>JARQZJ010000112.1:0-377500 GCA_030704895.1 Henosepilachna vigintioctopunctata | reverse complement strand
CGATCAAACTTATGTCAATTTTCTCATCAAAACAAAAGGAACATAAATACGAAACGAATTCTCAGATAAGTATATACAGTGTGTTTCAAAAACTATTCAAAATTCACAACTGCTAACCTGGAAAATATCGAATGGATTGGTATGCAACTGTTTCAATGACAACTGAAGTAGTTTATGATTATCCAGTAGCATCGAAAAATATAAGTAATTCAAAACTTAAAGTTGATAGTTATCATTTTTTAGTTCTTGAAATCTGAGACATTTCTCTTTCAATTGAAAATTGAAGTAAGTAAATTTTCTGAAACAAAATTCAAAGGGGAAATTTCTATTTTTTGTGATATTTCCAAATATGCAAACAGATGTTGGTAATTTCAATATCATCAGAAAATGTACGGGCCTATATGGCAGTAATGACCGCAAGAATAAATCACCAAAAGTAACAAAACACTGTGTGTAACTAAGATCATCAATCCCAATGAATGGGGTATTTATAGAACCCCCCTACGACCTCTATTTGTCCTTTAAGTTTTTCCTTTTACCAAAGAAACACCCATTCTGTAATTGTTAAATAATAATGAATTGTAATGTGAACAAAAATCTCAATAAAACTTCTTTTCATTCATTCGTTTTGTATGAAAATCAAATATAGCTATCAGATCGTATAAAAAAGTGTCGAAATCTGATTCCGCCAATATTAATAGCTTCTTCGAATGATTATAGTAATTCAGTTTGATAATAGAACAATATAATAATTTCTGGATGTAAACGCATAAATCCTTGATTATGCAACTGTGAAGTGCCAGTTCTAATGCTAAATTCGAGGAATAGTAAATACTTCACAGAGCTCTTTATGAAGTTGTTTAACGAACAACGATCACTTAGTACACCACTGTGTTAATAACTGATTTAAAGAGGGGATTTTGAATGTGTATTGGATCATTTCAGTACCCCAAATAATTCCCTGTCTAGATTTTACAAAAGAGTGAACTAATTGAAAATCCTAGCTATCGAATTTCATTTGGTGATATTAGAGTTTTGATATGAAATTTGTATAGGAAGGAAAATATTGATAAAATTCCATTTGGATTATTCATCGTTAATGTCGGATAAATATTCAGTATCTCTATGGTATGAAATAGTTTAAATTTCACATTTAAATATTGATTAATGAATCTTTCAATGAATTCATAAAATTGAATGTCAAATTATTGGTAAAATATTTTGTCTATTTCAACTCAATAATTGAGTGACTGTCATTCAGGTATATCAATTATTGATATAGGTACCTTAATGACAATCGCCAACAAAATGAAAATATATCTATAAAATATATAAAATATCTATTAAATAAATAAATACATATATATATATATATATATATATATATATATATATATATATATATATATATATATATATATATATATATATATATATATATATATATATATATATATATATATATATATATATATATATTATTATTATTATTATTATTATTATTATTTCGATTGTTCCCCATGAGGAGAGCGACTGAACTTGAATTCGCAATCATTAGGAATTTTGCTTCATCTTTTTTGCCTCCCAAAAACGCTTCATCCTCTCTGAATGCTCTTTCTTCCGTTCATCTCTCCACTTTACTCCAGGTTGACGATTAACTTTTTGCTCAAACTTTATATGTGCGATTTTATAGCGGCATTCAGTGCGATCTTCGAGATTTTTTATATTGATCTGTTGTAGATCCTCTTGTACCTCTTTTAGCCACTCTGTTCCGCATTTACTATTCATAATTATATTGAGTAGTTTCTTCGGTATTCTGGACTGTTTCAATCTGTAAACATGTGCATAAAACTTTGCTCGTCGTTTTCTGATTTCTTCCGTTATCGTATTTGTCTTTTGATACAGTTCATACAGTACAGATATATATATATATATATATATATATATATATATATATATATATATATATATATATATATATATATATATATATATATATATATATATATATATATATATATATATATATATATATATATATATATATATATATATATATATATATATATATATATATATATATATATATATATATGTATATACATATATATATATATATATATATATATATATATAAATATATATTTAGTTTCAAGAAACACGAATCATCCATAGTAGTAAATACTTAGACTCTTAATCGAAATATTTCATATAAAACTCTCGTGGAGCTGTCTACACAAATGTTTACAACAAGAACAATCCTATCAGTCTCGAGAGTGAATATGAGGTGGGCTTCGAAAAAATCATCTCGATCTTGTTGAATGATAATAGGATACAATTGTTTCATCATTAATATGCAATTAACTCTACCGAAATTATCGAAAGAAAATTATATTATTCTTTTAGTATTGAATATTTAACAAATGCTATGATAAGCACGATAACTTATTCTGGTAGTCGATTTTTGCATATTTCAAGTAGCCACTCCAGAAAACTTTTATAAATGACGAGCGAGCGTTTCTACAACCGCAACCTACATGGCATTAATCATTAGGTTGCGATCATCGTTATGCGATTAGTCATCACATTACATGAAATTATTCAAGAACTAAAGTTGTAAAACGCAGTATTTTAATTGATAAGGACGTGTGAAACTTTCCTTTTCAGATGTATTCAATTTCTATTGGTTACTAAGATTTGAGATATATAGTAGTAATCTATGCATTATATATGCATAAGATTTAACAGCATATATCTGTCTTATGAACCATAAAATGATATTTTAGGATTGAAATTGATGCTCTTCGTTTGTTGGACGTTGCGTTACTAAGGAGAGCATGGTAGCTCGAAACATTATACTTTCTTACGTTACCAATAAATTTTGCACCGATTTCAATGTTTCTAACATTTAGCAACATTTAAAAACCGAAATTCATTCGATCAGGGACTAGTTTCTCATGATTTTCAAAAGCAGTATATATCTTATTGAAATCTGGTGAGCGGTTTTAGAGTTACAGTGGTCATACGCCATATATATACCATATATATGTATATATATATATATATATATATATATATATATATATATATATATATATATATATATATATATATGGCGCATAGTATATGGCGTATGGTATAACGCCCAATATTTACCATATCTTGAAGCGACTCATAGTTTGCATAATATATATCTTGAAACCTTTAACATTTGAATATTTTAACAATAAACGAACTCCATTTCCAATCCGACAGTGTTTTCTGTACAAAAAATCATTATCACAAGTACACTTCGAGTATTGATCTATGTAAATTTGTAGAAATTTCGCTGATTCTGCTAGTTCGATAATTACTCCTTCAATGTGTTCATCTTTCATTCTGGTTTCAACAGAACTCTGAATACTGACTGAAATCGGTTTAGTCTTCTCAGTATTATTGATATGCATTCGAATACATTTGCTCTAAAGCATGATTTCATCTGTGACATCTTTCCCTTTCTCCCAATATTCTATCACATCATATCTCAAAAATCCTCAGAAATATATATATATATATATATATATATATATATATATATATATATATATATATATATAACATTCTAGCTTTCGCTAAATTTATTAGCTTCATCAGGAATCTACAAATAAGTGGGGTCGTGTTAGACAACAATATAAACAACAAAATTGAACTTACGGTTATATGAAATTATTCATTAAAATACTGGACATCACGTATAACTTCACTAATATAAACACATAAAAGGTGACAATTTAAAAACATTTCCACAAACTCAAAACTATAAACATCCAAAATAAACACTGCCTAACCTCAACGCACATAAACACAAAGCGTTTGATGTCAGTCCGACCAAACGTCAACAAAAATCAAGGATGACAATTATCGACTCATACGTCGTTTAGTCCAACAATGTAACAAGAAGGAATATATGTTATTGAGATTTCGTGTATCCGTCTTATTATTCATCGTGTTGTTTGTGTTATTTATTGCTACCATTTCTAAAAAAAGTCTTTTATAATAGTTATTTTCTGTGAAAAGTATTTCTGTTTCTTCATAATTAATAATATGATGTTCATTCTTTACATGTTCAGCTAATGAACATGTATTCAATCCACGTCTGCAATCACTTTTGTGAGATATGATTCTTGAAGAAATCCATCTCGAAGTTTGTCCAACATAAACCCGATCGCAAGAACCACATGGAATGGAGTATACTACAGACGATCTGTGATCTGGGTTTATTGGGTCTTTTAATTTGCTGAAAACGTATTTGCGGAGTGGAAGAACTGTTCTCTTTGCAAATTTCATATGAGGAAAATCTTTAAACACTTTTACAATTTAATCAGTTAATTTTTCTATGTAAGGTAAAGAATGAAAAGACATTTCAGGCATTGAATCATTAGAAATCATGATCTGTGACTTTGATAAATAGTTGTTGGGTTGGGTGTTAAAGAGAAGAGTATTTATGAAATTCAGAGGGTAGCTATTCTCGACAAGAATATTTTTCAGTTTCAATAAATTTTGCCGATGAAAGGATGGATGTGAAATCTTTAAAATTCGATTTTTCATATTTAATATTAAATTGACTTTCATTTTTTCTGGATGATAGGAATGGTAGTTGAGAAGTCTACCAGACCACATTGGTTTTTGGTACCAATCTGTTATTACATCCTTTTCTCGACGGATAACCTTCATATCCAAAAATGGAACTGACTTCTGAGACTCTTTCTCTATTGTGAATTGAATATTTTCGTCGAATCCATTGAACACGCGTAGAACCTCCCCAACACAAACCTCAGGTATCATGCAGATAATGTCATCCACGTATTTCTTTATAAACGGCATCTGAAACGACAATCTAGGTAAGCACTCCTGAAGTAGATCATCCATCACATATTGTGCCAAAATCGGAGATAGTGTTGCCCCCATTGGAGAACCAGTAATTTGTCTATAAAACTGTTTATCAAAGGTAAAGTATGTGTTATCAAATACAAACCGCATGAGCGCCACAAAAGTACTCTGGTTGACTGGTGAATGAAGATGTACACTATTATTCCATTCTTTCTGAATACTACTCTTTGCTCTTGAAAATGTAATATTGCTAAATAACGTAACCGCATCTAAGCTTATTAACATGTAACTATCAGGAAAACAAGCCTTACTTATAAAGGACGAAAAATCGTAAGAATCTTTTACAAAAAATGGATTGTCAACATTATAAGCATTGGTGAGTATGTCCGTTAAGAATTGTGCTATTTTACTTGTGGGTGACAAAATGGACGAGATAATAGGACGCAATGCCAATACTGGTTTGTGTACTTTGGGTAAGCCATAATATTTAGGTGCTACTGAATCATAGATAGTCAATTGTTTGGCACATCCGTCACTCAACATTTTTTGCTTCCTTAGATCTGAAATCAACTTGTTCGCCTTCTGTTGTATAGTACTTGTAGGATCTCGGCTTAAAGGTGTATAATACTTCGTGTCTGATAGTATGGAGTAAGACAATTCTCTGTATTTAGCCCTGTGTAACACTACGGTTACATTGCCCTTATCGGAGTTTGTTATCAGAATGTCTTCATTATCCCTGAGAAACGCTCTGCACCTTTGCAGCATTTGACCAAATTCATCATTGCACCTTGTATCAGATTGAATGAAATTTGTTATGACATTAACTGTCCTCGCTGTTAAGAGATTACGATTTTGTGCTGGAGTCTTATCAATGATACTTTCCACATCCGATAACAGTTTGGGAA
This sequence comes from Henosepilachna vigintioctopunctata, assembly GCA_030704895.1. NCBI lineage: Eukaryota > Metazoa > Arthropoda > Insecta > Coleoptera > Coccinellidae > Henosepilachna > Henosepilachna vigintioctopunctata. The sequence goes on along the minus strand of JARQZJ010000112.1, from coordinate 371,726 downwards.
TATTAATTTGATGTTTTGATGGTTTCAAACTCATTTTTGGACCAAGTGATATTAGGATCTTTACTTCTCTTGGCAGGTTCACATCAGATAAATTTTTAAGCCATTTATCGTGAACAGCTTACCTAGATTGTCGTTTCAGATGCCGTTTATAAAGAAATACGTGGATGACATTATCTGCATGATACCTGAGGTTTGTGTTGGGGAGGTTCTACGCGTGTTCAATGGATTCGACGAAAATATTCAATTCACAATAGAGAAAGAGTCTCAGAAGTCAGTTCCATTTTTGGATATGAAGGTTATCCGTCGAGAAAAGGATGTAATAACAGATTGGTACCAAAAACCAATGTGGTCTGGTAGACTTCTCAACTACCATTCCTATCATCCAGAAAAAATGAAAGTCAATTTAATATTAAATATGAAAAATCGAATTTTAAAGATTTCACATCCATCCTTTCATCGGAAAAATTTATTGAAACTGAAAAATATTCTTGTCGAGAATAGCTACCCTCTGAATTTCATAAATACTCTTCTCTTTAACACCCAACCCAACAACTATTTATCAAAGTCACAGATCATGATTTCTAATGATTCAATACCTGAAATGTCTTTTCATTCTTTACCTTACATAGAAAAATTAACTGATAAAATTGTAAAAGTGTTTAAAGATTTTCCTCATATGAAATTTGCAAAGAGAACAGTTCTTCCACTCCGCAAATACGTTTTCAGCAAATTAAAAGACCCAATAAACCCAGATCACAGATCGTCTGTAGTATACTCCATTCCATGTGGTTCTTGCGATCGGGTTTATGTTGGACAAACTTCGAGATGGATTTCTTCAAGAATCATATCTCACAAAAGTGATTGCAGACGTGGATTGAATACATGTTCATTAGCTGAACATGTAAAGAATGAACATCATATTATTAATTATGAAGAAACAGAAATACTTTTCACAGAAAATAACTATTATAAAAGACTTTTTTTAGAAATGGTAGCAATAAATAACACAAACAACACGATGAATAAGAAGACGGATACACGAAATCTCAATAACATATATTCCTTCTTGTTACATTGTTGGACTAAACGACGTATGAGTCGATAATTGTCATCCTTGATTTTTGTTGACGTTTGGTCGGACTGACATCAAACGCTTTGTGTTTATGTACGTTGAGGTTAGGCAGTGTTTATTTTGGATGTTTATAGTTTTGAGTTTGTGGAAATGTTTTTAAATTGTCACCTTTTATGTGTTTATATTAGTGAAGTTATACGTGATGTCCAGTATTTTAATGAATAATTTCATATAACCGTAAGTTCAATTTTGTTGTCTATATTGTTGTCTAACACGACCCCACTTATTTGTAGATTCCTGATGAAGCTAATAAATTTAGCGAAAGCTAGAATGTTTTAAAGAAATAACGTGTATTGCTCTCATTCTGATTGTTTATCCCAATAAGAAACTTCAAATTGGAATTCATACAAGACAATCAATATCTTCAATATTTACTTATATATATATATATATATATATATATATATATATATATATATATATATATATATATATATATATATATATATATATATATATATATATATATATATATATATATATATATATATATATATACATATATTTATATATATATATATATATATATATATATATATATTTTTTTTTTTGATGATTTTTTGAGCGAGGTTTCTTTAAAATCGAATTAAACACTCACTTTGCACCATATATTCAAATGACGGTAGCACCGTTTTGATGAAACCACATGTCAACCAAGTTCAATTCGTCCAACTGGGACAGAAAAAATATAAAAAGTTATGACCTGATATCGTTCGCCGTTGACGATAACGTTTCTTCCACGGTCGTTTTTGAAGAAAAATGGACCGATGATGCCACCAGCCCATAAAGCACACCAATCTGTCGTTTTTTCGGAATGCATCGTTAATTCCTTTATTAGCATGTGGTAGTTCATCACTCCAGATGCGACAGTTTTGTTTATTTACATATTCGTTAAGCCAGAAATAAGCCTCATCGCTGAACACAATTTTTCGATGAAACAAACGATACACATTTATCACAGAGCACGAATTTTGATAGAAAATTTGTAAGTTTTTTTTGTAAGTTTGTAAGTCTTTCCATGATGAAATTTCAGATTATACTGAAAACTTTTCACTTTAGTAGATGACGTTCGGTTGCCATTAACAACCAGTGCTGCCAACCTGAAAAACTTAACTCTTAAAAAATGACCCGTTATATATACATATAATAGAGTAATGTGGCCCTGCACTTTAAATCTGCCGTTTACATGTATTTCGAACTTGTTGGCTCTCTTCAGAACGGCAAAGTTCAAGTATCAGATGCACGAACTTGAGGACTAAAACGGAACGCAAGCTTACGGAAGGGAATCGATAATTCGTGCACCCTTCGAGATTTGGAGGCCAGATCACTCATCGCCAATTCGGCGACTCTCATCTTTATCGAATTTTCAAACTGACAATTGAGATAATTCAAAAAGACGAAGGTTAGATTGAAAATAGAAATAAAATAATACGGTATAGCCCGGCATTTTGAATCAGCCGTTTACACGTGTTTCCAGCTGATTGGCTCTCTTGAGAATGGCGTGAGTAATGTACGAACTTGAAGACGAAAACACAACTCATACAAGAAATCGACCATTTGTGCACCCTCCAATATTTGGGGAGTAGAATTCTTATCGACATGGCATTGACTTTCATATTCACGCCAAAGAACAACGGCGGCGATAACTCTAGAAAAATAAATAGTACAGCCTGTGCAGTACTGAATATTGTCATTTGATCTAACCTGAAAATCAATATTACATATAAAACTTCTCTAACGTTTTCTGTTTTTTATCGTTTCAGAGAGAACCATAATATAGGTGCTAATACTACAAGATTTACCTAATAGTTCATACGGCTTACGAACTCATTTGAATAAGTTTATTCAAAAATACCACTTAACTAATTCTCAAAAAAAGTCGAGTAAATAATTTCAAAAATGTACATTTTAATCTATTACTTATATTTTATGTATTATTTCAGTCATATATTAATTTGTCTGAGATGAAAGATTGGTGAATTGTTGTGTCATCTGTTATTACTTGTGCAACTTCATTTACTATATATCAAAATAATATACCTATATTTTGAAGATTTTAATAATAATAATACATTTATTCTCAACAGATATTCATCCAATTACAGAGACAAAGTAACAAGTTGTACACAAATAATAATCAAAAAAAAAGGAACGAGAAAAAAACAAAAAAGAGAGTATAAGCGAATATATAACTACAACGAAAAAATTAAATTGAAATAAATTGAAATAGTATTGAACAATAACCAGATAACTAAAAATAAATTAAAATATTGTCTATCACAAAGGTACGTATGGTCGTTGACCATATAGTAACGAAATATATTTGATGAATAAAAATAACATTAAAATCGATTGCAATAAAATAGATTTACTATCTAGTAAACAAATGAAACAACTTAATTTAAAATAATATTTATAACTCGTATTTATAAGTCGTATGTGAACAACAAAAGTTCAGGAAAATTTCACGACATATTGCGCTGTCCTGAGTGGCATACCAAGATAACTGATAGCCGATCAAAATAGATATCACATCGATCGCAACACCCATCTTAAAGATCACATATGCAGTTGATAGGAGAACGTGACATAACATTCGATCTGCTGTGAATGACATAAAATGTATTATTCTTATAGAGTTTAACGCTAGGGGTAGTTGTAAATAAAGCACGAGTAATCAGCACAACACTATTGTAAAGAACTTCTTTATTATTACACTACAAGCAACTGCAACAACGAAGATAATGCTTGAGACTAAACTAAACGTTATAATTCCTTACACACTAGGAATGGGGCATTTAATTCCACCTATTCAGATGGCAGCACTGCATATTTTGTTATTATAATCCAACAATTCCGCCTCAGACTAGGCCTTGGCACGCGAATATTTATTTCGCTGACAATAAATTGTGTGTCAATCAAATTGTGCAAAATTTCGAAGAGAAACGTTAGGCCGAATCGTTCACGCCTCAACTTCAATAATTCAATTTCCATACTATCGGTCATAATGGAATGACCAAAGCCACTCGAAGGATATTGCCCATAACATCTGAAGTACATATACTTCAAACATTTCCTCTGAGTTGCCTCCAAATAGAATTAATGTACACATGAGACTGAATTATAGACGCATATTCCAATTTACTGCGAATAAAGAAGTAGCACAGCGTTTTCATTGTGCCAAGATTAACAAAGCTGCCCCAATTTCTGACCAAATAACCCAGCATCCTAGAAGCAGAAGCCGTAATACAAGTTATACATGTTCAGAGAAGGACAATCTACCATAAAGTCGATTTATATGTTAGATTTATATGAATATGAATGTGTTAGAGCAAATTAGCAATTTCGCACCTCTGACGCGCTGATGCTACCAGATACATTCATTTTCTTTTACCTTGTGTACTAGTTTACATATTCCAATTATCTCCGGAAGAACAGGAACTATAAAGTTGACGTTTCAGCATTTTACTGCCAAACCCTCCAAAAGCACAAATTCGTTCCTAATTGCGTTGCACCGAACAATTATCTTGTTTTGCAATTCGTCCTTATTCTCCAACCGTAGAGTGAACAATTGACTTCATAGATCCGCAAGAGTAATTATCTGGAGGATGTCAGTCTGGGGTTCAAGCAGGCATTTCGTTGGGATCATTTTGAGCAATCCAGATTTATTGGTATGTTGTTTCGAAAAATTTACGAACAGTAAAACTGCATCATAAACCACATTGCAATTTTCTGTATGCGTATGATGCATCCTCCAGAAACTCTTGAAGTGTCTCATTAAATCCTTACTACTAAAATAACAACTTGCCATGCACTTTGCCAATGAGTCGCTGTGTTAAAAAAACTGGTTCTGAGAGATAACCACCCGCAATTCCGATCAATACGGCGGAAAAACTAATATTTATAATCAATTTATCATTATCATGATTTATTAATAACTGATTAATGCAGGCACATACAGACTTCGACAGAAATTCAATGTGGTTCTTGCAAGTTCTCTTCGTCTTGAATTTCCTATACAAATAGTTTTTTCACGAACAAATCATTTCACAAAATAATCTCACAATTAGACAAGATATAATTCCTTGATATCTACCTCCATGTTAACCAAAGACCATTTATGTGTATAAATAATATGAAGAAACACTAACATCTGAAAGGCTTTCTCAGTTTTATCAAAAGTTGATGTTATATCGCAATTGCCCATTTCATAAAAGAAAATGAAAGTGAATGAGCTGTTGAAAGATAAAAAAGAAACATCGAGTTGAAATAGATGCTTTTTGCCACTCGTAGTACATTTCATAAGCACATTGAACATAACAGTTATGATGATAAAAAATTTCTTTGTTTCAGCATTTCCAGAAATGGTTTACTCTACCACTGTAGCCAATAAACATGTCCCAAAAGAGACGATATACTTCACACAATGTGCTCCGAGCTGGGAGAATGAAACAGATACATATTTTACCATCGCCAGGATGGTATTCTCGTACACGTTTCCACTTTTATTTATGTCTATTGCCTACTTACAAATCATCAGAGTTTTGTGGAGATCAGGACAGATTTCGCATCAAGTTGTAGGTGAGTTCAAATCATAATTTATTTATAACATTTGGCAACGAAATATGATAGTAAATTGAATTTTGAGCAGTTTGATTTAGATTTAGTTCAATTGTATCCGAACATTTTTTGTTTATTGATTTTTTTCTACAAAAGACACTTCTTGCTGAGTAGTTGGTATCGAAAAACACGAACTTGAAGGAGTGCAAATTTTTTGAATTACAAGATTGGGTCGTTTGGTATATTTTGGAGTATCCTCACAATATTCTCAGCATTTCTAACAAAACAATTACACTGTCCTACATAAAAAAGTTGAACTTTTCCTTTACTTCATGAGTCAATTCATACTAATGTTGGGCTAAGAAAAACGAATATTAATGAGAAAAAAAAATTCATTACCTGTAAATTTGTACCTGTAAAAATGTTGTCAATTTGGAGAAACCAATTTTCTCCAAGTTAAGAAAAGGAATATATAGTAGTGCTGGCGTTTACTGATGTAAATCTATTTAATTGAATATAAACTTAATTTCAAACACTTGAGCTTTTGATTTAAAGTTTATTGAAACATAGCATGATGCGTTTCATCGTTACAAACGACTTCTTCAGATGCTAACATAATATCGGTACCTATATATAGGCAAAACACGTACAAATTTCGGTACTAGAATCCGGGAATTTTCTAAATGAACAGAAAGAATTCGACCTTGTTAAACCTTTTCAGGGATTAAAAATTCGATTTTAGAATGGAATATCATGGATAAAACCCAGAGTCATAGAATCCTAATATTCCCTTGATGTTTATACCTGTTTTTTCTAATTTGTTGTTAATATTCTGTTAGCATGTGAAGAAGTCATTTGTAACGACGAAACGCGCCATGCTATGTTGTCAATAAAGTGCACATCAAAAGTTAAAGTATTTGAATTTTAGATTATATTCAATTCAAAAGGAAGAATTTATTACGTATAAAAGGTAGCTTGTATCTCCAAAACAAGAGCTAATCGGTTTTTTCAAAGTTGGTTTCGCATTTAGTAAACGGGAATACATAGGATATTAATTTTGAGACCGAAACAATTTTATTGTTGCCCAGTGTGATCGAAAGTGTCACAAAATATATATCTAGTTACATAGATATAACCTTCACTTCCAACTAGTTTTTAAATCATTTTGTGAATTGAATAAGTGAATATCAAATTATTATCGTTAGCTATCCTTTTTGTGTTTTGCAACTCTAAATTGTATTTATTCTTATAGTTTTTATAACATGATATGTTCTAAATTCCTATTGTATACGCACTTGCTTCAAATGTGTTGAGAATAGATCTCATATTTTTCGACGTATTATTAAACCAATAATACGTCGAGATAATACCAATAATTATCGGACTCTTATGAATATATCGGAAATAATTCAGTTATAGCATAACTACACCTGTCAGTTACAAAATTAGCCAAATGATTCACATCACAGGCACTATCAAAACATTTCAGTTAAAAATAAATAACAAATTTCTCATTTTTATGAAACTTTTTTGTTTGAGCTCTGCCATAAACACTGGATTTTACTTTTTAATTGAGATTCGAATATTCAGTGACTACAATATCTGAAGTTGGCTTCATAATGTCGGCTGGTAGATTTCAAAAATTGGCAAGCATAACAATACCTTCCGACACGTCACGACTTCGTGCGGCTAGAAGGTGAATGGAACAGTGACTTCACGAAACTGTACCTACATGCTTGCTAACGAATACTATATTCGGCAGTACACCGAATATTCGGCAAGCTCCCTGACCGAATAGCCCAATATAAGGCAAAAGTATTCGGCTGAATTTTAGCGCCAAAACTTGTACTTGTTTCACGCTCGTTCGTGTTGTATTGTGATAACAGTACTTGTACAGTTTATCGTGCTCTCTTAGTTCTGATTTGTTTGTAGGTGTATGCATTAATCGATAACATAAAAATGAGCTGTGAAGAAACAAGCGACGATAGCGCGAGTTTGTCCCTTACTTTGACTAGGAGAATGAAAACTGAAGACCAAAGTCTCTATCAGACTATTCACTCAAGTGTTATGGATTACTCGAATAGTTGATAGCAGAAAAAAGCACAACTCATAGAAACTCATCAGCAGAAAAAAAGGCCGTTTCAATACAAATGGAACTTTTCTTAAGTACTAGTAATATATCACGACATGACAATCTGTTTACGTGTTGGTAAGCAAGGAAATTTTAATTTCTGTATTTGATCAAGATTGCATCAAAATATTTATGGGCACCAGGAAGTGGTGTTTATTCAGTACTCCTATTCTATGAAGCTGGGATGGTCTACGAGAAAAAAAGAGAATAGTTTTTAAAAATGCAAACAAAATAGTCTTTCTGCACCATTACTTTCCCCTTCTGAATTTTGATCATTAAAATATTTCAAATGCATAGAAAAGTTAACTTTTCTAGATGATTATGTACCTGTGTTATGTACACATGGCTACTTGAATGATAATAAGAGAAATGAAAATATGAATCTATAAGTAAGGAATCACCTTTTTTCATTTTATTAATTATTTCCCTATAAAAAAATATATTACTTAAGTATTCGGTATCCGGCCGAATATAATGAGAGCAACCGAATAGGCCGAATAGTAACCGATTATTCGTACTTCGTTCGTAAATGAATATCAAATTTAGATATTCATCAATCAATACAGTTTGTAATGCATTGGAGAGGAGTCGAACTCATTTTACTAGAGATAATGATGCTAAAGATCATTTGGAAAAATATGGAAAGAGATATAATAATTTCTAATAACTTCTAATAATTCTGACAGATCTTAATACATTAACTGATGCCAGTGATGCGCCGGTTTCAACAATAAACAAACTAAAATAAAATATTCTGATTCTCAACAGAGCATAGAATAGCATCTGGTTCTTTCAACAATTTGATTATAATTTCTTGAAAATTATGTATGGGCGACCCACGACTTTAGCTTACTAAGTATTTCGCAATCAAGCTAAAAATTTCACAATTCCTCTCGATCTTTCCACATTCATTCAGAATGTTATCAATGTAGACATCTTTCGGTTTGTCTATCTCTTCCCGAATTGAAACCAAGGCATTAAGGAAACGAATTGAGATCGAACTTGAACAGAACGGTGACTGCAACGAACATAAATTGTAGCAAAAACATTCATGGACAAAATGACGAAACTGCAGACCCATTGGTTGCCAAGTGAAAAGAGGGCGCAATTCCATTCGCAGTGAATTTCGCTTCGAGATTACTTTATCTTCAGTGTGTGGGACCCTTTATACGTAGAGACAAATCAGAAGTTCTGTACTTCAGCCATTTTTACAATACATATGGATTGTTCCATTTTCGATATTCTTAGGCTAAATCAAGTTATCGTTGTTTTTCATTTGACGCACAACTGTGATGAAAACCGAACTATTTCGAAAAATTCCTCATTTTATTGAAATGATCAAAATGTGAAGTTATTATATCGATAATTTCAGATGTAGCAGGCAGGCAAAGCAACTCGTTCGCCATGAATATGAATACCACTACCGAAGGACAATTGAAGAGTCGGAAAAAAGCAGCAAAGATGTTGGTTGCTGTTGTTATAATGTTTGCTATATGCTATTTTCCAGTTCATCTGTTTTCACTACTCAGGTAAGTCTTTCAATTCCTCATATGTTTGTACATAGATATATATATATATATATATATATATATATATATATATATATTGAATATTTTTAGTGATAACAGGCTTCTTCTAATATAAAAAACTTTAGTCTGCACGTAGCATTTGAAAAAGGTGAATCTCATCGAAACGTACGTCATGCAGTATTATTTTTAATATATGTGTAAATCAGTTTAACAATTGTTTTATTATGAAAAACTTTATTTTTGTTGATTTCTGTTGTATATCACAACTTGGTCAAAACTAATTAAATAAATTAATTAAATTAGTTTTGACAAAGTTGTGATATACAACGAAACTTCAACAAAAACAAAGTTTCTCATATTAGAAAAAGCCTGTTATTGCTATACTAAAAATATTCAAAATGAAATATCTTGAACAGGCAAGAAATCAATTTAATATATATATATATATATATATATATATAAATATATATATATATACATATATATATATATATATATATATATATATATATATATATATATAAATATATATATATATATATATATATATATATATATATATATATATATATATATATATATATATATATATATATATATATATATTGAATACAATAAATTAATAATTTTAATAGTAATGATGAGTATTCAACAAGAAACAGGGATGTGCTACTTATTCCTATGCATAAAACAGCTAAATTTGAGCACTCTCTCTATTGTCAGAGCATTAAAATTTTCAATCATTCACCATCGAATTTGAAAGTACTGAAAGCTCATCTGTTTAAGAGGAGAGTTAAATCTCTGCTCTTAACAAAGGCATACTATAGTGTGTCAGAGTACTTCGATGATTCGGATGTAGGCAATAATGTTTGAATCAATTTTTTGTTCATATATTTGTATATTTTTTCAACACTAATGTTCTTCACCATGTGAATTTGTCTCAAATGTTGAATATCTCTGAGGAAATTTTTATTTTCTTTTCTTTTCAATTAAAATTGTATATTATTGTAAATATGAATTTAACCAAGATTTTTGTTTGAACCAATATTTTTGCTCGAGGGCTGAATGGAAGATCAGACTCCAAACTGAATTCGGTACTTTTGAGAGCATTTCTCTTAGTTGTAATCATTTATCAATTGAAATGAATGTAATTTAACTATGTAAGGAATGTTTCTCAATAAAATTATATTATTATTATTATATTTAGTGAAACTTACTTGGCGTAAGTTTCACTAAATATATTAAAAACTCTACATATGTTTCGGGTGGTTAACCTATTATCAAGCGTGTACAACAGTATAATTTGAATAAAACTAAGTAGTTTTCTGATTTTCACTATAATAAACTTAAAACATAACAATATTATTTCGCCAACACAGTGGCTTCCTCAGATCTTGATGATAAACTGATAAATTTTTTTTTAATAAAATAAAATTTATTCAGAAACATTCCTTACATTGTAAAATCACATTCATTCAATTGATCTAAAAATCACAAGTTAGAAGAATGGTCTCAAAAGGACTGAGTTCGGTTTTGAGTCTGATCTTTCATTAATATCATCCATTTTATTTGAAATATTTCAAGTCAGATCAGCCTTTTCCAAAGTGGGTGCAGGCTTAAAGGAGGGCGGTAAGGGACCCAGAAAAAAATGTTGGCGTTTTGTAGAGGCTTGGGGGGTGATTTGTAATTTGATCTAGCTGGGAAGACTCTTAGAAACCGACTGAGCTCTCGACCACAACATGTGAACATCAACTGATATTAATTAAGAGATTGCTCAATTTCGGTTCGATATTTCTCTCCGCGTAGTTCATGTATAAGTCCTGTTTTATTCAATAAATACAAGAAGAATCATGTCAATCGGTTGCTCCGTTTCGAAATGAAAGTAGAGACAAACGAACAAATAAAAAGGCAATACACTTTCGCATTTTAAATGTTATTAGTATTCCTAGATAGCTAATTTTCGTAAATAATATACTGTAGGCAATCATCTTTCAACAAGTTTTTGTTGCATAACCCGATTTGTGCATTCCTGTATCAATCGGCTTGTTCATAGAATACTTTTTCTCACTTGTTGAGTAAGATTGAGCGTCGAATGAAATAAACGATTTCAAGCATGTTTGTCATGTGGTGACTTGTGCCTGTTCTTTAGTAAATTGAAGCCCAATATCAACAAACTTATTAAACAGCATCAGATTCATCCTTCACATTACTTTTTATAATAATAATAATAATAATAATAATAATAATAATAATAATAATAATAATAAAAATAATAATAATAATAATAATAATAATAATAATAATAATAATAATAATAATAATAATAATAATAATAATAATAATAATAATAATAATAATAATAATAATAATAATAATAATAATAATAATAATAATAATAATAATAATAATAATAATAATAATAATAATAATAATAAAATAATAATAATAATTTATTCAATCCCTTTAGACACTACATTGTGTACAGGACAAGTCAACAAATTTAATGAACTTAATCACCTGAGGGTTTACACAGATATTCATTTACCGAATAGAAGCCATTTTTCAAAAGTAGATTCTTGTAGTAGATTCAATTTTAATTTCAATGATTTTATAAATGTTGGTAAGTGATTAAATTGATTGCTACTTCGGTATAATGGAGAGCATTCAAATTTGTAGGTCCTATGTTTGGGTAACAACAAAGTTTGCGTATTTCTCGTAACATATTTTTGATGATTCGACAATTTTATCCAGTTGTTATTATTTTCCTTTGCATATATTAAACATTTGAGGATGTATATACAAGGTAGGGTTAATATTTTGTTTTCAGTAAAAAGTGATTTACACGATTGCAATGGACTGACGCTAAATATTGTAGAATTCGTTTTTGTGCTACAAATGCTCTTGATAGGTCAGTACTACTACCCCAGAGTAAAATATTGTATGGCAAATGACTATACACTGAGCTAAAATATACATTAATAAAGCAACTCACAGGTAAAATGTTCATGATTCTAGTAATTGCAAAAAATGAACTATTCAATCTCTTACACAACACATCAATGTGAGTTGACTATCTTAAATTTCGGTCAACATAGATTCCCAGAAACTTAGTTGTCCGAGATGGTGAGATAGTGTTGTCACCACATTTAACAGTAAATGATTTTATTTCATTGTTTTTTAGACAAATGTAAACACACACAGTTTTTTCAACGTTCACCATTAAATTGTTCAATCGGCACCAGCTTACGAACTCCGTCATTATATATTCACAGGCCTCCAGGAGTTCACCAATACTCTTCCCAGAAACAACCACCGAAGCATCATCTGCAAATAGGGTCACCAATGAACTGACCAACCTCGCAGGCAGATAATTTATGAATAATATAAATATAAGTGGTCCCAGTACGGAACCCTGAGGGACTCCGAGGCCAATATTCAACCTTTCTGAATAACTCTCACCTATTTTAACAATCATATTTCTTTCATTGAGATAGCTATGTAACCAATCTAGAAATATCCCCCGAAAACCCAAATTGTAGCATTTCCCAAGTATAAATTCGAAAAAGAGTGTATCAAATGCCGACGATAAATCAAAAAATAAACCGGCCACGAACAAATTTTTGTCCAAGCACTCGTAGACAGATTCAAAAAACCTGACTGCAGCTGACTGCGTTGAGTGTCCACTTCTGACCATGCTGAGCACGATCTATCAAGTTGAATTTGTTGAGGAAACACATCATTCTGCCGAGAACTATCTTTTCAAACACTTTGGAAAAAACACTTAAAATTGATATCATATCGGATGATAGTTCGTTATTTCGTTTAGGTTACCACTTTTAAATACTGGGATCACTATGGACCTCTTCAGACTACCGGGAAACTTCGCAGTGGAGATAGAAATATTGATGATATGTGTAAAATGTTCACTAATACATTCACTAATTTCCTTTAGTACTTTAGTAGATATAGAGCAATACCGCAACTTTTCTTATTTTTCAAGGCTTTGATGGCATTCTCCACCTCAAATTTTGAGACTGGATTGAAGAAAAAATTACTGTTCACTATAGGTGACAGCGTGCAAGAATGGGACAAATTAACACCATAACAATACCTCAATTTAAAAGCAGCAACCGAGGAGAAGTGTTTGGCGAAAATATCAGCCAGTAGATCACTATCCAAGTTTAGGGGTAAATTTTTTCGACCGTCCCCTGTTCTTCCAGTAAGATTGTTTACAATGCTCCAAACTGTTTTATTCCTGTTCTGGGAATTACTAATCCCAGAACTATAAAATTTATATTTTGCGTTTTTTACTAGAGAATTATGTTGAATTTTAGCTGCCTTATATTTTTGTAATGTATTTGTGAGCATATTTTTGTATGAAGCCAGTGAAGATTAGATAGGTCGCGTTTGCTCTGGAACACCTCAGTTGTTACCCATCTTTTCTCTGGACTACCTGACAAAGATTTGACTATAGGATAGCATTGCTCAAAGCAATACTGAATAATATCAATAAATGAATCGAAACAACTATCAGTATCAGCGTTATGATAGAGATCTGCAAAATTGCATTCAGACAAAACTTTTACAAAACTATTCAAGTTATCCTGGCCAATATTTCTGTACGCGTATGATTGAGATTGCTGTTTGCGTTCCGGTTCAATATCAGCCCTAAGTAAAATAGCCTTATGATCACCATTTTGAGGTTTTATATGAGAATCAATTATGTTTGTTTTGTTTTAAATAAAAGATACTCTGTAGAATACTATGAAGTTTTTTTCAATAATCATTCTCATTGGCAGGTGTAGCCCGTAAGAGTTAACTTGAGACCTGAGCGCCGTTGCGTACTACCTACTGAGATCAGGTCTCAAGTTAACTCTTGCGAGTTATAGTAAAAGTCTCGTTTAGAATGAATGTTTCATCTTCGCTAATATAGCTCACGGTAATTAATTAATTTAATTTGAAGTTATAGTGGTTTTAAATTAGGTGAAAACATGGAGCCGCTAAAAAATAATTTATTCTCAAAGTGGGAAGTAGACAAAATAAGTTTGGGAACCTTTGGTCTAGATAATTAACAGTCTAGTATTTTATTTGATACTAGCGGACCCGACAGACGTTGTCCTGCCATGACATTCCAAGCTATCAGGATAAACGAATTAATGCATATACAAAAATTCACTCAAGTCGATCCAGCCGTTGAGTTGCAGTATATTAATAATAAATTGAAATTGAAATACTATTAACTCTACGTAAGTTTCAGGTGGCTAGTCCCTTATGATGAATAATACCTAAATTTCTGATTTAATTTTTGAATTAAGGTAAAATCAATATGAATTATTTCTATAATGAAAACAATATTTAGAATTTTCTCATAATTTTAATAAATATGCATGACGACGTTTCGAAGTACTACTTCTTTTTAATGCTGGATTGATACTAGATGCAATTTTACAAAATTCACTACTTATAGCTATTTTCACAGAACATTCCAGGTATGTATTATGACCAACTTAGAATGAGGACATAGAACAACTGATACATAACAAAAGGGTCTTATACCTGGAAATGAACAACGAAAAATCACTTTCTTAATTACGGTATGCCTACTAAAGATATAAATAATATCCGGTAAACATTTCTAAGAAACTAATAAAGGAAAGTTAAAACTTTTTTGAACATGAAACCGAAAATTTTTACAAATAATTAACTAAACCTACGTAATCAATCTGATCTGCTAACATTCTTATTGAACAAATTAAGTAAAGGGCTAGTGTTAACATCTAACTGGCTATTAAGTAAAAGTCCCGAATTTTTGAATTTATTAATCTGTAATGATTCTAAAAGATTTAGTTTGGAACCTTTATTCTCTCTATATAATATTTCAAACTCTGAACTAAATTTATGATTTTCATCTATTAAATGGTTGGCATAATGAGAATCTGTTTTCTTTTTCTCAAAACTACGTTTATGTTTCGATAATCTAATTTGGAAATTTCTGAAAGTTCTTCCTATATAAAATTTTTCACAACTACCACAATTAATTTTGTATACCCCACACATTTGATTTTTATTAATTTTTGATTTATTATTTTTAATTATTTTACCAATATTATTAGTGGTCCTAAAAGAAATATTAAGCTTATAGCTTGCCAAAAATGATTTTAATTTTAAACTAGGTGTTCCCATATATGTTAAAACATTAAATATTGACTTTTCTTTAATGAGAGGATAAACTTCTGAAACCGCTCTTTTGTAAAGTTTTTTGTTTATTAAACTGTTTATTAATTCTGGTCTATATTTATTGTTTGAGGCTATTTGCATAATTATGTTTTTCTCTTTGTTAAAATCAACCTTCGAAAGCGGCAAGTTAACAAGTCTATGAACCATACTATTGAATGATGACATTTTTTGTTGTATGGGGTGAACGGAACTATTATGAATGACTGTATCCGTATGTGATGGTTTGTGATAAATAGAGAACGAATGCTTTTTGTCTACTTTTTTAATTCTTAAGTCTAAAAAATTAATTGAGTTTTCCATTTCTTCTTCTAATGTAAATTTTATTTTGGGGTGTATTACATTTATTAAAATTATGAGAAAATTCTAAATATTGTTTTCATTATGGATATTAATTTTCTCCAAGTATCGGCCTCATCAATCATTAATTTGAATTATTTCTAATTGTGAATTCCTGATTTCAATTTATTTCAAAATTAAATCAGAACTTCCTCAATTTCTGAAATAATTTTGAAATGTCAGAAGGCATAATTTCAACTTGAAGTCAGAAATTTCCAAATAGAAATGATGCATTTTGATATTTCGTCCATTTCAAAATTGATTTAGAAATTAAGTTATCACTCTTAATAATGGGATAACCGCCCAGAACATACTCGTTTAGTTAATATGTTAAGTTTCACTCAGTGAAACTTAATCTGAATGCTATATAATATATTATATCGTTAGGTAGCTCTTTGCACATTTGATTGACTGCCACGACCAGTCAGGTCGTCTTCTTCTCGGCATTGTAAATTGTAATCAATATAAGTGAGAAAAGATCTCGCGCACTTAGAGGTAAATTGTCACTATCACAAAAGGTCAAAAAAAAAAGAGCACATAATTTGAAATGTCACTATCACAAAAGATCACCGAAGTAAAGAAAGTTCTCGCGCACGTAGCGGTAATCGCCACTCACGAATATAGAAGGATGCACTCTTTGTATGAGGTATCGATCGACATAGACTCTATGTCATAGAGGATAGATCGATACATTAGTTGGTTGTCAAATGTTAAATATTATGGTAGCTTTCAGAATTTAAATTTGTGAACAACCTTAGGATTTATCAATCTATATAAAAATAATCTGATAGATATTAAACAACTGTAGTTAGCTAAAATTTAGTTCATTTTTTACCCCCTAAGAATAAATATGTAGTAACAAAGATATAAAAATTCTAACTGGTTATTCATTTTAAACTATTCTCTCAATTTGATTTCTGAATGACGGCGGACACATATTTAATTCCGAGGTGAATTGTTACCGATTTGTCGGCACAATAATCAATTGCCGGATCAAAGTGGAATGCAGCTCGTTCAAGAATCACAGAAGCACTGCGTCTGCGGATTCGCTCAATTTCATTATGTCGTGCTTGCTGTTGTTGTGATTGATGTGCACGAACTTGTTGCATTTTGAGCCTATTTACTTCATTGCCACTCACTAAAGAACGCAATTCTGACATAGCAATACGACTATTTTCTTGATCTGTCTCTCTCTGGTCATCAGTGCGGTTAACACGTGAGGTAGCTCTTCGTACATTTGACTGACTGCGACGACCTAAGTCAGGTCGTCTTCTCCTCGGCATCGTAACGTAATATAATAAATTAAAGTAAAGAAAATTCGCGCTCACTTAACAGTAAAGTGTCACTATCACCAAAATATCAACAAAAAAAGAGCACACTACTTGGAATGTCACTACCACAAAGCATCACAAAAGCAAAAAAATTCTCTTGCACGTAGCGGTAATCGTCACTTACAAACATAGATGTACTCATAAAATATCGCAACCATGATAGTAACACAATTTTGTTAATAGGAAAACTTTTTTCCGTGTTTTGAGGTTAGCTCCGTGGTTGTCAAATATTATGGTTGCGTTCTGAAACTCAAGTTGTGACCAAACTTAAAGATTTATCAAACTTAAAAAAATTGTCTGATACGGTAACAACTGAAGTAGGCTAAAATAAAGTTACGCAAATTTGAAAATTGATCGAAAATCAGTACTACTGATGATTTATTACATTTTGTGACTATCCGATTCTGTCACGTTCGCTATTTACTTTTGTTTAGTTTCGGAACGCGACATCAAATCCTCCAAAGCGCACGCGAATAATTTAATATGAACTTTATCGGATAGTAGTAAAGTTCAAATTGACTCCACATTTTATTTAGAAATGTTTGTATGGGAAATAGAAAAGTGCTGTTTTTAGAGTTTTCCCGGCAATTATTCGATTTTTTCTCGCCTTTTAAACCTTCCCTGGAACTCCACGAACATTTCAAGACTAAGATAAGATAAATCCGTTCAGTCGTTTTCGAGTTTTAGCGAGACTAACGCACAGCAATTCATCTTTATATATATAGATAGATTGTTTCGCTGATTCTATAGGGGCAACAACTTGATGAAAGTAAGATCTAACAAAAAAACGAAACAGACAGAAAGTTCGATAATTAGCACTGATTACCCCAGCGGAAGGATAGCAAGCATCCATTGCTAAAGCTTCCAGGTATACAGTAGAACGCATGAAAAAACTTCGAATATGACTCTACGACGATAACGAAAAGCGAATAATTCACGATATTATTTTCAAATACAGAAGTTCTGAATTATTCGAGGTCTGCATTTTTGACAAATCGAACCTGAAGATCCGCATTCAAAGCTCTGAACTTGTGAGGGGAAGACGAGGAGGAAAATACATAGACGAATGCATCGTGAGGGGAAACTGCATTCGTCCACATAATTCACATTTGAAAAGTGATGTACCAATAGAAAAATTTCCTCATTTTAATGTGTGTTCAATGTGATAATGATTGAAGATATCATTTTCATGACAAGGTAATTAAAACTGAGCAAAATCAACCAAAATCTAATATTTTTGTTGGTTTTGATTAAGCACTTTGTCGAATTTCGAATTGTCATGTATTCGTTACCGTATAATATTTCTTTTTATGTAATATTTCTGTTTCTGTATTTTTTTCGACAACGACTATTTGAAAATAGTCCAAATCCATTGACGTTCAACATAAATGTGTTATGGAATAGCTGACACGAACCTTGTACCCCTACATATTTTTAGTGAATATTTCCGAAAATTCTGAAATAAGTGTTTTACTATCTGTGCTACAATTTCTGTGTTTCTATCATTCACCCTTCAAGTAAATGTAACATATCCAGCGAATTCAAATTAGTCAAATCATCAATAATTTAATATATTAACACTTTTAATGTTTCGAAAATGATTAAGCTGTCAATTCTATAGCTCAACTGAAGATGTTCAATTTCGTAGTAGATACTTAATCCTTATATCTCCTCATTAGATAAATTCTTGGATGTTGACCAAGAATTGTTTAGACTCATTTCCCACCCAAGAAATCAATGAGTGTGATGGATCAGATAGTGAGACCAATTTTGACAGCTTTTTTCACAGTCTTTTCCACCAGCATAAAATAATAATAATAATAATAATAATAATAATAATAATAATAATAATAATAATAATAATAATAATAATAATAATAATAATAATAATAATAATAATAATAATAATAATAATAATAATAATAATAATAATAATAATAATAATAATAATAATAATAATAATAATAATAATAATAATAATAAAAATGATAATAACAATAATAATAATAATAATAATAATAATGATAATAATAATAATATTAATAATTTATTTTAAAAATGTTTTTTTGGAACGTTTCATTGGTAAACTTTAATTAAGTTATATTTCTTGATGAAGCTCTTCAACTTAACAGTGCAAGTATTATTTCGTTTTAGTGGGTCATCGAGAATGAGCGGTTTATGCACCTGATATTTTAACGTACATTTTCTCAAATAACGACATATCTCGGTACTTGCATTCCATTATGTGAAAACGGTTTCAAACTTCGAAAATCAACACTGCCATTTGATCAAATTACGAATTTCTGTGGTGAATAACTTATTACGTGAACTTTACTATACCCTTCAAAGTGATAGTTTGAACAACTTGCACATTACCTCGAATGTCAGTCAACATTTCAAAATTGTGTTAAAAGTTGTTAGAACCTGAATATTGTGTCGCCATTCCATTCAAAATATTCCCCATAGGATGAAATTTCAGCAGATATCTTTTACAGATGATAAATATACATAAAATATCCTATGGCAATAATATTTATCTGTGATTAAAATTTTCGTGAAATCTGAAAATATGTTACTGCTGATTTTTTATCATTCTCCCACATCATGAATAATAAGTCCCCATACATGATTCCATTACGAATTACAATGTATCATTTTGTATTATATTGGTTCTTCAAGATATTGTATTGTTTTTGGTGATATATTACAAAACTCTTCATAATATTTTTGTTATAGGCTATTTGAATTTTGCTAAATGACTTGAAGAATTATGTATTGAAAATAAAATTATTTTCATTCTTATTCATTCAACTTGGGATATGAATATTGGATAGTCCAGCGTCCATCACTTTGTGATAAATAAAAATATACCAACAATATATCAACATTATAAATAGAATAATTGAAGTAAATATTATAAAGAAGATTTCATTTTGTTTTCATCACTTCATCCATTATTTTCCATCTGCAATTTCTCAGTATTCCTACATTTTCAAGCACATTCGTAATGAAATTTAGATTTATTTTTCTAAGAAATTAAAGAACTCAGAACTCGAATTTTGCTTGACACTCTTCAAACTCAGGTCATAGGTTTTCAGATCCAGATTCAAAAAATGTCCAAACTGGAACGAAATGCAAAAACATATATTTTAGAATCCATAGAAATCTATGAACACAAAAAAATATATTTAATAGTGTTGGCGTTTAATCGATGTAAATCCATTATAATTTAATATAAACTTAAATTCATACACTTGAACTTATGACTTAGCATGACCCGTTTCGTCGTTACAAACGACTTCTTCAGATGCTTACTGAATGACTTCGTCATTATTTTATCTTACAGAATAATCTCTCATTATTCTGTAAGATAAGATAATGACAAAACACGTCATGCTATGTAGCAATGAAGTGTAAATCAAAAGTTTGAATTTATGTGCATATCCAAAAATAAAAATAATTTAATATTAACTTAAATTCAAACACTCGAACTTATGATTTCGCTATTCAATAATGAATTAATTCTCAGAAACATTATTCTGTTAGCACTTGAAGAAGTCGTCTGCAACGACGAAATGCGTCATGCAATGTAATCAATAAAGTTTAAATCATAAGTTCAAGTGTTTGAATTTAAGTTTTTATTCAATTAAAATGGATTTACTTTAAGTAAACGCCAACAATATTCAAAACAATGAAAATGGTACTGTGAATTTGTTGAATGATTAATTGAGTGATCACTTGGATAAATTGGATATAACTCCACCACTCTATGAAAAAAAAATTCACTGTACTGTAGATATACTCAGAAGAAGAAGAAAAAAGCAAACCCTTTTGCTTGTCAACTCTGAACATATATTCAAACAATTGGAATTTCGTTATTCATGTGGTAAAAAATTTTGTGATACTTCAAACCAGCAGTGGCAAACCGAAAAACATAATTATGAAAAAAACAAAGTAATTTGCTGCATAATATTAATTTTCTTTAGTTAGTATAACTTCAGTTATATTTTCCATAATTCCGCAAGTTTCATTGGCATTTCAGTCTATGGAGCTACGAATTCGATTAAGTGATTATCTTTCTCATTCGTTACTTCTGCGGCATCGAGACGCGTTCGGCTCTTTCGATATAAGTTTTTGCTCCCTCGTTTCATTCGCAAACTCGAGACGAAGAGAGTATATTGATAGATATTTCCCTCATTTTAAGCATAAAAGTTATCAACTTTTCGATACTTGCAATTGGTGCTGGCCTGCTCCTAATACAATTCATCGGATTCGAAGAGAAAATACTCATGGGGTGGCCAATTCAGAGAGTCTAAGAGAATTGGATATGCGGTTGTTTATGCACATCCCGCTGCTATAGAGCAAAGCTCTAACACTTGATGTATGCCGCAATTTTCCAAAAGTGGGCTGCAGAAGTGGACATTTCAGTGCCCACAATTATCGGTTTGTCATATTCGAGTGAACTAGAATTTTCGTAACATTGGTGAGTGACATTTGGCATTTCGCAAGGCGAGAGAACAATTTGAGAGCCAAATACCAAACTCTCCAAAGGCCGTGTTCACATTGTTACATTACTCATATTGTTATAAAATACTCCATGAATTTCATTATTCCAGGAGAAAAACTTGAGTGAGTATTTATTTGAAGAGTTTTGAATACATGAAAATAAATGTTGAACATTACATATTCTTTCAATAATTATGATATTTCATAGGGAATATTTCGGAATTGAACATTTGAAACACTGCACATGAAGGTCCAAGAAAAAGAAATTATGGAAAACTTGATAGTTTTATATGAGACATCATTTTCTCCAAATTAATCTTCACTTATGTCAGAACTGAGGATGGTCTGAATAAAATGCCTGATAATCTCAAATTATCTTTTGCATTACCAAAACGTTTTTTCGCCTAAGAGAGATGTGTACAGACTTCTTCTGATTTCTTGATTTCTCTAATTCCAGTTCTAGCTCATCTCAAAAACTTTTATGCTATCAAAACACTGATTTTCCACTCTAAAGGGCACAAATACGATTTTGGAGATGTTTGAAACTTTCCAATATCAATATTTTAATAACTCTCATTTCGAATTATGCCAACATTTTTTTTGGGGGGACAATGTCACATTTTGATGATTTTTTCAGAATTAATAGCTTAAAATTTTGATAAAAATGTGCCCTGGCTCGTTTGGGGGTCTAGGCACATGTGTGGGGCACCTATTGCACACTCTTATCTGATACTTATCTGTTCATCATGCATCTGACAATGTGAATCGTTTCGACACTATAAAAGTAGCTTCCTAATTAGACCTAGGTAGAATATAACTTATTGAGGCTATGATAAATTCTATTACCCCTAAAAGAAAGGCATTTCTCGTCCTTTTCAGACCATCATTCCCCAAGGTCTCCCCTTTTTCCGAAAGACGTGACGCTGCAAAAGTAACATACACAATATATATATTTTTTAATTTATATTTCAAGGTTCATTCTAGAACGTTTTCTGCGCACATTTATCGATAAAAAAAAACACTGGAGAAAAATACCACATATATGTAAGTATATTTCTTGATAATAAGTAAGTATTGAATATAAACTTAAATTCAAACACTTGAACTTATGATTTACACTTTATTGACTACATAGCGTGACGCGTTTCGTCGTTACAAACGACGATGTTACAAACGATAATGTTACATTATTCTGTAATCATCTGAAGAAGTCGTTTGTAGCGACGAAACGCGTCATGCTATGTAGTCAATAAAGTGTGAATCATAAGTTCAAGTGTTTGAATTTGAGATTATATTCAATTATAATGGATTTACATCAAGTAAACGCCAACACTATTTAATAATAAATTAGTATCCCTAATACTATTTTGGCGGGGTTGTGTGTATCATATTAATTGATGAACTTGTATTACACTACCGCCTGTTTATTTATCTGATGTGTGAGGGAAGGTTCAGTTGAAATACACTTCGAAGAACTTTTAAATGTAACTTTATTTTAGAACTATTAATATGGTAGTATATGACTTCTTAGGACGAACTGCTATCTAGACTCGTTTCTTCTCAACTCTCTCGAATCTTTCCATGTCTCTGCTTTTATACATTTTCAACAGTATTCAACAATGGAAATCTACGTGACAATTTGACAGGATTCAAGATTTACAGATTCAAGAATCATAAGATTTGTACAAAATGAAAAATGAAAATTACAAAGAGTTTATTACTTAACGAGGGTACAGTATTAAGCGGAACGTGCAAGTTAGTTACTATAAGTTTTATTACTGTTCCCTTCGATAACTTACCCCGGTGGGAGGTAAAAGTTGAACTATGAATTGCCAATCCGAATCCAGGATATTCGGAGAAGTTATTGCAATTAGAACATAAAATGCAATATTTTACAATACTATGGATTACTTCAGAAACGAGTCTGAGAAACGAATAACAAAGAATTTAATACTTAAATAGGGTACCCTATTAGGCGGGACGTGCAAATCAGTTATAAATAGTTTTATTATCGACCCTTTAAAAGTGCACCCCAGCGGGAGCTGTATTAGCCAAAAGATGGCAGGTAAAAGCTGAAATATGAATATATTCATTGAGTGAGCCGCAACACTATATTCACTCAATTTTGTGAACTCCTTCCTATACTAGTATATGAAGTATACTTCCTAAATTTCATTAACCAAATCAAAAGTCGTGATCGCCTATCTTTTGAAGTTATTGAATACGATGTAAGCCAAATTGAAAGTGGGTGAATAATTCTCTGGAATACTTATTATAAGAATTCGTAACTATATAGACTTCCATGTACTCGTTATTGATTCCCTTCCATTGTGATATTAGCAACAAGTGAAATACAACGTTACCCCTAATTAGTGTAGTGGATCTGCTTGGGTTTCAGAGTTTCCTAATATTAGTAACTGATTAATTTCATTTTAATGAACATAAGGCGGATATTAAACGAAATGAGCCCCTTCGAACATTCAATAGGTTTCGGAAGCTTGATCGGCGTTGAATGGCCGAACTCCTAATGATTCATCATTTTAATATCTATAAATAACATTTAATTATTTCGGGAGTGTTCTTGGCTAATAATGTCATTAACGCCGTATTGTATTACCAATTTATCAAGATGCTTCTTATATCAACATACATATGAATCTCTCAAATATATACGAGTATTCTCTTTATATATATATATATATATATATATATATATATATATATATATATATATATATATATATATATATATATATATTTTAAGAAAATGAACACTAGAACATTCATTCGAGAAATTCAAATTAACCAAAAGAATGTTATAGTAGACCTAGATATGTGAACCTCTTCGATGTGATATTTGCATTCATCCTTCAAGTGATAAATGTTAGAAAAATATTGAAATCGATGCAACATCTGATGGAAGTGACATATGTTTAGTTCTGCAAAGAACTCGTCAGTCGCAGAAAATTTTCCTTGCAGAACGAAACATATGTATCAACTGTAAAATTATTTTGGTTAATTTGATTTTCCGAATGAATGTTCTAGTGTTGATTTTCTTGAATATTTCATTCAGTACCATAAGCACAAAAACTTCATATATATATATATATATATATATATATATATATATATATATATATATATATATATATATATATTTTTTTTGAAATTGATTTATTGCCGTTTGAGATATTTCATTTCGAAAGTTTTTAGCAATAACAGGCTTTTTTTGATTTATTTATTTTTGTTGACGTTTCGTTGTTATATCACAACTTTGTCAAAACTAATGAATAATTGAATTTATGAGTTACTATAGATATCAAATGTCAAACTCATTTTTAGAAAAATCAAATTAGTTTTTTTGTATCTTCACTTATTAATTTTCATTATAAGAGGAAAATTTCTGACTCAGCATTCGCTTCGGACGTTTTAGTCTTCTTCACCATGAGGAAACCTCTGAAAAACTCATGGTAAGCCAGGTGATTCTAATAAGTGTGATTCATATTTACATTTTATAATTACATATAGTTTTTTATATACTTATCCAGAATATGTATATTGTTGGTTTATGTGTGTGAAACTGAAGATAACTCTGGAAAAAATGAGTGTTGAGATGTGATGTTTGGTGATTGTTGTGTGTTTATTTTACGAGTGTTATTTGTGAGGTTTATTAAGTTGTTGTAAATCGAATTAAGATGTTTAATGTCTGTTCTTTCATTTACTATGTTTTCTAAATTTTTACGAATGTGTAACATTTCTAAAATTTGTCTACTTTTTTTGTCCCTTTCAGTTGCCAAAATTTTCGTATTTTTGTAATCAAAATCATGTTTTTCTGTTATTTCATGTTTATGTAAGGCTGTGATTTGAGTTTTCGCGTATTTATGCGCTTTGATTCTTTCTTCGAGGTTTTGTGCTGTTTGTCCGATATAGCTTTTATTGCAACTATTATAAACTGTATTTTAATACTATTAAAATATAAACTGTATTATAAATATTATAAACTGTATGAGTTTTTCTCTGAGTTACAGTTTTACTTTTTAATTTTGTATATAAAATTAATTTTTTCTTCATCTCAACACTCATTTTTTCCAGATCTACCTTCAGTTTCACACACATAGACCAAAAATATACGTATTCTGGATAAGTATATAAAAAACTATAT
Organism: Henosepilachna vigintioctopunctata; assembly: GCA_030704895.1. Taxonomy (NCBI): domain Eukaryota; kingdom Metazoa; phylum Arthropoda; class Insecta; order Coleoptera; family Coccinellidae; genus Henosepilachna; species Henosepilachna vigintioctopunctata. The sequence goes on along the minus strand of JARQZJ010000112.1, from coordinate 345,802 downwards.
GTAATTATAAAATGTAAATAGGAATCACACTTATTAGAATCACCTGGCTTACCATGAGTTTTTCAGAGGTTTCCTCATGGTGAAGAAGACTAAAACTTCCGAAGTGAATTCTAAGCCAGAAATTTTCCTCTGATAATGAAAATCAATAAGTGAAGATACAAAAAAACTAATTTGATTTTTCTAAAAAATGAGTTTGACATTTGATATCTAAAGTAACTCATAAATTCAATTATTCATTAGTTTTGACAAAGTTGTAATATAACAACGAAACGTCAACAAAAATAAACTTTTTCATATCAAAAAAGCCTGTTATTGCTAAAAACTTCCGAAATACTATATATATATATATATATATATATATATATATATATATATATATATATATATATATATATATATATATATAAATTCCAATATAAGGGTTTTTTTAGACCTTATGAGATATAAGTACAAACTCTTTTTCATGAAACCAAGCTTTCGAATTTATTCAATTCCTCCTCAGGGCAATATACAAATAAAAGTAACTTACAGTTACAACCTAAATTCCAGAAATGGTAATCTACCTACATAAATCGAGTTGAAATAAGTGGCCAAATCTACATTGAACTCTCGTATCACAATATATAGTAATATAATATAACATAATATTTAAACGTAATCTCTTGCAGTTTATAAACGATCGTTGCTTTAGATAAATTTTTTACACAGTATTAACCATTGTCACCACGGTTCCAAAACAATTTTTTTTAAACGTTCAACCCTACTTTTCTTTCACTCTTCTTCTTTGTTGGTTGTTCTTCTCCAGTCTTCCGTAATCAAGTAAGCATAAATCGTGCTGAGTTTATCAGTATCTGACTTTTTATTTATCGGTTGTGTTAAGTTGTTGATATAAAATATCTCAAGAAAATTTCTTTTTATATTATTTTTTGATGTCTGTAAAATTTTTGTATTTTCAAAGTCCATACAGTGATCCTCTTTATTAGAGTGTTCTGCCAGTGCGCAGCGTTCTGGATGATGGATAATGTCACTCTGATGTCCCTTTATTCGATTTTTCATCAATTGTGAAATCTGGTCTACATATTATTTGTTACAATCCTTGCATGGAATTTTGTGAATCATATTCGATTGTTCTTCTATTTTCATTTTATCTTTCAATTTACTGTAAATTTTTGAAATGTTTTTATAGTTTCTTTTTGCAATCTTCATTTCATAATGTTTTAGTTCTTTTATTAGTTTTTCTATTAAATAGTCTATGTTGGGTAGGGAGCAATATCTATTTACTATAGATCAATACCTACTAATAGATACTATAGATACAATAACTATATATATATATATATATATATATATATATATATATATATATATATATATATATATATATATATATATATATATATATATATATATATATATATATATATATATTATATATATATAAAATATATATTGGCTAAATGTTTCACGATTTATTTAACAATATGTATAGTCAACATGTTTCGAGCGTTAGCTCATTTTCAAGACTGAACTAACGCTCGAAACATGTTGACTATACATATTGTTAAATAAATCGTGAAACATTTAGCCAAGAGTTTAATTTATTTTAATATTCAATTATGTTTCACCAAGAGTTAAGCGAGAATTCAATCTCATTAATATATATATATATATATATATATATATATATATATATATATATATATATATATATATATAATATATATATATATATATATCAATAATATATATATATATATATATATATATATATATATATATATATATATATATATATATATATCCAAACTATCGGAAATCCCCACCTCTTTAACCAAATTCAAGGTGTATTATGTGGTTGAAAAAGATCTGCAAATATTTGAAGGTTGTCTTTGTAATATGTATTTATTCTTGATAATGCCGTAAAAGGTGAAACTAGACAAGTATTTCTTATTACCTCTCATTCAAATATGTACTATCACAGAGTTGATTCATCGTCCATTGAAGTTATTGAAGATTAATGAACAAAAAATTAAAAAAGAGAAACAGTAAAATATTTGGGCATTATGTTAGACAAATAATTGAGTTTCAATGATCTGAACGTTGATTTCATATCATCTAAAATCTCGAAAATTCATAAATTTTTTGAAAAGATTAGGAAAAAATCTGTCGACATATGTGAAATCATTATTGTTCAATCTAATAACAATGCCACATTTTGAATATTGCTCCAGTTTGTTATTTCTTTTGTCTAGAGAAAAAATTTAACCATTACAAAAGTTACAGAACGGAGCCATGCGAACAATTTTTAAGTGCAATAGGTATACCCCTGTTAAAATTATGCTGGGCTCTTTGGAACTAATGTCTGTTAAACAAAGAATACTTTTTGCTTCATATCATTTATATCTAAAATAAAAAATCAGTTGCTTCCACTTAATGGAAAAAAAACTGATAGTTTCTACATACAAAGTTGTAAGCTTTTTAAATTTAAAAATAGCATATGCTATGATGGATTTAAGGATTTCAATAATTCACCAAGTATATTGAATACTAGTACTTGTATTAAGGTATTTATATTTTAAATAATGAGATAGGTATGTAATTCAAAATTGACAGTCCAAAATATCTAGATTTTTTTGTATAGCTTCAGCTAAATAAATATTATCATTATATATTATTTTATTTTTGCAGGCTTACAGTCGGGCTGAAGAATTCTGAGACCAACAGAGCACTCGCTATGATTTCACATTGGTTATGCTACGCTAACAGCGCAGTGAATCCAATCATCTATAATTTCATGAGTGGTGAGTAGATGATGATCGAACATAATCTAGGAAAACTCATTTTCAAGTTATTCATAAATGATGGAAACATCATATTATCTGGCACAAAAATTATATGTTCTCTGTCTATAAATATCGATAGCAGCTCATAATTGAGGAGTTAAGGACCTGCATCAAACCCCTCATTTATTTTTAACTGACTGAAGCGCCTCAATACAATCCACATAATTGTATGATTAGAGAACGATATTATTTTTCCAATGTTTATTGAGTACATAAAAACGAAAGTTATTTTTTAAATGAATCAAACGTAATGTTGTAGTTTTAACTGTATCTCGCCACGTATAACTGTTTCATCAACATATCGGCCTCATCTTCGACAGCAAACCTTCCGAAAGAGAACAATTTTTCTACCACATATTTGAAGTATCAGATGCAGAAAGGAAAGATTGAAAACGTGGGTTGATAGTAGCTTTGAGGATCAATAATAGGAAAAAATACAATATTTCATCGAATTGCCAACTCGATATATTCTAGCATTCACAACAACTGAGGAAGTTGAAAAAATAGTTGATACTCTTAAAATGAAAAAAGCTCCAGGGCATGACAATATGAGAGCTAAATGTTTGAGAGAGTTGAAAAGAGAAATTTCTAACCCGATTACATATACTGTAAATTACTGCTTCGAAAATGGATGTTTTCCAGATATCTTGAAATTAGGGGTCATTAAACCTCTATACAAAGGAGGTGAAAAAACGAAAGTAGCCCATATCACTCGTATGAAACTTAGCGAAAATTATAGAAAAAATACTTAAGTCACGAATGTTGGAATTTCTAGACAAATATGATATATTGTCAAAATTTCAATTTGGTCTTAGAACTGGGAAATCCACAGAAATCGCTAGAACACTAGCGATATTCATAGATTTTGCTGAGGCTTTCGATACTATATCTCATGAAAAATTATTGAAGAAACTGAGTAATTGTGGATTTCGCGGACCAGCCTATAAATTATTAGCCGATTACTTGACCAATCGTGAGCAGATTGTGAGCATCAATGGATATAAAAGTAAAGAAAGATTGGCTACACATGGAGTACCTCAGGGTACAGTTCTTGGTCCTCTCTTACTTTCGATTTACATTAATACTCTTTTCAAAATTGAAACAAATGGTAAAATAATCAGTTTTGCGGACGATACAGTCATACTCTATAATTCCTACTCATAGGACAGTCTAAAAATAAAAGCAGAAACTGATTTTATGGAAATAAAGAAATATTTTGAATTCAACGAACTTACTATCAACGAAAAAAAAACAAAAGTCAAAAAAAAACATTCACGTCTTACAAGATTGGACTTCCTGAATTGGGTTGCTTGAGGGTTGGAAAAGAGTTGAATATTTTGGAGGCGAGCACTATAAGGTACCTTGGAATAACTGTCGATAGACACCTGAAATGGAATGAACATGTTAACAATGTGGTGAATAAAATGAGGAGAATGTTACAGAAATTCAAATATTTGAAAACTGCCATAAAGAATGTAAAATACCTAAATATTCTGTACAATTCCCTCGTGCAATGGCAGATATCATATGGCATAGTGGGGTGGGGTGGAGTATACAGTGCGCACCTAGAAAAGTTAAATATAACTCAAAAATGGTTTCTGAGAATAATACATGGAAAGGACATTCGCTATCCTAGTGACCTACTATATCAGATATCTGGTATCCTCGATAGCCGTCAAATATTTGCTTTCAAGTTGATATGCAGTACTTACCTCAGGAAAATATCCATATCGCCTCTAGATCATCAATATGAAACAAGACAAAAAGATAAACAGCTACAAACATCAAGATGTAAGAAAAGAATTGACCAACGTTCTTCATCTTATATAGCCCTTCGACTGTTCTCCTTGTTGCCAATAGAGCTGAAAAAAATAAAAAATTATAAGACGTTAAAATTGAAGTGTGGGTGAAATATGAAAGCGATACCTTTGAGAAAATTCTGGGTTGAAACCTTTTGCAAACCTTTTAAAAGTGACTTTCGATATGATAAAACGTACCAAACTGATTTAAATGGAATTGTTACTTACCTGATGTGACGAAAACTACCCGATGTGACATTTCTCAAACGGACGATATTACCGGCTATGACTATGTAATAACCCGATTGTGTCTTTCAATTATATTATTCTGTAGATGGAAATATGTTAGTGTACTGTAAACCACACACAGAAAACTATTCTCTATATAGAATTGATTTTCTCAGTGGATTTGAGAGTTTATTGTACTGCATTGAAAATAATTCTATGAATAAACTCAATATTATTATTATTATCATTATTCAAAAATTTCAAAGGTTCGTATCCCATATAAGACGTACAGTATCGCAACTCAGTTTATCTACCGTTTTCTATGCCGTGAGACCTATGATATACCAAGTCGGTTAATTTATTCAGTCCTTTCTTAAGGGACCTTCTGTCTTAAGTTATTACGTATTAACTACAAACGTAACAACATCTTATAGTGGATATCAATATACAAAATCTTCCATTTCATTATAAACCAAGTTTGACATTTAAGCCAAATTTTATTAAATCTCACTCAATAATCTTATTTAATACATATAATAGGTATAACTAGTGAGATACATTGTGTTTTCACGCGATGGCCAAGAAATCTATTTTATTCAAAACATAAAAGAGTTTCACCATTGATCTGGTCATTATTACATATTGTTAGGTCATTTGATCACCTACGTAATAACTTAAAACACAAGGTGACATGAGAAGGGACTGAATAAATTGAACGAATTGGTATTCCATGAGTCTCACAACTTAGTTATAATACTCGGCGATTTCAATATCTCAAATTACGTACATTAGCTCAAGTCAAATGAGACTAAGTCAAAAGTTATACATTCTCTTCAAAAGTTCATGAATTTTCTAGGACTCGCACAGCATAACAATGTAACAAACAGAAATGATGGAATTTAGGACCTCGTAATCAGTAGACATGACCTTTCAATTAGTCAAGCATTGGAGGCGTTGGTACCTGTAGATAGTTATCATCCGCCTTTGGAATTTCTTTTATCAAATTCTAATTCATCTTCCTGTAGATTTCAAAAAAACATTCATCCAATTTTAAACTTTAGAAAAGCCAACTTTCATGAACTATATAATGAATTATTGAATACGAATTGGTCATTTTTACAAAATTACAACGATACAAATGAAGCCTGTGATCATTTCTACATCACACTCAATTATATATTTGATGCTACGGTGCCAAAAATGACGAGTGAACCCTCGAAATACCCCAGTTGGTTTACATCAAAAATTATTAGAGATTTGAAACAAAAAACAAAATTCTATATTAAATTCAAATCAAGTGGTGATCTTGAAGCTTTTAATAGCTATAAGACGCTAAGAAGCATTACAAAACGGGATATTGTTTTGTCACGCTCGAAATATATGAATTCTCTTGAAATGAACCTTAAAAAGGATCCTTCAAAATTCTGGGCCTATGTAAATAATTTACGAAATACCTCTTCACAACCCACCTCTTTTCTTTTTAACGATCAAGAATTAAATAATCCTGAGGATATTGTGAATGCATTTGCGAAATATTTCGAATCATCATTCATCAGTTCGACGACTTTCGATAAAAAATGTTTTAACTTAGAGTCTAACGTTCCATTATTACCGGTTCCAGTTGTTTCTGAGGAGGATGTGTTCAAGGCATTGAAAGGATGCAGATGTAAAATGACAGCGGGTCCTGATGGAATTCCCTCCTTCGTCCTAAGAGACTGTGCTAGAATTGTTGCTTCTCCATTGGCTCTGATTTTCAATTTGGCCTTGAAAACTGCTCACTTTCCAAATGTGTGGAAAGAGGGCAAAATTTGCCCAATTTTTAAAAAAGGGAATAGAAACTCCGTTGAAGATTACAGACCTATTACTATCATAAACAATTTTAATAAGGTTCTTGAAATTGTTTTTCATAATATTTTGTATTCACACGTGAAGACCCATTTAACGAATGACCAACACGGCTCCACCTTCGGTAGGTCAACAGCTACTAACCTAACGTTTATAACACAATTTATTGCAAATAGTTTTGGTCATTCGTCACAAGTAGACGTGATCTATACAGATTTTTCTAAAGCATTTGATAGATTAGATCATGGTATTCTCCTCTGAGAAAACTGCGAAAACTGAGTTGAGACTGTTCTATTTTTGAAATTTAATTTGTGGAAAGAGTTTACCGTATCGATGGTGTGAAAATTGACAAAAGCCTTTGTGTGTTTAACAAAAGCCTTGAACATTTTGTACAGGAAAATGTGTTCTTATATTATTCTGGTTTTCGTCAATACTCCACATTATTAATAGTTATTCTGCTATTCGGTACGGAGACAAGTGAAACAAGTCAATTATCAATAGTGTGAATGAATAAAGTTCTTTATGTCATTTCAGTATGTCAATCAGAGCTATTTTTTTCTACTAAGCTTATACTATACAGTATGTTCCTTCCATCATCAATTTTTGTGCAGAAACTAAATGATTTCATTTAGGAGAAATAATGGGTGATTTTTTGAGCGTAGTTTTTTTTAATCGAATAAAACACTCAATTTGCATCATATGATCAAAATGGTTATTTAAATTAATAACTCTGACTCTGCTATTTACATTTTGAAGATAACTTCATGTAAATGTTGTCTGTGGCTCCATATCAAACGGTCCATTCGGAAGGTCCAATTTTGCGTCACTTTCAGAGCATTTCGGCATGTATCCCACGAACTACTCGTGTTATATTATCCTGTAAGGGTTCAATCGTGTTCGGCTTGTCCACATACACTAACGACTTCACAAAACCTCACAAGAAATAATCCAGAAGCGTCAAATCGCATGATCTTGGCGGCCAATTCACAGGGCTATTTCGAGAGATAAGCTGCTCACGATTCAAATTCATCCTTCAACATGTCCATTGTTTCACGAGTTGTGTGGCATGTGGCACCGTCTTGATGAAACCACATGTCAACCAAGTTGACCTCGGCCAACTGGGGCATAAAAAGTTGCTTACCATGGCTCGATAACTTTCGCCTTTGACGGTAACGTTTCTTACACGGTCGTCTTTGAAGAAAAATGGACCGATGATGCCACCAGCCCATAAACCACACCAAACTGTCGTTTTCTCGGGATGTATTGGTAATTCTTGTATGGCATGTGGCCGTTCATCACTCCAGATGCGACAGTTTTGTTTATTTACATATCCGTTAAACCAGAAATGAGCCTCATCGCTGAACACAATTTTTCGATAAAACAGCGGATTTTCATTAAGCTGTTCTAAGGCCCATTCACCAAAAACTAGACGTTTTGGTAAGTCATTCGGCTTCAATTCTTGCAGAAGTTGAATTTTATAGGCTTTCAAATCCAAATCAACACGTAAAATTTTCCATGTGGTTGAGTAACACGTGCCCAATTGCTGAGAAAGGCGACGAATTGACATTTCACGATCCTCATAAACACTGTACGCTACGGCAGCAATATTCTCTTCAGTACGCATTGTACGCATGCGAGACAATCGTTTAATGTCCAACAAAGTAAACTTGGTGCGAAATTTCGTGACAACAGCACGAATTCTTGCTGGGTAGATTGAAAAACTGAATTGAACCTGAAAACTTAATTGTTGTTTCACCAGGTCGCTTAATATGGTCGTAACAGACCATACACATTTTTCACAAAGCACGAATTTTGATAGTAAAATTCAACAATTTGCAATCGTTGCTCGTTTGTAAGTCTTTTCATGATGAAATGGCGGAGAATACTGAAAACTTTTCACTTTGACAGATGACGCTTGGGTGCCATTACCAACCATTGCAGCCAACCTTAAAAACTAAACTCTTAAAAAATCATTCGTTGCCCTTCACTACAATCACAAAATTTATTGCAACGTAAAACTGTTCGGAAAATTTCACTACACGTTTCGGCAACAGTGTATTCTCTGAAAAGCTAGCTCTCAATATGGACATTTACAACCTCAAGAATCGACGTATAAATTTGATTATGTGTTAACACCCATTTATAGCCCAATTCTTCGGAGAAATACAATGAAATTCCATTTTACAACAATGTCATCTCCATCCTATACATAGTTTCGAGTTTTCATCAGAAAACTCTGGACACAATATGTATCTGTTCTATTTAAGAATGAGGTCATGCACCAAAATATTGAACTAAAATTTTGAGTGGATTTATTCTATCAAGCCAACTTCAATCTTTTTCACTTGATCCTAAATCTCATTACACGTCTAGACTTTCATCCTTTTGAGCCGTTAGCAAGGGACGTTTCTCTTAATCCTTCGATTCTTTCTTATCTTTCGAGCTCACTATCGAAAGGATTTTCTCCATCTATCCGGCTAATATTGATTTTCTACTCTCGTTTTATATATACATATATATATATATATATATATATATATATATATATATATATATATATATATATATATATATATATATATATATATATATATATATATATATATATATATTCCAATTTAAAGTTTCTTATTGGGATAAACAATCAGAATGAGAGCAATACACGTTATTTCTTTAAAACATTCTAGCTTTCGCTAAATTTATTAGCTTCATCAGGAATCTACAGATAAGTGGGGTCGTGTTAGACAACAATATAAACAACAAAATTGAACTTACGGTTAGATGAAATTATTCATTAAAATACTGGACATCACGTATAACTTCACTAATATAAACACATAAAAGGTGACAATTTAAAAACATTTCCACAAACTCAAAACCATAAACATCCAAAATAAACACTGCCTAACCTCAACGTATATAAACACAAAGCGTTTGATGTCAGTCCGACCAAACGTCAACAAAAATCAAGGATGACAATTATCGACTCATACGTCGTTTAGTCCAACAATGTAACAAGAAGGAATATATGTTATTGAGATTTCGTGTATCCGTCTTCTTGTTCATCGTGTTGTTTGTGTTATTTATTGCTACCATTTCTAAAAAAAGTCTTTTATAATAGTTATTTTCTGTGAAAAGTATTTCTGTTTCTTCATAATTAATAATATGATGTTCATTCTTTACATGTTCAGCTAATGAACATGTATTCAATCCACGTCTGCAATCACTTTTGTGAGATATGATTCTTGAATAAATCTCGAAGTTTGTCCAACATAAACCCGATCGCAAGAACCACATGGAATGGAGTATACTACAGACGATCTGTGATCTGGGTTTATTGGGTCTTTTAATTTGCTGAAAACGTATTTGCGGAGTGGAAGAACTGTTCTCTTTGCAAATTTCATATTAGGAAAATCTTTAAACACTTTTACAATTTTATCAGTTAATTTTTCTATGTAAGGTAAAGAATGAAAAGACATGTCAGGCATTGAATCATTAGAAATCATGATCTGTGACTTTGATAAATAGCTGTTGGGTTGGGTGTTAAAGAGAAGAGTATTTATGAAATTCAGAGGGTAGCTATTCTCGACAAGAATATTTTTCAGTTTCAATAAATTTTGCCGATGAAAGGATGGATGTGAAATCTTTAAAATTCGATTTTTCATATTTAATATTAAATTGACTTTCATTTTTTCTGGATGATAGGAATGGTAGTTGAGAAGTCTACCAGACCACATTGGTTTTTGGTACCAATCTGTTATTACATCCTTTTCTCGACGGATAACCTTCATATCCAAAAATGGAACTGACTTCTGAGACTCTTTCTCTATTGTGAATTGAATATTCTCGTCGAATCCATTGAACACGCGCAGAACCTCCCCAACACAAACCTCAGGTATCATGCAGATAATGTCATCCACGTATTTCTTTATAAACGGCATCTGAAACGACAATCTAGGTAAGCATATATATATATATATATATATATATATATATATATATATATATATATATATATATATAAAATGAAAATGAAGATTATCGGCCTATCCCGCAAGATTAGTAGCAGCCGCTGACACGTGTTTCGAGCTTATTGGCTCTCCTCAGAACGGCGTAGCCAAGTTCTAATTGTAGGAACCTGGAGGTGAAAAACACAAGAAGAAAAACTAAGAAACACAGACAACCTCTGAAGGAAGTCGCAACATTTTAGGCTACGCGTTTGTTCTTTCTGGATTGGGAAATTTGGAAACTGCTCTGCCCGTGAGGTGACTATTTATCCTTCAAAGGATGCTCTAAGCCGAGACATTGGAAAATATGTAAATAATATTATAAATAATATTATTGGATGCGAAAGAAAATTAAAATGAAAATGAAGATTATCGGCCATTTATAATAGTTATTTATAATATTATTTACATATTTTTCAACGTCTCGGCTTAGAGCATCCTTTGAAGGATAAATAGTCACCTCACGGGCAGAGACAATTTCCCAATCCGGAAAGAACAAACGCCTAGCCTAAAATGTTGCGACTTCCTTCAGAGGTTGTCTGTGTTTCTTAGTTTTTCTTCTTGTGTTTTTCACCTCCAGGTTCCTTCAACTAGAACTTGGCTACGCCGTTCTGAGGAGAGCCAATAAGCTCGAAACACGTGTCAGCGGCTGCTACTAATCTTGCGGGATATGCCGATAATCTTCATTTTCATTTTAATTTTCTTCCGCATCCAATAAAATTATTTATAATATTATTTACATATTTATATATATATATATATATATATATATATATATATATATATATATATATATATATATATATATATATATATATATATATATATATATATATATATATATATTTCCAATGTTTTTAGCAATAACAGGCTTCTTTTAATATGAAAAAATTTATTTTTGTTGACAGTTCGTTGTATATCATAACTTTGTCAAAACTAATAAAAAGTTGTGATATACAACAAAACGTCAGCAAAAATAAAGTTTTTCTTATTAAAAGAAGCCTGTTATTGTTAGAATCATTTGAAATAAACTATCTTAAACATGCAACAAACAAAATTTAATATATATATATATATATATATATATATATATATATATATATATATATATATATATTAAATGATTAATTAATGAGTAAAAGATTATAAGTTCTCGGCAAAAGTAGGGCCACTATAATTGATGCACCACCAATATATTAACCTTGTCTATATTTCGAACATGTTTACATTCTTCATCAGGAAAAATAAATAAGTGTAAAACAAAGCGTTTTAACTGAAAAATTACATCTTACGGTTAACTAGGCTGAAGATGTTGCCAGACTGTACGCAGCAGTGGAAATAGATGGTAAAACAAATTTTGGAACTTGCAGAACCAGATAATCTCATTAAAAACGCAATATAAAATCAGGTGTCACAACAATCATATGTCAAATATACCGAACTGTCAGGAAACACAGACAAACGTCACTAAGGTTCACAGAGTGTCAAGTGCCAAACTCTCTGTCAATTGTCATCACAAGTGAAAGAACACAAAACGTCAAACAGAGCTCAGGAACTGTAGCTGGGCTTATCGAATTTTCTTCGAGAGTAGATTACTATATATGCAACTGAGCCTAGCAATGTCTGTTTTTTTTGGTGCTATAGCCATTAGCATTAATATGGCAGATTTACAAAAATATTCTTTTCTGGTAGCCACTAGCTATATCCAGTATTTTGAAATTATTGAAGTCAAAGTGATGTCCCATCTTTGCCGCATGGAGGGCCAAAGCACATCTGTCTGGGTGGAGTCGTACATCACTCTTATGGAGAGTAATTCTTCACTTGATGTTCTGCGAAGTTTGACCTATGTACACTCCTCCACAATCTAAGCATGCTATACCATATACACAGTCTGAAATGTAAGATGATGGGACCTTGTCTTTCAGTTGTGTGGGGTCTGAATCCCATCACGAAATAAAAATGAAGTTAAATCTGATTATTAAACTCAAGAATCGTATCACCAACATTGTACATGCAGATTACTGACATAGTTGACTAACCCGTTTACAAGTGATCCTTGTTAACAATGGATATCCAATAACAACTGTTAGAAAGATTCTATGGAGTACTGTCACTAGACCATCGGTTCCATCCTCTACAATCTCTGTCGATATAGAGGTACCATCAAGAATCGACTCACAGACTCCTACAACCAAATATATGCGCTTACCATATTTACACTCATTTACTGGTAAACTATCTCACATCCTATCTGAAATAGAACATTTAAAATTGGCCAAATATAATATCATTTCTGGTAGAAGTGCTTTCAATCCTTTAAAGTGCACATCTTAAGCACCTTAAATTATAGTAAGATCCCATGGGATATAAAGGACTCAATCAGAGTCAAATACAAAATTCCCAATCGAGGTAACTTATATTTTCCTATTACCTTTTGTATATACTCATTCCACTTGAGGTTTTCATCCATAATCACATTTAGATATTCAATTGAATCAGTAGACGTGATGTGACGTTACTGATTTACAGCTTGTGTGCAGTAAGTTGGACGAGTAAGAGTATTACAAGAAAAAATATAGAAGCATTCCTTCGAACTAAATAATGTTTTTAGTTTTATATGCAGTTTCTTGATAATGCTCATAACACTCGAAAAGAACATGAATTCAAATTGAACTTCTTTCAGAAAAATACGTCTATATGTTCTTACAGACTTTTCCAATTAGGAAAGTAAATGAATGTTCTTTCTCCAACAATCTCTCCACGATATAATTCTGAGAATCAAATGCTATTTTTCAATCAATTTGTCACGTAGAATAACGAGCGAATCCAGACAAAATGTGGTATAAATTTGAACTTTTATGTGCGAAGGGAAAGACACGGTTCCTTGTATTAAGTTTCAGAAGATACTATCAGAGCTTAACTGCGAATTTTCTCGGAGATTTACCGAGAAGGCTGTATGTTTTCCTGAGCATATGTAACCCATCTAAACCTAGATTTATGTCATGTAACGTACCAATACATAAATCACCCAAATATCGTGACATACTCACTGAAAATTTATTAACAGGATGAAGTTATTGATCACATTTTATTTTTCGTAATTCTGCAATTCATAGGAATGATTCAGAGGGACTATACTAGATAATTTCAAACCAATAGAAACATTGTTCATTCCGATGGAATATCACCTATTATTCATCAATATTCGAGTTCATGAAGCTACAATCTGTAGCTTCGTCAAAAGGTCAAGGAAGAAAAAGATTAGTCATTAAAATTCGGTTTTCATTATATAATGGTACTCAGATATGAATTATATTATTTCATATACATATCTTTCATTCAAAATTTTTTTTCGTTTTGTCTTTTCAATTTGAACTCTTTTCGTTGTTTGTCTTTCGATATGATATAATGTTGTTCTATCTAATATTTCCATAGGAGTGACCTGTGCTACAAATATAATCATCAATTTGAATTACTTATTTGCAATACATTCCTTAAATCAATGGATGATACAACAATTCATCTTCCTATCTATGTATGATATATATATATATATATATATATATATATATATATATATATATATATATATATATATATATATATTTGAAAGTTTTTAGCAATAACAGGCTTTTTTTGATATGAAAAAATTTATTTTTGTTGACGTTTCGTTGTTATATTACAACTTTGTCAAAACTAATGAATTAATTAATTTAATTCATTAGTTTTGACAAAGTTGTAATATAACAACGAAACGTCAACAAAAATGAACTTTTTCATGTCAAAAAAAGCCTGTTATTGCTAAAAACTTTCAAAATAAAATATCTTAAACAGACAATAAATCAATTTCAAGAAATATATATATATATATATGAAAATAATATTTGATGAAAATTCACATCATGCTTGGTAAATGTGATGTTTTTCCGTCTGAACTCACAACAGTGAACCAATAATACCATACTTCAATATTCTGAAAGATTTACTGCTTTCCGATATCTGAAAGTTAGTCTAATAGCGCGTAAAAAGTGTGACAGAAATCCCAAGCTTTCGTGAAAAAACATAAAATCAATGTCAGGAAAAGTATAAATATGTATTTTCCGTTCGAACATAAACATAACAAAAGGGATGAAAATATTCATTTTGACTCACAGTACGAATAAAAAATGGGAATTGGAAGAGATAAAATATGGTAGGAGTAATCAGACCGCTCGGTAAAATTTTCCCTCCTCAAAGACAGGATATTATCATGAAAAGAAACGAGAGCTCAGGCTCTTTCCAGTAACAGTACAGTCAACCGAAGCAGCACGGTCAAACCAGGGGGAGAAAGCGATCTATGAAAAAGAAACTTGATTATCTCTGAGAGCTCTCATTTTCTCCAATTGATTATTAATTACAAAATTACAAAACATTTCCATATATTCAATAATATTTTCCTAAATGAGTTCGGCTGATAGTTAATTGAGGTTTGATGACTTTTTAGATTTGATAGATATTTCTGACCGATTACACAAAAATTTGCAAAGGTATTTAGATTTTTCTCTTTCAATGTGAAATGTTTTTATTCCTACTGCCTTTCAGTTACTTATTTAAGTATGAGATAATTATCATATCTGTTAGAAATATTCTGTATTGTTATTTCGATTCAAATTGAAGTGAAATGAACTCGAGTATCGAGGTTTATGACAATTATTTTTCAACATAACATCAATAAATTTACTTAGGAATTATAGAAAGAAATAGAAAACTCAATATTCGTTCCACATTCCTTGAAATTCGCATGACTCAAGTCAAGCTGAACCGTTCTTCTGAAAACCGCTCTTCAGAAAAATTGAGAAATCTGTGAATATATACAGGGTGAGTCAATATAAACGTGATGGTCTGTTATAACCAAACGGTTAATTTTTAAAATAATATGACCACGCAGTTATGTGGGTATTTATCAAGGGTACATTTCAAAAAGAATTTGATACATACAGGATGATCCAGAAATGTGTGGCATACCAAAGTTTTGTTTTTTCTTATAGAGGTATTTGATTACGTTTTTGGGTTTTACGTAATAAATAAGATATACTTTCTTCAATATGTCATATACCTAACAATTAAAATTTTTGAGATATTTCGATTTTTCGGAAATTGGAGCATCCAAAAAAAAACATCTTCGAAACAATTGACTTCAGCGAAGTGAAATTTTTCGTTCAAGTGAAAGAGCGATTACGGAAAGTTTTAATGAATTCACATTCACTTAAAGTTCTACAGGGTGTCCAAAATTTGATATTCCTCTGCTAACATATTCAAACTACAATATCATGCTTATTTTAAATGGAACACGCCATATTTTTCAATCCTATCATGTACCAAATAACATTCTGTTTGAGAAGTTATGGAGGTATTATATGTCTATTAGTTTTAGAATTATTTTCAATTTTGTGAAAATTATCATTTATTTTCATCCATTTTGTCACTTTAATATTCGAAGGGATGAGTGCTTCTTCTCAAAAAAAGATGAATGTTTCATACTTTTCATACCGGCTTCACCTCTGAATATTTCATCAGATTCTTGAAGAGCTATTGAGATTTTGAGTATTTATCTTTTTCAATGTTTCGCATTTTTCAAAATTCGAAAATTCAGTTATTCAGTTATTCCTTTTTTTTCTGAAGTAGGCTGCTGTCAATTAAAGTGAATCAGTTTTTAAATTTATTCAGACCGCTTACTTGTTTTGTCCAAACCAGTATCCACAAAAGTTGTAAAAATGTGTTATTCAATCCAAGAAAGAATTGACATGATTTTAGTACTCGGTGAATGTTTTGAGAATTGTTTTCTGGCAGAACGAGTGTAGGCACAGAAGTAGGTACCTTACCTAATAATATAACTAACTTGACCCACCCAGTTTATATATATATATATATATATATATATATATATATATATATATATATATATATATATATATATATATATATATATATATATATATATATATATATATATATATATATATATATATATATATATATATATATATATATATATATATATATATATATATATATATATATATATATATATATATATATATATATATATATATATGAGATGTATTTTTTCTTAGGTTGTGTGGTTCAATTAATAAATACTTTAATTCGGATGTTTATATTAAAATAACGTTTCAGTCGTCACTGCGACCTATTTCAAATTATGTCATACAACATCATACAAACGTCATACAAATTTCCTGGTCACTAAAATGTAAAATATACGTTACAATTTGAAATCAATCAAACATTTATACTAACAATTATAAAATAAAACAGAACATTACATTTACGATCATATAAGATATCAAATTTAATTTATGTTTTTGCTCGGACAAGGTGTAGATGTAGACTGCCGCTATCTATCTTAGGTGGTATATTGGGCGGTTTGCGCATTTGTATCGGAATTTTTCGAGAACATTTTCAAAGGTATTTTTTTTCACCATGAGATGTATCCTTTTAGTTGTTCAGGATGTTGTTATAGAACTTGCTGAGTCCCTGTATTTCAGATTTATCATTAATTACCATTATTTTTGATGAAAATCATCTCATATATTTCACGTTTTCTTCGATGGTATTCCGTTTTTAGTATTTTAACATCCGTGAAATTAAAACTATGATTCAAACTTAGTTGGTGTTTTTTAAGAGAGGTGGAGTTTTTATTGCCATATTTTTGCCCGTTGATTCTGTTCTGTAGATGTTGACAAGTTTGTCCGATATATAATCCAGAACAATTGTTGCATGGTATTTGATATACAGTGTGAGTCTTTCTCTTGGTAGGGATACTGCTTTTCTGTTGAGTATGCATGCTCTGTAAGAGGTTGTATCCTTTGTGACTCAACTTGATTTCATATTTGTTAAGGAGTTTTGGATGTTTCCGGACAGGTTAGGAACGTAAGGTAAGGTCGCAAAATTTGGCACGATCTCTACTTTTTCTTTTTCAGCGGTTTTCTTCCCGCCAGTTTCCAGATGTGTGCAGTGTTTTATAAATATCTCTAATCTCTGTAATTTCTGCAAATGATACAAATCTCCTCATAAGTTGCAGTCATTGACCCAAGTCATTTATAACGTGGGACAATGACTTTAACTTCAATGACAACTTATGAGGTGCATGCGGAGAAATATCGTTCATGCTTTTATATAGCCTCTTCTACATCTATTTTTTCAAATTTTCAGAATTAATGTCCAAATATCATTACAATATTTCATTTAGCACCATTTCAGCACAAAAATTATTCTGTATTCACACGTATACATTGTTTTCTTCAAATATAAATCTACGGGTATGGACTTATGATTATTCGATATTCAAAACTTCCAAGAATTGGAATGAGTTTTTTATTAATTCTAATAGATTGAATTCTGATGCATGTGATACTTTACTTTTTACTTCAATTTGTTATTTTATTCTTTACCTTACTTTATTTCATCTGGGACTCATGAGAAGTTTCTCGTAATGTGGAGCTATTTCCCGATTTATCAATGGGAGCAACTACTGAATTCCTGATGGAGTTGAATATGTAGAACAGTCTTGTTCTTCCATGAAGTACGACATCAGTTTCCATGTTCTCTAACAATATTTCCCGAGAGTTATCAGGAATGTAGCATTGTACGTGCTTATATATTCAGATCCACTATGACGTTCTCGTGATCAATTCAATAATTTGTCGGAGAATGTATAGCGTTTTATTCTATATTTCATATCTCGTGATATTCTTATATATATATATATATATATATATATATATATATATATATATATATAAGAGACTGAACGCTAGAACATTCATTCGAAAAATTCAAATTAACAAAGAGAATGTTATAGTAGAGCTAGATATGTGAACGTGTACGATGTGATGTCTACATTATCCTTCAAGGAATAAATGTTAGAGAAATATTGAAATCGATGCCACACCTGATGGAAGTGCGAGACATATATGTTTCGTTCTGCTAAGAACTCGTCAGTCACACCTCTCAGATTACAGACACACCAAGCATCGAAATTTCACATATCTTCTATACCTGTAGGTATCTACTAAATTGCAATGTCTATTTGACAAATATCATCATACGATGTTTTCAAATGTCAAATATATGTGAAGATATGTGAGATTTCAATGCTTGGTGTATCTGTAATCTGAGAGATGTTTTCTACTGATTGCTATAGATGGAATTGTAGATTATTCATTACTCAACGGTCTTCCCCTTAGATTCACAAGAAGATGCTTGGGGGTTGAAATCGTTGCCACACTTCGATGGACGTGGTGCGACTGACGAGTTCTTTGCAGAACGAAACGTATATGTCTCGCACTTCCATCAGGTGTGGCATCGATTTCAATATTTCTCTAACATTTATCCCTTGATGGATAATGGAGACATCACATCGTACACGTTCACATATCTAGCTCTACTACAACATTCTCTTGGTTAATTTGAATTTTTCGAATAAATGTTCTAGTGTTCATTTCCTTATATATATATATATATATATATATATATATATATATATATATATATATATATATATATATATATATATATATATATATATATATATATATATATATATATATATATATATAATGAATATATATGCATATTCGTGTGTGTTTAAGTTTGAAAGCCTCCAAATATTCCATTTTTGAACAAACCTAGTAGTAACTTGGATAGCTCTATTTCAAAGCATGCACGTCGTAATTTTTTTCGATTAGAATTTAAATTTTTTAATACTAACAATTATTTTATATTGATGCAGGTAAATATCGAAAAGAATTTCGACGTGCATTCGAACATGGTTGTTACTGGGGTACTGACAAGAACGGCGGGCAGTCCAGCGCCTTCTATCGGAAAAATCACAGAACTACCAGAACTTCAGGAACCCGTTGCCACTATGATGACTCCTCGCAGAAAGACGCTCCAATCAAACTGAATTACTGAATATTTTTGCCGATGGCTGGACGACAGATGGATTGTTTAGAGGTATATATCACTAGTTTGAATGAAAGTTATGAAATGTGTTTTTAAATTATAACATAGTAAAATACTAGGATATCCATTGAGTTAATCGAAAGAATAGAGGGAGTGGAGTAGAGGTAGTAGTAGACTATGTGAACATAACAAGGAAAGGAAGGTGTGCAAAGGACATAACATCAGTAGGATATCCATTGAATTGATCAAAAGAATAGAGGTAGTCGAGTAGAGGTAGTAGTAGACTATGTGAACATAACGAGGAAGGGAAGGGGTGCAAGGTATATAATAACATAATAATAACATGTGATTCTCCATTCACGTTCAATTTATATTGTCTATGGTGTACTTTTGCCTCCGACACTTCACAATTGAGGTTTTGGTTTCAACATATACATATAAAGTATATATGATTTTGGTATGGCGGAATACATTTGAAATATTGAAACAATAAAATATTAAATATTAAATATTATATATATATATATATATATATATATATATATATATATATATATATATATATATATATATATATATATATATATATATATATATATATATATATATATATATATATATATATATATATATATATATATATATATATATATATATATATATATATATATATATATATATATATATATATATATATATATATATATATATATATATATATATATATATATATATATATATATATATATATATATATATATATATATATATATATATATATATATATATATATATATATTTTTGAAAGTTTTTAGCATTAACAGGCTTTTTTAATATGAAAAAGTTTATTTCTGTTGACGTTTCGTTGTTATATTACAACTTTGTCAAAACTAATTTGTAAATATACAAATAAAAAATAATAAATAGTAAAGACAAAGTTGTAATATAACAACGAAACGTCAACAGAAATAAACTTTTTCATATTAAAAAGCCTGTTAATGCTAAAAACTTTCAAAATAAATACCTCAAACAGGCAATAAATCAATTTCAAGATATATATATATATATATATATATATATATATATATATATATATATATATATATATATATATATATATATATATATATATATATATATATATATATATATATATATATATATATATATATATATATATATATATATATATATATATATATATATATATATATATATATATATATATATATATATATATATATATATATATATATATATATATATATATTTCGAATGTTTTTAGCTATAACAGGCTCCTTTCAATATGAAAAACTTTATTTTTGTTGACGTTTCGTTGTATATCACAAATTTGTCAAAACTAATGAATAATTGAATTTATGAATTACCATAGATATCAAAATGACAAACTTATTTTTTAGAAAAATCAAATTTGGTTTTTTGTATTTTCACTTATTGATTTTCAGTATAAGAGGAATATTTCTGGCTTGGCATTCGCTCCGGAAGTTTTAGTCTTCTTCACCAGCCAGGTGATTCTAATAAGTGTGATTTATATATACATATATATAATTACATATAGTTGAGTTTTATACTTATCCAGAATATGTATATTATTGGTTTATGTGTGTGGAATTGAAGGTAGATCTGGAAAAAATTAGTTTTTGTTTTAGAGTTTTGAGATGTGATGTTCGGTGATTGTTGTGTGTTCATTTTATGAGTGTTATTTGTAAGGTTTATTAGATCGTTGTGAATAGAATTAAGATGTTCAATGTCTGTTCTTTCATTTACTGTGTTTCCTAAATTTTTACGAATGTGTAAATATATATTTATATATATATATATATATATATATATATATATATATATATATATATATATATATATATATATATATATATATATATATATATATATATATATATATATATATATATATATATATATATATATATATATATATATATATATATATATATATATATATATATATATATATATATATATATATATATACATATATATATATAATATATATATATATATATATATATATATATATATATATATATATATATATATATATATATATATATATATATAATATACTCTGGGGAATTCATTTCATTCTCCATAAAAAACACATAACTGAAATTATCTGTTCCATACTGATCATTACAAAGTTTTTTCTGATATTCCAGAATCACATTGTTAAAAAGTTCACGGTGTGCATTTGACAGTGCGCATTCCAACTCTCCCAAATTCGGGAAGAACTCTTTGCGTCCAGACATATGTGACAATATTTATTTCACTTCACGCTTCAAAACTTCGTTTCACTGAAGACTCGGAAAATTCCCTAGGAGCTCAAGTTTTGAGGGTTTCAGATCATAAATTTGAATAATAATTCATTCGGAGAACAAATTTCTCTATATAAAATATTTCAGATATTGTATGAAGAAAAGACTTCATAAATATGTTGAATATTTTTTGTCGTTTTCATAATGTTTCTGAAAAATGCATCTTAATTTCATAGGAAACATCTCGCTGAATTGAATTGCAATTTACAATGAAATGTTCATCTGTACAAATGTGAATGATTAGGGCATTCTTCAGATGTATAAACTACCTATTTACTTAATGTGTAATGAATCAATAAAACTTGCTTCACTTTAGCATGTATGTGTATCAATCATAAATTATTACAGTTTAAATTCCTCGATATAAGTTGTGATGTCTGAAAACATCACATCACTCATGTTCACCCAGCGAGCTTAGTTATAACATATTCCTATACCTTCAAATTTTCAAAAGAATGTCCTAGTATTTTCTTCAATATTTAATTAGCTGTGACCAAAACTATACATATGAGCAAATACAATTCATATATTATCGATTACAATTCGTATATGAATTTCATATATAAATTCAGATGAATAATTGTGTGTAGTAATTGAAACATATATATATATATATATATATATATATATATATATATATATATATATATATATATATATATATATATATATATATATATATATATATATATAAATGTTGTGAATTCTTTCGGGAAGCGGGTGGGAGAATGAAAACTCTTACGTTCTCGTTAAACTCAATATTTCGTCACTGTAAATTGGTGACTTCATCAGGAGTACACTAAAATGAGATGAAATTACATTAATTGTAAAGATAAAAGGAACACATCACAGAACTTACAGATATAGAGTCTCAGGACCTTAAAATGCAACAACGAAGCACTGTGGGTGCCGCACGACTGACTGATGGCAGAGTGGTGACGTATCATATACTTTTTATGATGCGGCAATAGATGTTACTAAGTTGGCCCGTATCAGTTTTGTAGTTGACACAATTTTTGTTTTTCGCTATATGACACATTTCTAGAAAAAGTCTCGTTTTATAATTGCTATTATGTTGATCAATAATTCTCACACTGTCGAAGTCGAATATATGTCCAGTATCATTATGGTGTTGCACCACTGCACAAGAATTTTTACCTAAACGACAATCACTCTTATGCTGAGTAATACGTTGCTTCAGCCATTGATTAGTTTGTCCAATATAGGTGCCTTTGCAATGCGAGCAGGGAATTTCATATACGACATTGTTTTTTTGCATGGTTGGTGTTTTATCCTTTACCTTTGAGAACAATTGAGAAACCGTAACTACATGGTAGTTTGCGATTATCACAAAAAAGTAATCATCATAAAAAGTATATGATACGTCCCCACTCTGCCATCAGTTAGTCGTGCGGCACCCACAGTGCTTCGTTGTTGCATTTTAATGTCCTGAGACTCTATATCTGTAAGTTCTGTGATGTGTTCCTTTTATCTTTACAATTAATGTAATTTCATTTCATTTTAGTGTACTCCTGATGAAGTCACCAATTTACAGTGACAAAATATTGAGTTTAACGAGAACGTAAGAGTTTTCATTCTCCCACAGACCGCTTCCCGAAAGAATTCACAATATTTAATACGTAGTACGGTCGATAACAATACTCTTATATATATATATATATATATATATATATATATATATATATATATATATATATATATATATATATATATATAATATATATATATATATATAATATATATATATTATTATCTTTATAACGATTTTTCCCCATGAGGAGACTGATTGAACTTTAATTTGCAATTCTTAGACCTTTCTTCATCTTTTTCGCCTTCCAAAATTGCTTCATCGTCTCTGAATGCTCTTTCTTTCATTCATCTGTCCATTTTATTCCAGGTTGGCGATTTGATTTCTGTTCAAACTTCACATGTGCGATTTTATAGCGACACCCATTAGGATCTTCGAGATTTTTTATATTGATCTGTTGTAGATCTTTTTGGATCTCTTTAGCCACTCTGTTCTGCATTTACTCCTTATAATTATATCGAGTAGTGTTCTCGGTATTTTGGACTGCTTCATTCTCTAGACATGTCCATAGAACTTTGCTAGTCGTTTTCTGTATTTTTCCGTTATCGTATTGGTCTTTTGATAAAGTTCATTCTGAGGTCTTTTCATCCAAATGACGTTTCTATTGATTGGCCCGTAAATCTTTCTGAGAATTTTCTGTTCTTGTTTTTCTATTTCTCTAATTCTTGAAGGACAGTCAATAACCATTATTTCAGATGCCTAGATTGCTTCTGGTGAAATCGTTGTGTTATAATGCCCCAATTTGGCAATTTATTTTTTGTTTTCATTTCACGTATTTGGTTTTCAGGTAGTTTTTCTACTGCGAGAATAGCTTCAGTTCTGTTGTTTGTGATGATTGCAATATCGCCTGCAAAGGCATGACATTTGTCATTTATACGATTTTTTTTAATACTCGCTTGTATGCTCTTTACGTGAAGTTCCCATTCCCTAATGATCTTTTCTGAAACAATATTGGAAAGGATTGGCGAAAGTCCGTCCCCCTGTCGCACACTGGTTTTGATTTTTAATCTTTCCGTGATTTTAAATGGATCTGATACTTCGCCAATGAGTTTTACTTTGGAAGTTGTACCTGTAAATGTCTGTTCTATAATTTTTCGGGTCGTTCGATCGATTCCGAATTCTTTCATGATTTCAAAAAGGGTTTCGCGGTCTACCGAATCATATGCTTTCTTGAAAACAATGACTGTGATCACTGTATTTCTACATTTCCTCGTTTGTAATATCATCTTTTGAAGTCCAGATCTGTTCAGCATAAGATCGGCCTTTTCTGAATCCAGCCTGGTGCTTTAAATAGTACTTTATACTCAACCGTGAATAAGGAATTTACCCTGTAATTATTGATATTCATTTTGTCGCTCTTTCTGTGCAATGGATCTGTCAACGCGCAATTCCAATCTTCTTGTATCTGGTCCGTCCTCCAGATTTCTGATATTAAATGATGAAGTTTTTGCGTCCAAATAAGATTGTTCAGTTTCCAGAGTTCCGCAATAATCCCATCTTCTTCTGCTGCTTTGTTGTTTTTGAGTTGCCTGATAATTTCCGCAATCTTTTCCATATCGTTAGCTTGCGTGTCTGGATGCGTAAAACCCGAAAAGTCGAACTTAAGTTTTTCTTGGGGTGGATTGCAGTTGAGAAGGGTTTTAAAAGACTCAGCTAACATTTTTCAGTTATTCTTTGTGTTTGTTTTCAACGTGCCCTCGGATTTTCTGAAGCAAAGACTGGGCGCATGGTATTTTTGCAAGTTTCCCCTGAAAGTTCTGTAAAAATCTCTAGTATTATTATTGGCAAAATGCTACTGTATTTCGTGACACCTATTATTGTCATATTTCCGTTCTTCTTTCACAAATTTTTTGGACTCCTGTTTTTGAATTATAGGGAAGATCTCCTAGTTTTTCTCATTTTTATGGCCGTTAAATTTTTTCCACGCAGTTATTCTTTTGTCAACTGCTTGGTCGCAAATTGCGTTTCACCAGCGATGTTTCCTGGTGCGAGGTGGTTCTTTTTATTGAAGGGAAGTTATTTTATTTTGTTCTCATTATATTTTTCTATTTCAGCCCTCAAAACATAAATTGTTAATCTTTTTTCAGTATTTTTAGTTTAAACCGATTCAGTTTAACATTTAATTATAACATTAAATTAGTTCAAATTTAAGTTTAACATTATAATTAGTTTCAAAGCTTCGACCTTGATTTGAAGGCTGAAGTTCAACAATATATTGAAGAAAGAACGTCAACCTATACTTATTCATTTGTAATGTGAGACTTGTGAAGTTGTTCTTCATTTTGTTATAATTTAGTCGAGAGTATTCTCAATACTGCTTGTAAATGAAACTCAATCAATTTCCATCTTAATTTCGACGTGCACATAATTGAAAAAGTTTTTTCGGAAATATATTATGACTTTTTCGAAGTAACTCATTATATGTATTTCTGCACATAACCACTAGATAACGCACTACAACAATTTTTTTTCTTCGAACTATACAATAATTCATCGATATAAACGCTTAAACGTGGTTAAAGTTCTGTAAGGATTCATTCAAAAAATTCAAATATTTGAGTGACAAATATTCGCGAATGTTTCAGATATTCAGTATAGATCTATGTATATGCAGATAATCTCAAAATATCAAAGCAGATGAAAGCTTTCAACGATCATTCTGTTTTACAGCTCGTTCTTAATGCTTTTTCTGACTACTGCATACTCAATAAGTTGTAGCTAAACTTGAACAAATGCCATCACATTCTTTTCTCCAGATGTAAAAATCCTATCTCCTCCAACTTGACATTGTCAGGTTAATGTTTGAATAAAGTCAGCTGAGTGAATGATTCAGGTTTTGAGCCTGATAAGAAACTGACCTTTGAATTGCATATTGAAGGAATCGTCCAACATGCCCGCAGAAATCTGGATTGTATAATTATTACGAATGACTAGGCTTTTTGGTCAACGTGAGTCTGTTATTGCTTTGTATAATTCTATTGTAAGATCCAAGTTAGAGTACGCGTCGGTCGTCTGGAAATTCCAGTTTGGGATTCCAGACTGGAATCCAAATTATAATGAATACACGAATAGAATAGAAAATGTTCAACGGAATTTTATTGATGCTCTTAATTTCCGTTTCGTCATGGATTCTCATATGATAATAAATTTTATAGGTTGGAATGTTTGAGTTAGAGACGTGAGTACTTCGATAAATGTTTGTCCTACAAAATACCTAATGGCTTAAAGGATTCTGCTATATGTACGAGCCTTATAAACTTCAATAGTTCTTCTCCACATGTACTAAGAAATCGTACAATACTGGTTGTTGGACAGAGCAAAAAATATAAAAAATTCTTTTTTATTCAACATATAAAAAGAATTTATATGTTGAATTCACCCATCCATAGATCCTTTCATAGGCTTAATTTGATCAGTACAGAGACCAACTTTTCTCTGCGTATTTTATAACTTTTGAGAGACATCTGAAAAATAGTTCATTTAATGGACAATTATAATATAATTTTCATTTTTTATAGAGGTATCATTTCATGGTAAATTCATTCAATTTTTTTTAGTAGAAATGAGTTTTTTGTGTTGAAAATCAAATGATCAAATTCAATGCATAGAAAACTTTATTTCTATAAGATGTATAAAAAATTTCTATAAGTTATACATATTAGATGCACTTCAGTTTTATAGGTAATTAATATTTGTAATACGTGCTCCTCTTTGATAAAGCTGTTTTAAACTGTTTGTTGAGAGAGCCCTTGTGTGTAAAATAAAAAAAATAAGTATAACATTCGTTATATTCATTATACAATTCACTTGATGCTTTTTTGATGAGAATATAATATATGGTATCTATATCGCATTTACAGGGTTTGTATACAGCGTTTGGCCCGTCTGTCACACTTTGGGCATCCCTGGTTTAGGGCATTTTTTATCGAGGAAGAAAAATTTGATATTGAATAACTGATTACCATTCTCTTTTGTTGTTTCTCTAGAGTTGTTTCTCTTACTATTTTGGTACTAACGTTGGTGTTATTGGTATTAATTGAAGTTCTCATTTTTCCTAAGGTTCGTTCAAGGTCGTCAACTTCCTTCTATAAAGGAAGGATATATAATTTATATTATAATTCCAAATGAAACCTGTATCATTTTTGTCAACTCAAGTAATTTTGGGTGAGCATTCGAATCAAATGTTCCACTTCATATATATTCTGTTATTAACGGAATCGATGATTTTTGTCTGTTCATTTTAGGATTTGTTCGAAATTCCGAAGTTTTCTTCAGTTTTTTTTTATTTTTTATTCAAATTTATCGATAATTTTCTTTTTTATAAGTTTGGCTTCATCGATTTTTGCAGTTCTTGAATTCTGAAGAGGCGATGCATAGATAATGATTTCTATTACGTGGAGACAGTGGCGTAACTATAGGGTGGCAAGTCGGCAAAATGCCACGGGCCCCCAGCCCGAAGGGGCCCCCGGTCAGAGGA
Organism: Henosepilachna vigintioctopunctata; assembly: GCA_030704895.1. Lineage (NCBI taxonomy): Eukaryota > Metazoa > Arthropoda > Insecta > Coleoptera > Coccinellidae > Henosepilachna > Henosepilachna vigintioctopunctata. Next base: position 317,676 of record JARQZJ010000112.1, on the reverse strand, counting down.
AATCTCAATTCCCAACATTTATTATTACACATACACATTACTTAAGTAAAAAAAAGTTTTGTCTTTAATTTATTTGTTACCTTCTTAGTTGCATACACAACTAAAAAAAATATACCTAGGTATTAAACTTTCAATGCATTAGTAAAAAAAAATTTAACCCAGTTTTAGAAAGAATGGTCTAGATCCAATTACTCGTAATAATTTCGGAAACATGTGTGGACAAACATACCTCAAAAATGTGTATATTGGTTTACATTTATATTCACTGGGCATATCTCAGGGTGTCTCGCTGAGACTAGGTATACTGCCGGCATTAAAATCAGTGTTGCCGTTTTAGCGCATTTCGCGCTAGATAGCGCAATTCAATTTCAGCGCTTTTTTTTCTCAATACAATGCGCTAAAAAATATTTTTCGGAATCTAGTGGAAAATTGTAAAAATTATTGACGATCGTAAATTTAAGCCAATAAGTTAATTGCCAGAGCCGTAAAACGTTAGGAAAATAACGAGCTGGGAATTCCCCAAAGGATTTAGTTTTCCCCGACCACAATGTTATTGATGCGTTTATTATTTTGTCTCTTTTTTACATTAAAGTGTTATGTTATGACTGTCTCTGATTTTACTAACAGAGTTCAATTATAATGATACGTCATCAGTTGAAAGTTCTTAAGAAAAATTGCCACACTTTTATGTTGCCTGAACATGGTTTGAAGAAAATGACTAAAACTGTAAAAAAAGAAACGGCATCTGGTGAAGGCACACCAACCGCACCCGAACGTAATGATGACCAGAAAGATATTCAGTTATTTAATTCAGTTGATTTTGATAAATGTAATAATTTAAATTTTAGCTGTGAATTTTTAATGGCAATAAGAGAAGATGTGTTTTTATGTGAATTTATTTAACCGTTATTAATAATGGTTGAATAAATTCAGATTAATTTATAATAAGAATAATTTCGGGCCATCGAAAATTCTATGGCCCGAAATTTGAACTTTGATGACGTCATTAACACTTTTGCTGAACAGAAAGTCCGAAGATAGGAATTTTAATAATAAAAATTGTGTACTTAAAATAAAATTGTGATTTCAGTTCAATATGTACTTTAAATTAGGTACCTTTAATTAAAAGTGAATAATTAGAAAATCAAGAAATTATAATTATAAAGTTTGTATGTACCTACTTCACGTAGTGATTTATTAGTTAACTCTTACAAATAAAAGTGTATAAATAAATATTATAAAATAAAAAATACTATTGTTGTTGGTTCAGCTTCTTTATATATTGGGGAAGTGGGAGGGCCCATTCGATGAATTTGCCACGGGCCTCGAACGGTATAGTTACGCCACTGCGTGGAGATGTATAGTTACAAACTCACACATTACGCAAACGCTGTGATTTGAAAGATACTTTCAAAACATCGAAAACCATAATGAAATTCAGGCAGTGAAGGAGAAATTAATTATTATACCTCTTTACTCTTCAATTTTTTTGTTTCATTCAACATTATCAACACAAGTACTTCAATAATTCAATTCGATGGCCTTTGTAGTTACATCTTCACGCGATACACATTCTACTAACATTTTTTAGGACTGGTTTTATAAAGACTCAACCTATATATGTGTACTGAACCGTGATGATAAAATGAAAGCTAACCGGAGTGACTTATAGAAACGTTATTCTCCGAAAAAAGAACTTGAACTTTGTTGAAAGTTTTACAATCAGTGGGACCCAAAATTCTATTCATTTCCTTCAATACCTATTTTTCTTTGTCCTTTTGAATGAAATCCTTCTGTGCGTGACTTTTATATGGTTTATTTTGCGAATTAGGTCTGAAGGGCTTTGGAGTATTCTACGAAAATACCAGATAATTCATGTCACGAAACTCGACAAATTCGGAAATTGTTGAACAATTTTCAGATTGAGATAGCAGTCATTATTTGAAATATGGATACACTGAATATAGTGCTTAAAAGTGGACAATCTCCTATAGACCAATTGAAAAATGTTTCATTATTCATTAATGAGAATGTATTGTAAATCCAAAGGAAGTATTTTATCTTCTCTGCAATTAAAATTGATTGTCATAAATCGATCAAAAACAAAAAACAATTTCCAAATGCACGTACGATTGTTTACTTAAGCATAGGCGGGAGGGGGAGAGCTTTTTTTAATTTTGCGGACAATAGGGTGAAGGGGAGTGAACAATTGTGATAAATCTGCCTAATTAATATTTGAAATGTCCCTATGAAAAAATCGCATGATTTTAAAAGCAATTTCATTTTGAAAAAAACAATAAGGTAATTTCAATTGTTCGGGAGCCTACACACAATACAAAGTATACCATAATTAACGCAACATTTTAATTTCCCGCTATTTCAGCTATAAATTGTTGATAGGGCAGAGACTTCACTTATAGCCATCTAAGGAAATTTCAATCATCCTTCTCATATAAAAAATTCACAAATGTATTTCACTTCGTATTGTTGTATTATCTCTGAAATACTGTTGAGTATTTCTATCAATAAGTTGCTACCAACCGTAAGAGATGAAATGCTAAGACTTATATATTGAAACGTATTGTTGCGAGTTTGGAGTTCGCCGGATGAATTCCAATAACTGAATATACAAATCAACAACCATTTATTTATTTACAAACTGAATAATAATAAATGCTAGGTAAGTGTAACTCTAACACCTACTCTGACCGCCACTTTAACTGTAACTAACCCTTCAATATTAACTTCATTATTGACTTCATTTGTTAATGATGAAGAGTTATTGACTTCCTCGGAATTATATATTGAAACGTATTGTTACGAGTTTGGAGTTCACCGGATGAATTCCAATAACAAAATATACAAATCAACAACCAATTATTTACAAACTGAATAACAATGAATGCTAAGTAAGTGTAACTCTCACACCTACTCTGACCGCCACTTTAACTGTAACTAACCCTTCATTTTTAACTTCATTATTGACTTCATTTGTTAATGATGAAGAGTTATTGACTTCCTCGGAATTATATATTGAAACGTATTGTTACGAGTTTGGAGTTCGCTGGATGAATTTCAATAACTAAATATACAAATCAACAACCAATTCTTTATTTACAAACTGAATAATAATAAATGCTAAGTAAGTGTAGCTCTAACACCTACTCTGACCGCCACTGTAACTGTAACTAACCCTTCATCATTAACTTCATTATTTTATAATTAAGAGTTATTGACTTCCTCGGAATTATATATTGAAACGTATTGTTACGAGTTTCGAGTTCGCCGGATGAATTGCAATAACTAAATATACAAATCAACAACCAATTATTTATTTACAAACTGAATAATAATGAATTCTAAGTAAGTGTAACTCTAACACCTACTCTTACCGCCATTTTAACTGTAACTAACCCTCCATTATTAACTTTATTATTGACTTCATTTGTTAATGATGAAGAGTTATTGACTTCCTCGGAATTATATATTGAAACGTATTGTTACGAGTTCGCCGGATGAATTTCAATGACTAAATATACAAAGCAACAACCAATTCTTTATTTACAAACTGAATAATAATAAATGCTAAGTAAGTGTAGCTCTAACACCTACTCTGACCGCCACTGTAACTGTAACTAACCCTTCATCATTAACTTCATTACTTAATAATTAAGAGTTATTGACTTCCTTGTCATTATATATTGAAACGTATTGTTACGAGTTTGGAGTTCGTCGGATGAATTCCAAAAACTAAATATACAAATCAACAACCAATTCTTCATTTACAAATTGAATAAGAATAAATGCTAAATAAGTGTAACTCTAACTCCTACTCTGACCTCCACTGTTACTGTAACTATCCCGTCATAGTTATTGACTTCTTTGTCGTCTGTACCCCATCTCATATACCCAATCATGTTTATCGATCGTTATATTTTAGAAAGTTCTAAAATATACCTCTATATTATATATATATAGGTTCTATATAACCTCTACGTTCTACCTCTAGAACGTAGAGGTCGCTATATTGCCGTTTACTAGAACCAAAGAATCTGTTTTCAAAGAAAAACAGATTGGCCTCAATCATAACACTCTCTCCCTATTAATTTCGATTATCCCGATCAAACTAAAAGTTCTTTTCCATGCCACCTTTGTGGTATATTGTATATGTTTACAAATGTTGAACTTTCAGCAACAAATAGAACCTCTAGTTCCTCAGATTTCCTACAAGCTTCTCTTATCAAACATCGAAAAAAATATTGCCTCGTACCTTTTACGTCTCTTCCTCTCAGCAGGTAAGAAGTCTTCATTTGGTTCGTATATATTATTCATCTTTATTTTGTCAAAAACCAATTCCAACTTTTCATAAAGGTAACTTATAAAATTATAAAGCCTATTCAGTTTACCGACAAAAGCCATTTGGAAATATTTGGCCTCTTTTATTATTTCTTCAATTCATCATCTTCCTCATCATACTCTTCTTCATTGAAGTCCTCCTGGTCATATTTCTAGATATCATCATAGTCAATGTCAACTCCAAAAGTTTTCTGAGCCTCTTGTAGAACACCATGCGAAAATATTGGATGTGTTTCCTTCCTTACTGATTGGGTGACAATCATCATCAATAATAAAATCGTCAGTACCTGAGTACAGAGAACAAATCCATAGCAATGTAATTTCTCTCCGGGCTTTCATCTCGTTCTTTGTCTTCATCACTGCCTGCTTCTCCAATTCTTTTCAAACGTTTGAATTTCCTTAGATTCAGTTTTTCATTCAAAATTTCCTTGATTGAATCATAATCTTCGTCTTCAAGTCTCTCATCCAATTCTTCATCGTCTGACGTTTTTCGTTTTTCTCCACCAGATGCATCAATATTCTTCCCCTCGTATCACTTGTGAGATACTTGTGAATAGTACATTTGTAGTAGTATCCATTCTGAAGAGGCACAAAAGCCAGTGAAAAAAAAATGCTCTGGGAAAAAGATTTCAAGACTAGAAAAAGTTTCTGGGCCTTCATCTTCCCTATTAATCGAAAATATGGATATGCATACAGACAAGTTACTTGGCTCCGGATCTTTAGATGTGAAGTCGTTCTCCAAATCGACTCTACTATGTTGTTCCATAAGTCTGACCATAACACCATAACATCAACTATACTAATAATAAAGGGTGTTTTTTTAGAGGCATATAACTTTAAATTGCAATAAAACAACGATGGATCATTCGATTGACAAGAATTTTTTATTCGAAAGATGATCTTGTGGCATTACATTTTAATTATGATTTCTGGCATATGACCGCTTCGGCTAGCTCGGATGTAGTCCAATCTGGACGTCCAATTCGAGGGCCTTTTCAACATTTGTGGCTGAATATCGGCAATAACATGGCGAATATTATCTTCCAAATGGTCAAGCGTTTGTGGCTTATCCGCATAGACCAATGACTTTACATAGCCCCACAGAAAAATGTCTAGCTGTGTTAAATCACAAGTTCTTGGAGGTCAATTCTCAGGTCCAAAACGTGAAATCAGGCGGTCACCAAACGTGTCTTTCAATAAATCGATTGTGGCACGAGCTGTGTGACATGTTGCGCCATCTTGTTGAAACCACAGCTTCTGGACATCATGGTTGTTCAATTCAGGAATGAAAAACTAAGTACTCATGGCTCTATACCGATCACCATTGACTGTAACGTTCTGGCTATCATCGTTTTCGAAGAAGTACAGACCAATGATTCCACCATCCCATAAAGCGCACCAAACAGTCAGTTTTTCTGGATGTAACGATGTTTTGACATACACTTAAGGATTATCTTCATTCAAAATGCGGCAGTTTTGTTTGTTGACGTAGCCATTCAACCAGAAGTGAGGTTCATCAGTAAACAAAATTCGCTCATGAAAATCGGAAAAAACGGCAATCTCGTTTTGACTGAGCCGACTGAGAATAAATCACTTCTCAGCTGTTAAATCGGTCGCCATCTTCAGCAGTAATGCCAACTTAAAGTTCTATACCTCTAAAAAAAAAACACCCATTATATCTACTCCTACTAATATATTCCGATGAAACTAGGTTAAACTTTCAAAAAGATACAAATCCATCAATTATTCTCTTAATTGTTAACCATTTCTCGAAAGAATTTGCCATTGAATTCTGATTCACCTTCTGGCTTTGAAATATGCTGTGAAAGAAAAGATGGATAGTGAGGAGAAATCGGCTTCGCAAACATGTGCTTATCTTTGTGCTCCTATCAAGGGGCACAATCTATAATTATATCTATTAAAGATATAATTAGTTGGAGCAGGAGTAATGAAAAAATTTTCTGTCGATGTAAGCAGCAGGGTATTGCAATTAAGTCGTAATTTGCTCGATAAATATTCGTAATCAATAAAGTTATTCAAAAATTCATCAACTAACATTATATCGAAGTTTTTTCTGCGTAATTCTGGGGATCTTAGATTGGTCCCTTTCTGAACTTCATTATTATCCTCGGGTGATGATGATGATGATCATTTTATGATCGTTAATATCGACCTTAGTCTTTCAAGGTCATGTTCAAACAATTGAAATTAACTATTTCTCATGCGGTATCCTATGTCATTAATAAACAGCAGAGATAGAAGTGCTGATAAAAGTGACCCATGAGGGACGAAAGATTCCTTTTCAAACTGCCCTGACTTATCTTTACTCTTCCTACTGATCTAATTCCTCTAATACGATCACAGACCACTCTTTGAGTGCTGATTCATCTTCTGGTCTTCTGATTCACCAATGAATAATAAATGCGCACCCTGTCAAAGTCTTTCTCGAAATTTGTACATAAAGTATCGATCTGTTTACCTTTTTTCGGCGCATATAATTTAATATCTGTGGAAGTTAGCGAGTTTGTTGAAACAGATCTCTTTGAAATGAATCCAAGTTGTTGAGAAAAATAACGTAAAATATGTAGGTATGAGATCTTGAATATCAATATTTTGCTTGAAAGCTTATTTTCATAAAGTAATTATCAATTATCATTCGAAATTGCCATCCATAGAAATTTTTATAAATGCTCAAGCTACTCCATTTGACAGGTTCCTGCATTTGACAATCGCTCCCTTTTCCCAAGAGCAGAAAAACTTAGATCAAAAGAATTTTCTTAAATCGAATTTGAAGTTCCGTTCTTAATAATTTAATTAAAAACTCGTGTTGAAGTAATTACCGATAACGAAAGCGTATAACTTAATACAAAGGGATAAAGAAAAGAGAATCTTGATCAAAACTATACACATTAAATTAGTTTAAACTTTTTTCGGACTTCTTTGCATTCAAACCATTGAATGAAAAATGGAAATTGTTTCTTTGTGATAAAATTCAGTTATGTCATTTTCACTCGGGAATTTCATTCAGTTCTTGAATTTTGTATTGCGCCTTTCTAGAATAGTGATAGAAAATGTTTACTTTGAAGTAATGGTAGCTACTGCGTATATCGTTGTATACGGAAAACCAATTATTGAATTTTTGGATAAAATTCAATACTGAAAAAATTCGTCGAGATACTTACATTCTTAAAATATGATATATATATATATATATATATATATAAAAGTTGTAATATAACAACGAAACGTCAACAAAAATAAAAAAAGAAAAAAAGCCTGTTATTGCTAAAAACTTTCAAAATAAAATATCTTAAACATGCAATAAATCAAGTTCAAGATATATATATATATATATATATATATATATATATATATATATATATATATATATATATATATATATATATATATATATATATATATATATATATATATCAGGTGATTTTTTTAAGAGTTAAGGTTTTCTACATTACTGATTGGTAATGGCATCCAAACGTCATCCGTCAAAGTGAAAAGTTTTCAGTATAGTCTGACATTTCATCATGGAAAGACTTATAAACGAGCCAATATTGCAATTTGCTGAAATTCACTATCAAAACGCGTGATCTGTGAAAAATGTGTATCGTGTGTATAAATGTGTTACGACCATATTATGGTGAATAAACAAAACCGATGCATCTGGAGTGATGACCAGCTACATGCCATACAAGAATTACCGATGCATCCCGACAAAACGACAATTTGGTGTGGTTTATGGGCTGGTGACATCATCGGTCCATTTTTCTTCAAAGACGACCGTGGAAGAAACGTTACCGTCAACGGCGAACGATATCGACCCATGATACGCTACTGGGTTGAAGTGGGTTGACATGTGGTTTCATCAAGATGGTGCCACATGCCACACAGCTCGTGAAACAATGGACATGTTGAAGGATGAATGTGGTAAGCAGCTTATCTCTCGAAATGGTCCTGTGAATTGGCCGCCAAGATCACGCGATTTGACGCCTCTGGATTATTTCTTGCGGTGTTATGTAAAGTCGTTAGTGTATGTGGACAAGCTGAACACGATCGAAACCTTACAGGATAACATAACACGGGTAATTCGTGGGATACAGGCCAAAATGCTCGAAAAAGTGACGCAAAATTGGACCTTCGAATATGGACCATTTGATACGGAGCCGCCAACAACATTTACATGAACTTATCTTTAAAATGTAAATAGCAGAGGCCAAGTTATTAATTTCGATAAAAATTTTCAACATATGATGCAAATTGAGTGTTTTTTTATATTTAAAAAAAATACGCTTAAAAAAATCACCCATTATATATATATATATATATATATATATATATATATATATATATATATATATATATATATATATATATATATTCATATAGTTTTTCCAATTTTCCCAGCAATAACTCGCTCTATTTACCTTCGTTGACATTTCGTTGTTCTATATAGTCTTGTCTCGACATTGAAATTGTAATTAAAATTTTTTCATTTTCCTTCTATTTTTTATCTGGTATTTCATTCAAATTCAGACGCATCCTTTGAAATCGCAATTTTTCGACAAAATTACAAATTCTAGCTATTTCATAATCACGGTCTCTCCAGTTAGTATTCAGGTAATTTCGGATATGTGTGAAATTTTATTTTAATGTCCTTCAATACATGTAGTTATCGATTCGAACGAAAAATCAGCGTTAGTACGTGATATTAAATTCTTTCTTTCCAATAAGCAACTCATTCGACATTGACAAATTGAAACTGAAACACAGGTAGATAATAATGATTTGAAATTGTTTCGTGATGTCGAATTTGTTATAAAATAATCTCAAGTATTTATAGACAGATCTATTCAGATTTTGCCGTATGGAAATTTATATGGAAAAGCTCAGTCAAGCTTAATCAGGATTAAAATTAAAATTTTTGGATGAAACCTCCCAGGCTATTGGCTAATCATTCTAACGAAATGAAACAAAGGCTTGTTATGAAATTGATAAAAATAGTGAAAACGTGAAGTGGGGTAAATGTGGTGATAGGGCGATTGTGTTAATTCCTCATGAATGTTATGAAAAAAAATATCTACTGAAGCTATCTTCCTTCCAAATTTTTAGAATCATAAACGCATAAATACCACACTCGACCGAGTGCAATTTCGTTCCGATTCTTTAAAAAACCGGCGACAATAAGTAAAATCGCTATCAAGCCTTCAAGTCCACGTACCTCGCGGTTTTGGAGGAGAAATTTTTACTTGTAGCGGTGAGTTTGATTCAACGTTTGGAATACCATTACCTATGTATAATTATAAAGCATTATATGTCACCACGACGTCGACAGATCAATAAGGATGTAACCTTTTTTTATGTAGTTGATTTAGAACGGAGATACCTACCTGTTGAAATCCCAAGTCAACTGATTGGAACACATACTTTAAAATTTCAGAAATATTTCATATAATGTCCACTACAATATTTTTTTATGTGATGGGTGATTTTTCAAGCGTAGTTTTTTTTAATCGAATAAAACACTCAATTTGCATCATATATTTAAAATTTTTATTGAAATTGATAACTTGGCCTTTGCATTTTACATTTCAAAGATAACTACATGTAAATATTGTCCGCGGCTCCGTTTCAAATGGTCCATATTCGAAGGTCCAATTTTGCGTCACTTTTTCGAGCATTTTGGCCTGTATCCACGATTTACGAGTGTTATGTTATCCTGTAAGGCTTCATTCGTATTCAGCTTGTCCATATACACTAACGACTACATAACCCCACAAGAAATAATCCAGAGGCGTCAAATCGCATGATCTTGGCGGCCAATTCACAGGGCCATTTCGAGAGATAAGCTGCTCACCGAGTTCATCCTTCAACATGTCCATTGTTTCACGGGCTGTGTGGCATGTGGCACCGTCTTGATGAAACCACATACCAATCAAGTTCAACTTGGCCCACTGGGGCGCAAAAAAAGTTGCATATCATGACTCGATATCGATCGCCGTTAATGGTAACGTTTCTACCACGGTCGTCTTTCAAGAAAAATGGACCAATGATGCCACCAGGCCATAAACCACGCCAAACTGTCGTTTCTTCGGGATGCATCGGTAATTCTTGTATGGCATGTGGCAGTTCATCACTCCAGATGCGACAGTTTTGTTTATTTACATATCCGTTTAGCCAAAAATGAGCCTCATCGCTGAACACAATTTTTCGATAAAACAGCGGATTTTCATTAAACAGTTTTAAGCCCATCCACCGAAAATTAGACGTTGTGGTAAGTCATATGGCTTCAATTCTTGCAGAAGTTGAATTTTATAGGCTTTCAAACCCAAATCAACACTTGGGCATGTGTTGAGTGAACACATGCCCAAATGCTGAGAACGGCAACGAATTGATACTTCACGATCCTCATTAACACTGTACGCTACTGCTGCAATATTCTCTTCGGTACGCACTGTACGCATGCGAGACAATGGTTTAATATCCAACAAAGTAAACATAATGTGGAATTTGGTGATACAACACCAAGTGTTGATTCACCAGGTCGATTATGGCAACCATAATATGGTCGTAACAAACGATACACACTTTTCAGAGAGCAAGAATTGTGATAGTAAATTTCAACAATTTGCAATCGTTGTTCGTTGGTTAGTCTTTCCATGATGAATTGGCAGAGTATGCTGAAAACTTTTCACTTTGACAGATGACGTTTGGATGCCATTACCAACCAGTGCCGACAACCTGAAAAATTTAACTCTTAAAAAATCACCCGTTACAATACCTCCATCAGGTGGATGAAAGCTGAAAAGAAAAACACATTATCTTACTTTATATACCCCTACTAAACTTAGGGTTCGATATTTAGGAGTTGTTAACCTGCAGTTGTTCGTTAAGTTCTGAACCGTTTTTCTTGTCACTATAAATTTCGACACCTTTCAGGAAGTTAAATTTCAGGCTTTTGTCATATATGTGTAGGATCTCGTAATTGATGTTGAAATTATGTTGATTGCCAATGCAGTGATTTGCGAATGTAGATTCTAATTTTTGTTCTGATAGCTTCTATCAGTTCTATCACTTCTGATGGTGGTACGCTTGTGAAAAGATTGGTAACATTGAACGAAACTGGTTTGCTGTTATGATCAGTTCTATCACTTCTGATGGTGGTACGCTTGTGAAAAGATTGGTAACATTGAACGAAATTGGTTTGCTGTTAAATAATACCAAAGTTTCAAACTTCTCCCACACATAATTCTTCATATAGAGATCCATTTGTTTTCTTTGGTACACCATGTATATTCCGATGTGAAAATCGGCGTATCATATCATTATCATATTTTTTCCTGGAAAATATATTGGATAATAGTGAATGCCTTCATCGGCCACCATCCTTTCATCCCAAAGAAACTGTATAATTTTCTGGGATATAAAGTAGTTCACGTCATCATCTTATCCTTAAGTACTACTTTGTAAAAAGAGATGAAACATATAATGTTGACTCTTGGCGCATTTTTTTTCATGACATGTAACCTATATTTCAGAATATAATCCATGTCTCCAGAGTCTTCACCAAATTTGTAACATATCCATTTCTGCGTTCATAATGCGTGACACACGTAACGCTAGAACAAATCATTTGATATTTCAAATCCGTAGTATTACTCGCGAATGCCAAAGTTTGAGTTTTAGACTAGTTTTTTCATGAATATATAAAGCCACGTCATCCCTCTTTAACAGTTTTATGTAAATTGAAACATCATATTGAAGATAATTTCGGAATTATCTCACAAAGTTCATATGGATATTCGTGAAGGAGATAATTCAGTTAAGATTTCAATGCATTTCTGATAGTAAACTTAGAAAATATGTAGAATATATATTGAGAATATATAGAAATAATGTTCCAATTTTCATTGTCGTTATAATTACTAACCCCCTTACTATGACTCACAAAGTCTATATTAAAACTATTCATAGTGAAATTTCAACAAGCAAAACTGAAAATCTATAAAAAAAAATTAACATGAAATGGACTTACGTGAACTTCTCATTACCAAAACGCCTGACAATTCAAAAAGAATGATATTTGTGAAAAATAATTGATTCACAGATAACCTCAACGTGATGAGGAAATCCTTCGACAGGAATTTTTACTCATCAAGAAGTGAGTATTCTCCATTGGAAATCTCAGTATTCTCTTCAATACTCACAGTATTCTCCTAGAAAAATCATTTTCAATAAGTATCAGATATGTTAATTTTAACCAGTTCTCATTCTTTTAGAGCGGAAAGACATAACAAACTAAGACCTCTAACCCATTCAGAGAACTTGTAGTTCGCCACGGAGTACACATTGCTCATTATTGTCCCTCACCATTCTCCTGTTAGGATTCATCATTCATATGATTATCGCTACGATTGAAATGAATGTTTCTAGTTTTGCAGATGACACTACCCCGCTATATAACAACCTAAAACAAAAAATCTCCACGGAGACATCAACTACGGAGTGAAATTTTTATCATCTCGGTTTTTTAAGAATGAACTTCGAATTAACGCCAGGAAAACCAAATATATTATCTTCTCAATGAGTAAATGTTCAGAATCGTTCAAATTTCGTTCCACAAAATTTATAATAAATACTCGACAATTGTTTCATGCTGTTACCTCATTTTGAAAAGTTACACCCAAAGTTAAAAATGGGGTAACACCCCGAAACATTTTTCAAGCATTCATTACACATTTTGTGAAACCAAGCCAAGTCCTTTTATTTAATATATCTATTAAACAATGTTTTACCAATAGATCAGCGAACAATGATTAGAATCGACAGTGATAGAATTCACTACAAATTAGTAATGGAGTTATGCAAAAATAGATTGAAAAAGGATCAAATATATGTTGATCCGAATATTAATTCTCTTAATTCCTGACATTTCGGAAAAATTTATCGAAATATAGTGATGAATTTATTGTTAAAGTGATGGTATTTTACAATTTAATAATCGATAATGGTTATTCACAGTATTTTCTTTTCATTTTCAAACAAACCTGATTTCATTCTGTTCGAATTTTTCCACCTTGTTCCACCTAAGAGGCAATAAATGACCAGACTTTCGATTTTATCGAGGTAAATTGTTTATTTGGGTATTTAATGTAAATTAAAAATGCAAGTATTGTATTTTAATGATTGGCTATGTATTTTAGTGCATGGATTCCACTCTTTAGTGAAGCATCTTGTGATAGACGCCATTTTTCGTTTGATTATCGCATATTTCGTTTTAATTTCGCAAGAAAAAAAAAACGCAAATGGTCCTCCGACCCGTGAACATGCCACATATACTCGGAATTGACCTTAGGAAAACATAGATTTTTTAGATTCAGACCACAAACTTTCAAGCATTGGTCGTGTGATTTGTTTAATGTCGTGGCGAATGCAAGTCGGATCGGAAATTGAAGTCGTTTAAACTCAAACGGCATGTTGGTCGGGATCCTTGGAATGAGAACTTCCTCACCTTCGAATTTTCCTTAGAGTATCCACACGTAAATCACATTGTTCATCAATTTCCTTATCAACAAACGCGTTCCGTTGCACAGTTTTGGTTGATTTATGTTTCGAAGAATGATTACTACGGAGCCAACCTTCAGTTGTAAATTGTGGGGTGGTAATCCCAGCACATCCAAGGAGTTTAAAGATTCAATAGGATAGTTGGTGGCGTCATCTTCATTTGTTAAACAATCAATTGATTTGAAAGAATGCAGTGTACCAATGATTCAAATTTTTAGCCAAATCAGTTCAGCCGTTCTTGAATTATAAATGAGTAACTAACACAACTTTCTTTTATATATAGAAGTATGAATGATAATTTTCGAAAATTTTCAAAGAACAGCCTCAGAAGTGTCATTGAACACTGAACCTAACACTGAACCTAAATTTAACAATTAAATTATCTACCGACCTATACTAAATTACTTATTCCAAACGATCACTCACATGTAGAATTACAAAAAACAAACAGTACAAAATACTTGGGAGTACTGATAGATACGCATCTAAGATGGGACCTTCATTCGGATTTGGTTTCGAAGAGAATTCGACTTTTAATAAATAAATTTAAATTTTTGAGACAAATATGTACAATAAATGAACTAAAAATGGTGTACCACGCATTGGTCGAACCGCATTTAACGTATGGCATATTGGGATGGGGAGGGTTTGATATTTACTATAAAAGGATGGAAATAACGCAGAAATGGATAATCAAAATAATGTATAGAAAAACGATTACTTACCCGACCTTGGACCTATATGAAATAGCAGACGTCTTCACAATTCGACAACTTTATGCCCGTTCACTTCTGATACATCATCATAGTGTAAAACCTGAAGTACCTGAAAATGAACAGAAGTATGAACTTCGGAGTATATCATCAATACCAATACCAAAGGCTAATAAAACAATTGGACTAAAGGTCTTCACTTACCTGGCACCATTATTGTATAGGAAACTACCGCCAAACATACGGAAGAACATAAACATAGGAGCATATAAAAGACAAATCAAAATCTGGATTAAAACAAATTCAAAAATAGAGTGGAACAAGTTCTTCAACCGATATCGCCACACTTGAAGGTTGAATTAATTAATTTTAACAGTAGTTTTTTGGGCTCATTTTGTTTCATTTCATTTCATGTTATTTTTGTTTTCGATTGTATGAGAAGAATGAGTAAATTTTGATTAATTACGCTATTTGTAGAAGCATGATATGTTAACACTTAATTGGATACATTATAATTTAATTGGTAAAAAACTCACTTACAAGTGTCATCACTTTTGTGAGCAAGAATGTTTATTGAGAATATCTAATTATTGGATAAAAATGTAAAAATATTATAAAATCTTATACTCTTTTCTTAATAAACATTATTATTATTATTATTATTATTATTATTGAAAATATTTTGAAAGAATATAATGTGTTTTTTTTAATACAGTAATTGTTCTTGATTAATTAATCATATTAGTTTTTAATATGAATTGAATATTCGACTGCTTCATAATTAGGTTCAATATATATGTATTGAATTAAATTAGTAAAAACTTTTGTCATTGAAGTAAAAAAAGCTGAAATTAGATTAGCGGCAACCGAACCTGGGCCGCCCTCGTGAGAGTTTTGCATTCTATCACTGAACTACTGATGCTTGCTAAATCGTTTTGAAAGAGTACGAATTTAACCGACACATACAACCTTTCATAGTGACTGACGTTTCTTGTCAAGTCACACGGGAGCGCTGTCGTACGGGACAAAAAGTATCCTATGTCCGTCCCCTGGCTCTAAGCTACCTCCTCACTAATTTTCAGCCAAATCGGTACAGCCGTTCTTGAGTTATAAGTGGAGTAACTAAAACGACTTTCTTTTATATATATATATATATATATATATATATATATATATATATATATATATATATATACATATATATAGATTTAAAATGAAACGAACATCATAAACTTCAAGCCAAACTTCAACCAGAAGGAAACAAACTTGCATGATCATATCCTTATTCAAGCAATTATAGGTAACTGACTTACCAATAATTTTGAGGTTATCTACATTCTCAGAAATGCGAGGGTTGAACAATCAATCATTTTTGCGACAAGCTTCATTATTTTGATAAATTCAGTCGGTAGTAAACGACTATGGAAGACAAGTGAAGTGAAACTCAACGATGATAATGATCCTTCGGTTTTGTCTCTCAAGTTCATCCTAGCTCTATCAGAGTTTTTGCGCTATATCCTGATCTCGAAAAGTGCGACACTCATCTGTTTCTTGAAGTAAAATTTGCATGAAAAAGAACTATATTTGAGAAAATTAAACCAGTGGGATAGAACGAGTTAAGCACCCTGAAGCAGATGTATTTTCATAAAAAGTGCCAGAATATGAATGAAAAACAATTTTTGTCGTCATTCCCTCAATATCGAAATGATCTACAAATGCTATTATTCCCAAAATTCTCTCTTTGGTTAATTATGCGAAGGCACGAATTCAAAGTGAAACTCTTTTTTATTTGAATAAAATTCAGTAGTTTTTCGATTTTCACTATAAATAATGAAAACATGACAATATCGTTTCGCCAACAAAGTGGCATCATCAGATGTTGATGATAATCTGATGAAGCCACTGTGTTGGCGAAACGATATTGACATGTTTTTATTAATAGTGAAAGTCGAAAAACTACTTAGTTTTATTTAATTTATTTATTTAGATTTTCATCAAGTATCGGCTCAATCGATTAATGGAACTCTTTTTCTTCGTTTTGATAGGGCGATATTTCGAATAATTTCGACCAGGGTCCATAGTAAAAATACATTCCACTGACAGCTACTGAAAAATACACATCCGAACGAAACTGCTCCAGAATTTAAATGACAAACACAAACCGGATGCAAGAGAGTGTAGAAAATGCAACTAAAAACGCACTAAAATGCTATTTCACGTGATTGATGTATTATGTTAATGATACAATAATCACATATTATTTATATCATGCGTATAAGATAAATATATTATATATGTGTTTGTAATATATTTCATAAGATTAGTATTGAGTCTGATGGTTTTCTAATGTTGGAAACGGTTTTTATTCAGTTACCTTTTAAGAACGGAAAAACGATTTCGTCGAGTAGAAAAATATATTTCCCTTCATATTTCTAAAAGTATGAGGGAGAATGATTATTTTAATTGAAACAAATAGTAACCCGATAGCATCTCTGAAATAGTTGTGAATAGTTAGTACCACTCATTTATCTGTGGAAGTAGGATTGTGATGGGCTAAAATAGGTTTGTTCGCAGAGACAATCTGTAATTTTCATTATGGAACACTATAATATATACAGGAAATGTGAATTTATTTCAATGGTACAAAAGTTGCGAAAAACAGAGATGTGGTACAAGAAAAGACTCGGATGTTATGAAAAAAAAATCGAAATTTTAGAAGAAGTTGTGAATAAATTACCAGCAACAGTAGATCTGCTCTAGGTTATTCCATTATTTCATTTCGCATTCTGACTGGTTTTTCTGTGATATTTCAATATCTGTCATTATATATTTCATTATTGTTTAGAAACGTAAATCGACTTATGTTTATTCAATTGTTAATTAATGTTATTATGAAAAAAATTAGGATACTATCAATTTGAGGTGGAATAAATATTCATCTGCCCATATTTCCTCAGTAAGTATGACCGGTTGAGCACCAAGATAATAATAATAATAATAAAAATAATAAGATAATAATAAAATCTAAATCACACTGAATTCGATGTAGGACATTTCTAGGCTGCAAAAAACATCTACAAGATAATAAAAATATCGCAACAAATGTGGAAAGTCGAAAGTCCTCGTTTGGGACGATAACCACTCGTGCTTATGTCAAAGTTTATTGTCGTATTGTTATATTTCAAAATTAATGAAGATATTTCACTAATAATTCACCTTAGAGTTTGTAAGTTGTTTGTTGTAGATGTCACAAATATGCTAATAACAAACTGAAATGATGCGAACTAATGTCAAATTATTTCTTACATAACACGTAGTTATACCTGTGAAGAATATAATAATATCAATACCATAAATCATCGAATAAGTGCCCCATGTATTACTCAAATTCATTTCAAATACAAAATAAAATTTGTTTTGATTATATATGGGAAGTGATAGAAATATATCCTCAATTAGGAAAATTTCAAAACTGTAAACGCATTACAGTTCAAAACGCATTAAAGTAATAATTTCCTCAATCCGTAACATTGATTAAATTGAAACTTCTTCACTTTGAGCCGGTTGAAATTAAAACATTTAATAAATTTCAAATTACTAAGTTTCAGTTTTGGAAGAACTGAGTGAATAATTCTAAAGCTAAATTGTTGCCCTCAAATTTAGTACAATAATGAACAGGTATTGAACCCAATAAAAATATTTGCAAATTATAAACCTACTAGTGAAAATTTTGCTGAGAAGATCGAATAATGCTCGGTTAACTATTTATAATTAATTTTGTAAAAACTCCCTCATTTTGTAAAATGTTATTTTCAACATAAAAAGTTCTTTATTACAGTTAATAGTTTCTCCGAAAGTGTGATTGAAAACGTGAGGTTTTCTGCTATTAGGAGCACCTAGAAAAATCAAGTATTACTAATCCAGTAGGGAGACCGGGGATGGTTGGCTATAGGGGCAGGTTGACTAGTCAGCAATAACTCGCCACTGTCACCTGTATTTTATCAACTAATCATGAACGACAATGATCCCAAGCGGTCCGAGAACTTGTGTGAAGTGAGGCGTCGCAGTCTCGTAGCGTTCTTGAATGGCATCACATGTATTTTTGGTCTCTTTAAGTAATTTTTTTGTTCGAATATTTTTTTGTTATTGTGCTTATTGAACAGTTTGAAACACTCTTGTTGTTATGCCAAATATAAATATGATAGTTTTATTCTATATAATGCAGTATAGCTTCTATGTTAATGCCAGAGTTTGCAAACTACACCGAGTTAAAATTCAAAATGGCGTCAGGGGTAGGTAGACTGATTAGTCAACCAACTTCTTTAAAATAAGTATAACATTTTTTACTTATTTTAAAGATTTGTGTGGGATACCTAATTGTTTATGTGCATTATCAATGTAAACACTATTATGGTCTTCTCTCATATACTAAATCAAAGTTTTGTATTTTTGAAGAAAATGAAGACGTGCAAAAAAAAATCTGAAAGGGGTGATGTATCAAAAGATATCTTAGAAAAAGCTTGTCACGAAGTAATCTTCGATAATAATAGCATAAACGTCACATCTAAAAAATACCAAATTGCCTACAAAACGTTGCATTGATATTTTAGTAAACTTAAAAAAAACTAGAAAGTAATCCCAACCTCAGGAGAGCAGATTTGACTCTGGGCACGGCGGTGTACATAATAAATTGGCAGATATTTAGCGATGACGAAGAAAATAAGCTGGAAGCTTATTTGAAGACGGCTGCTGACATTTATTATGGTTTAACACCGTATCAGACACGCAAGTTTGCATTCGAATACGCAAAACAGAATAATAAAACTGTTCCTAACTCTACTGATAGTTTCATATAACGAGCTAATTGTTATACTGAAAGTATCATCTATATCTCGGAAAACAACATATGGATGTCCAGCAAACTTTAGAGGTAGTTAGTATTATGGATTTTATGTAGATATTTTCGACGAGTCTCCTTCTTGATGATTGAAATATTGGAAGTTCTCATATGGTTCAGTTAACTCTGCAGTTTTTTCCTATTCTCTATACAAAAATATTTCTAGTACTTCCTATCGATATATTCTGATGTTTCAGAATATACCGATATACATATACCGGTAAATATACCGGTTTTCTCAAAATACCTTCCAACGATTCATTACACATCAACGTAGCTTGAAGAAAAATAATAATTCATCTGAAAAAAGGAAGTAGTCCTCTAGAAATTTCCACTTATAGGCTACCTTTGAGAAGTCATAAAACGCAGTATCGGCATTCGAAATCAATTTGAAAATTTTTGGAACGAGTTAGAAACGAACATAAACAATCTTTCAGTCCCACAACTCACGAATCCGAAGAAAATTATTCTTTAGTTGATTCTGGAATCGTTTCCAATGATCATGAACCAGTTCTGACTAATCCGCTTTAAGCTCAAAGCGCATTAACGGTTGTACTGAACTGCTAATAATCGTTCTCCGTGAACAAAGCTAATGTTATTCACTCCCTTACTCAAACTCATTGCTTATCGTACATTAGACTATAGATGTCTAAGTAGTCTAAGAGCCAGTAAACATCTGACGACACATATTTTATGAAAGCCCAAAATTTTCTCAGTGAGAGAGTTGTAACTGCTATACATGAAATGGGACTTGTTTTAGCGAAGTCGCCGTAGGTTTGGTACTGCGCAGCCATAATAGGTGTGATATTTTGGGGAAAAAAGACATATTTTATGAAAGCTGCCGTTTTGAAATGTTGAAATATATTATTATACCTACTCAAAACCGAAAGGGCAGACCATTCCCGCGGTTATTTTCTTGTGGCAGACCATTTGAAAATGGAGAAAAAAAACTTCTTTTTGACATATTTCATGAAACTTCAAATTTTGATATGTTATTCTTGATAGTATCAGAAGCATATATCTCTCAGGGCAGACCGATCTCGCGGTTGCTTTGGCACGGTAGACCGAAAAACACTTTTTCCGTGCAAATTTACCTGTGTGTAGTATATACGTAGTATACGGAATGAAGGGATTTTCGTTTTCTCTTTCTTCTTCCTAATTTACTACTGTCGTATTCTTTCTCTTTCAACTCTTTTTGACGGCAAAATTGACATACATTAAAAAAAAACCAATATGAAAATAATGTTTTAAATTTAAACGAATTTGAATTCAGTTGATTAGATAATAATATTATCAATAGTCTCGACGCATCACTCTGTAAAGTGCATAATTAACTTATATTAATTTTTTTATTAACTCATATGAACTCTTTGAGATTATTTTTTCCACATTTCCAAACGAAAAACACTTATTACCGCTCAAATACAACAGTCTGTAATATATCGCCACATACGGAATGAAGAAATTTTCGTTCATAATTGCTCATTTCACATAATAATTATGAATTTTCAGTTCTTTGAGATAATTCTTTCTGTTTTAATCTTTCTAGATTTCAATAGAATATCCAATATTATTTTATATACCTTCAGTACGTAGGTTGTTATATTTTATTTTTCCATTGTATCATAATGCCGAAAATGATTCTGAATTTCTTACAATTTTATGGCCTCTTCATTCATCATCATTCGTTTTATTGAAATTATTTTCCTTCAATTTACGTTCGCTGTTCTCTAGGTACCTAGTGCCCCCTTACGTTTTCTAATTTCAAGTACACTTCGTAGTCTAAACAAAACATAAAACATGATATTTATGTTATATATCCATTCTGTCGCCTCTGAACCGCAGAACAAATCGAATTCTTAATTATTCTTTTCAAGAACGTTGACATGAATAACATAGAAATTTGAAATTTTTTAAAATACTATAAGATAAATTTGTGTGAATTTGAAATATTAGTGTCAGGTTGGTTTTTTGTTTATGTGTGCCAATTTTGTTGTCGAAAAGAAATGAAAGAGAAAAACGAGAAATGAAAGACAATACGAAAATAGTAATAGTTGTCATCGTTTTCTAGGCATCATATTTCATTCTATTATATGACGGCAGACGATCTTAACTAGTTCAGTTGAAGGTTCAGTATTCGAGGCTGAGTTTCGCAAAGAAATTTATTTTGCGTCAAGACGTAAACCTGTTTAATCATGACAGAACAAAAAACGATATTTGAAAAAAGGTCCTCGTTGGAAAGCATATTACTGCTATAGATCAGTTACATGTGGTTGTTCCATTGTATTCCCATATTTTCACTGTACATCAAATAGGTTTCACTGTTAACGAAATTTCGGAAAGGCAAACCCAGGTACGAATCTGACGGTAATATGTCGTCATGGTTTCAATATGTTGGGAAAAGACGTCCTCTGAAACGTCTTACTGACCATACAGTGACGTCTAAATGTCACATCCTCAAGAAGTCATTTTGATCTGTTCAAAAGACGTGACTAAATTACGTTAGAAGACCCCAATAAGTAGAGAAAAATAGACATCGTAAAGACGTTCTTCAGAGTCTATTTTATTAGTTCCATAATTTAAATTGAAAAATTTTATCATCAAACATTTATTGAAAGAATAATATTTTAAAGATTAGTTTCAATCAATTTGTTTCGTTCCTTTTTTCTCAATCGTTCTGGGGCATGTTTTGGGGCAAACCGTGATGGCATTTTTTATATCGTATATAGAAATTGTTGGTGAAGTCAGATGAATACTATCTGGAATATTATAATATAGTAGCAATAGTTTACTGAAAAATCTTTTGATAGCGTATTACTCAAAAAATTATGACAATTTTTACCAAGCTTCATTAAAAAAAAAGATAATTTTCAATTCAAGATTCAAAAAATTGAAGTGTAGTACAAACTCAAGATTTGAAAAAGCGCGAACTTATTTATACAACAAATTTACGTTGCTAGTAAATTAGGATGAATACGTGAAGAAGCAACTAATTATCACGATGTGATGTGTTCACAAAAACTTCAAATAAATAGCATATAAAAATAATCTACAAATTTTTTTCTTTATGAGCGAAAAAACTCACCAGTTACAGCTGAATTTAAATGGAGCAAATACAATGGGATTCCTCTTACTTTTCCCATCGAAATTTAATAGAGAAGCAACAGATTCTAACTCAAAAAATGATAAATTAAAGATTTTAGTCAATCATTTGCTTAAATTCCCTCAACCAATCGTCGACAAGTATTTTACTTGAAACAAATTATTGATCGCAAATATGTTGACTTACCAACAAACTGAAATTCATTGTCATTTGAATAACTTTAAAAAATATTAAGTTTTCCTTCATTTCCAACATTTCAACAGGAAGATCAGTTAGAATAATCATAGATGTAATTTTGTTCCCTTTGTACATTTCCCTTTGTATTATTTTTGAGTTTTGTTCTCTTAGTTGAGTCAGTAATAGAATATACTCTCTCTGGTATACCCTCTCTCTTAAAAACTGAAAAAGTTTTTGATTGTGACCAAACACTATGTCTTGATAAACAAATAACATTCACATTAAGATGTGAGAAGTTTAATATTCATAAACTGTTGTTGTACATTCATTATTCACTCGCCATTAAACAGGATTGTTGCCTGCTGAAGTACTTACTGTTGTTATTGTATGTTTTATATTATTTACTGTCGAAGAACGTGAAGCTATGCCTCTGAAAGTAATAAAACATCTTGAAAAATTTTTGTTAATTGATATTTTTGAAAAAAAAAAACTTAATGCAAAATCTATTTTTGCATAAAAAATGCAGGATGAGTTACAAGGTGTGTTTTTTATTTCGACAGGAGATGAAAATCTTGAACTTTCATCTGAAAAATAAGAACTTACTTGTACACTGTAACAAATTTTGGTACACAATAATTTTACAACATTGATGGCAAAACACTTACCGTACTCAACTAACGGACTCAAATTTTTTCTTAGGTCTTGTCCTGAAAATATATATTTTGATTGATAAATATGGTATTAGATACCAGGTAATCAACTTACCTTTTTTCTATTAAAATAAATTAAACTCTTGGCTTAATGTTTCACGATTTATTTAACAATATGTATAGTCAACATGTTTCGAGCGTTAGCTCATTTTCAAGACTCAGTCTTGAAAATGAGCTAACGCTCGAAACATGTTGACTATACATATTGTTAAATAAATCGTGAAACATTAAGCCAAGAGTTTAATTTATTTTAATATTCAATTATGTTTCACCAAGAGTTAAGCGAGAATTCAATCTCATTAATTACCTTTTTTCGTTTAAACGAGAAGTTATCGTCAATTCGTCTTGAAGGTTTGAATTTGACTGTTATACATAAAGATTTAGCTTTATTCGAATAAAGCTAAATAAATCGTGGTGTTTCGTTTCTATTACTAAGCACATTACATCTGCTTTTCCGCAGATTTTATTGCATTCATATACTAGATCAATTTCTTGGGAGTTCGATGCCACATTTCGAACCATTGACCATTTCGATGTACACCCGAATTGTTAACAGATATTTTAAAATATATTATTACACAAACACAACTCGTCCATCTTAAAATGTTGAATGCTAAACAACGCAGGCACAGAACATTGAAGTTGAATCCACAGAACAATTGACAACTTATAACCTTGACCATACTACAATTTTTGTGTCAACAAATAACACATGGATGAATATTATTGTTCAGATATATCAAAACTACTTTTATCTAAGTGAAAAGAAAATTTGTCGTTTCAAAAATTCACTGTCAACAATTGACGAAAATAGTACTTTGCGTTGACGTCATCTGGTGTCATCATATTGACGTCAGTTATCTTACGTTAAAAAGACATTGAAGTCATTCAACAGTCGAATAAAGTCGCTGACCAAAATTGACCGAAAGTTTATTCTAATAAGACGTCATGTTACGTCAACTTGCTACCTAGGAAGCATCAAGAGAATAAGACTGCTTTCCATATTATCAGCTATTTTTTCAGCTTCACGCCACAAATTTCATTTATACATAAGTCAAACACCGAGGGATAACCATTAAGAATTCACTGAACGAACTTCTCGAAAACAGGCGTTTAAATGAAAAAGCAATAGATGTTGAAAACGGAAGGCAACATCAAATAACTCGAACCTCTAGATAACAATTTTGAGGATGAAAATAAATATTTTGCGTTCATTCAGGGAACAAGCCACTCATTTCAGGGACCATTATCAACAATCTTCAATAGCCCTTTTAACACTAAATCATAAGAACGTTAAGTCATTTATACAATCTGCTCGAACCAAATTGTTTATCGATTTTCGCAAAGGCGTTTTTCATTTAATTGGTTAATGGCTTCTGAATTTCGATACTATTTGGTTTATCTAGATTTTCCGATGCTGGTAAATTTTTAATGTTATGTGATTTTTTCAATAATTTTTCATAAAAAATAATCGAAAAGGATATTTTCTGTAATATTTCAACTAAAAACCTATAATGTAGTAATCTTACTGTGAAATGAAAAAAACTATTACAAGAGAATGTTTTGCTACAAATTATAGCTTTGTCGAAACTTTGTCGAAATTATAGCTTTGAATGAATATCAATCACTTAATGACTGTAGTAAAAACAGAAAAAACCTGATCATTAAAATGATATGATTGATTGAAACACAAGCCATAGTGTAAGAAACCGATGAAAATTCATACTAGTTATAAATTCTCAGAATTAGTAAATACTGGGACTCTTGATCGAAATATCGAAATATTCAAATAAAACTCTAAGGGGGCTGTCTACACAAATGTTGTCAACGGGAACGAACCTATCACTTTCGATAGTGAATATTAAGTGCACTTCGAGAAGTTCATCAATCTTATTGAATTATAATAGGATACAATTGTTTCATCATTATTATGAATCATCATTCCATATTTAATGTATTAATCAAGAATCGACGACTTTCAAAACGCCCACATGTCCTATACCCGAATGAGAGGAACAACTCTTAGTGAAAATTCACGTAAGCTCCCTCTATTGGAAAAAAGACGTATATACTCTGCCTAGCGTTCTAGATTTCTACTCATGACTACATTAGTGCGAGTGCGTAAGGCTTTTTAGACATTTCATTCGAACACTACAGAAAACACTCTGCAATGTGAAAAATGGTCCCATGCCTAATCGCTCCACATCGGGCGAAAGTATAGGTTCTTTCGAGATTCACGAATCATTCCTTTAGTAATGATGTTTCATAATAGTGATGAAACAATTGTATCCTTTCATCCTTCAACAATTCCGATGCATTTCTCGAAGCGCACTTAATATTCAAATGATGGGTTAGTTCTCGTTGACTACATTTGTGAAGACAGCTCCCTGAGAGTTCTATTTCAAATATTTCGATTAAGAGTCTCATTATTCAATACAATATATATATATATATATATATATATATATATATATATATATATATATATATATATATATATAACGTATATACCTATATATATAGGTATATATTTATAGAAAAAGGGCAATGCTGGAGAAAGCATAACCATAGAACTTCGGTACAACCCGCAAGCAGCCGCTGACACGTGTTTCGAGCTTGTTGGCTCTCTTCAAAACGGCGTAGCCAAGTTCAAGATATACGAACCTTGAGATGGACAAAACCAACAAAATAAACTCCTGCAAAGGAAGTCACCACTGTTCCGCGTGAACTCTCCGAGGTCAGGGATCTAATCATTGCTTTCCTTTTACAGTCGAAGAAATGAATTTACATGGAATGAAAACAAATTTCATTTATTCATTCTCGGTTACCAATTCCGTAAAAGATAAATAAACGCCACACAGAAAGAATGAGTTCAATTTATGAGGATTCAAAAATTTGCTCAAAATAATACACCACAATCAATGAACTGATACTTATGATGTCAACGAATGAAACCGTTGAAAGTATATATGATGAAGAAATTACTGGATTAGTACATAAGAACCCAATCGTGAGTGAAAATATCCCCATAAATTCCTTATCTCGCTCAATATAAGTGTTTCCTTTCACTGAAAAAGTAGGAAACTAGGAAATAAATATAGCAAATAATATTATAATTAGAAAAAGAGTTGAATATAACTTAAATTCAAACACTTGAACTTATGATTTACACTTTATTGACTACATAGCATGACGCGTTTAGCCGTTACAAACGACTTCTTCAGATGCTTACAGAATAATAACAACATTTTGAAAAATACAGGTATATATATCAGGGAATTTTGGTGTTCTATGGTTTTGGTTTTACCTAAGATATTCCATTCTGAGAATAATTTCTATTACCTGAAAAGGTTTAACAAGGGTGAATTGTTTAATTCTATTCATTGAGCAAGTTTCCAGAATTTTTAAGCCGATTTATTTCCACTACTTCCCAATAATCAAATTGACTACTTCTCTCTATATTGTGTAGAATTTTGAAATTCGTATCAAAAGTATGGTTTTCTGTTAATAAATGGTTTTTTACCATTTATCAATTTATTTTTAACCATTTATTAACAGAAAACCATACTTTTGATACGAATTTCAAAATTCTACACAATATAGAGAGAAGTAGTCATTTAGATTATTGGGAAGTAGTGGAAATAAATCGGCTTTAAAAATTCTGGAGACTTGCTCAATGAACAGATAGAATTAAACAATTCACCCTTGTTAAACCTTTTCAGGTAATAGAAATTATTCTAAGAATGGAATATCTTAGGTAAAACCAAAACCATAGAACACCAAAATTCCCTGATATATATACCTGTATTTTTCAAAATGTTTTTATTATTCTGTAAGCATCTGAAGAAGTCGTTTGTAACGACGAAACGCGTCATGCTATGTAGTCAATAAAGTGTAAATCATAAGTTCAAGTGTTTGAATTTAAGTTATATTCAAGTATAATGGATTTACATCAAGTAAACGCCAACATTATCAAATATAGAAAAAGAGTTCATGAAGTTATGATTCTCAATCGTTCAGCAAACTTCAGATGCGTTAAAAATAACACACCATCCTGGTGAATGCAGAAGTCCAGCTACATTGATTTCATTTTGTATATACCTACACGCAATATATTCCCAACGCTCTACCTCTTAGATAGATATCCTAAGTCCGTAATCCTGTTACGGTATAGTTGCAGATTTAATCTTGTAACCTGGCAATTTCCAGCGAACTCCACAACAATAAGACCATTTCCAAGGAAAGCTAATTTCAGTGTTGTTCCTATTTTCATTGTTTCCAATTCCACATCTGATCTCTTGTTTGATTTTGTAAACATCGTTTCTGAAACAATTCAGCCAACTGGCTTATATTAGGTTTTCATTAATTTATAGCTATTTGCAAAGAACCTCGATATAATATTTGAAAATCCTTCTAAGGTTTTATAACAAATAGCATTCAAGAAATTTTGTATATTTCGAAATAATATGATCTATTATTAATACCTTAACTGAAAAGAAAGGACGTGAAATTCAGTTAAATATAAACTGCAATATAATAATATCAAATATTTCCTAACTATCAAAACTTAAACTCATTCATAATATATATGGAATAAATTTTCAAAATGACGGCTTTTGATTTCTAACCATTTCCAAATACTCGTTAATGCCAATGTGCCTCTTCTCATCTTGTGATACGTAATCCCGTATTAATATTATCACAATTGTTAATCGTTGTTAAAACGCAAAAAGGTGACTAGATTATCAAGTTTTCAAAGAAACATGCTTCTATTTCGGAAACTTTCGAAACATTTTCCTACAAGGGGAAAGGAACTTCAGAATGAAATACAAAATACAAAAATTAAGTTTAGGGTACTACGGCTATATCGAAAAAGGAAAAGTTACGAGATTTCATTCCTAATCACAAATCAACAAAAACTCACACAACACCTTTCGACGCAAGACAAAGCAATTGTTTTAGGGCTTGCACATGAATTGACTTGAACCAGTGGCGTTTCCACGTTTGGGTCGAAACATGAATAGCGTTGAAGAATTCATGCTTACACACCCTGAAAACCCGCAAAAACATTTTTTATCAGGGAAAAAATTTTTTTGTGAGCCACTGTCTAGGTGAAGTTGATTTTGCGAAAACTATAGAATAAAACAAAACTAAATAATATGATCGCTGAATTTATGCTGAAAAGTGATACTTCAACAAAAGATCTCTAAAATATGAAACCATGATAAGATAAGGTGGCATTGACAAAATAATTTTCAGGAATGATATCAGATCAAAACAAATTTTCTGTTCATCTATCAACAACTATAACTTGATTTTCATATCAAAATAAACAGAAACCAAAAATTCTTTAATATTCCTTCCGAAAATTCACAAAACTGAACTGAAATAAATCACCATATCTCTTCTTCAGTATAAATCTTTCTTAAATATTCTTCAGCAAAGCGATAATATAAAATTTTTATGATCATAACATTGTTAGTGACAGGAAAATTGCGATCTGTAAATTCGAATTGAAGATTCGAGAACCGCCATACACAAGAAGGATATGCTAAGTTTCATTTAGCGCACTGAAACCTTTTATATCCTACTATAACGGTAAAAAAATAAAGAGTAACAAGAAAATATATGAATCAAGTTGTAAATAAAAGTAGAATTAACATCATAGAGAAAATATATGAGAGAAATAGACGAAAGTATCATGAGCTGTAATACCAAAAATAGTTTTATGAAAGTTGCCAAAAAATTAACAGAGTTCATCTAACCCTCAAGTATTTAAAATCTTAATATTTTAAAAGAATCATAACAAAATATCATATTAAAGCTGATTCATACATAAGCGAAAAAAGTGGTCAGTTGTTCGACTTGCCTCAATTGAGTAATGCAGTTGAGTGAAATTGCTGAACCTCAACTCTCGTTGTATTCAATTGAAAGAAAAACAATCAAAACGTCACAAGTTTCGCTCACACAGTCTACTTCACCAACTGCACCAACCTAAAATGGTGTGCCCACTGAAGGTCACCCTGAATATCGAAACTGACACTCGAGCAACAACCAGAC
Organism: Henosepilachna vigintioctopunctata; assembly: GCA_030704895.1. Taxonomy (NCBI): domain Eukaryota; kingdom Metazoa; phylum Arthropoda; class Insecta; order Coleoptera; family Coccinellidae; genus Henosepilachna; species Henosepilachna vigintioctopunctata. Next base: position 288,084 of record JARQZJ010000112.1, on the reverse strand, counting down.
ATACCCAACAACCAAAACTGTAGATTACGTTGACTGCAAATCGTAGTACCTAAATATACTTACCATTAGTCAAATAATGTCACAAATTGAAAAAAAGTAAATATAGAATATAAAAGAGAAAAATCCATCCATATATATATATATATATATATATATATATATATATATATATATATATATATATATATATATATATATATATATATATGTATATATATATATATATATATATATATATATATATATATATATATATATATATATATATATGTATATATATAAGGAAATATGTATATATATATATGAAATTTTTTTTTGTGCGGCACTGAATGAAATATTTAAGAAAATGAACACTAGAACATTCATCCGAAAAATTGAAATTAACCAAAAGAATGTTATAGTAGAGCTAGATATGTGAACGTGTACGATGTGATATCTCCATTATCCTTCAAGGGATAAATGTTAGAGAAATATTGAAATCGATGCCACACCTGATGGAAGTGCGAGACATATATGTTCTGCAAGGAACTCGTCAGTCGCTCCACGTCCATCGAAATTGTCAAAAGAAGATGCTTGGGGGTTGAAATCGTTGCCTCACTTCGAATATATATTTATATAATAAATTTTAAATATTGTTGTATTAGTATCGGCCTTATCAATTATCAATATATATATATATATATATATATATATATATATATATATATATATATATATATTATATATATATATATATATATATATATATATATATATATATATATATATATATATATATATAAGAGCTACAAGGTGAGATCCTTTGTATACAAATTCTGTACAAGTCGAGATCCGTTTGGTAAGGTGAGATCCGATTTCGGATCTCACCTTGTTTAACGTGTATATCGTCTTGGGTGTGGATAATTTGGCCCAATTAACCGATTTCCAGATTTTCGATCGGATCTCGTCTTTCAGCCAAGTATCACCTTATATACAACTTTAGTTCACCAACCTTCCTATAGGGGGCCGATCTGCCACTGTATAAAAGTTTGTTGAATAACGTAAAGTAGAGATCCAAGAGTTTGGCAACATGGACGTCTTGGACTGCTTGTCGTTATCTGTAATATGAAACTATCGCGTTGCACTGTATCTCGCCGTTACGTTTGGATTCGGTGTTTAGGTATGAAAACAAATGGATTTTGATGGTTTATCGAAAGTAATATATTAATGTAAATATTATCGATTCACGAAGAAGAATATCTACTCGTTAGAGTTTCAGAACTTATTCATTTAGAATACATTTGTTTGGACAGAATTAAAGTTCATTTTTATTTGAATTACTTTTGGATTTAAACTTTTTCTACGACTCCGAAAAATATGAACGAGGAGTCATTGGATTCGGAAGAGTATGTACATTATTACTGTCATTATTGATTATTTTAGAAAAGAATTAAAAGGAAATAAAAATTTTTCACGAAACTGTTTGAAACTGTTTTTCACGAAATTCGTTATTTTTCCATTGAGATGAAAATAAATCCCAAAACAGGTACTATGGCTTGCACGAGCCTCGTTTATACTGAGTTAATACAAATATATTCAATAAAAAATATTTCGTCAACTTCTATAAGTTAATAAAAATCCGGTAAGTAATATGTGTAAATAATCTACTAATAGAGTCTAATAATTTTATATACTATTCTGAATTCATTGTCCCCTCGTCATAGATGAATGAATAAATAATTAATGGTGTAGTGACCCTAAAACGCTCTCGGCTCTTTGGTGCTGGTGGGTTCTATTCCCATCATGATCTTGGGCCGTTTGGAAACGACGTTAAACTTCAGGTGCAACTTTCGCACAAGCACAGAGTGCCTCTGAAAGAATAACTAACATTCTTCAAAATGAAGTGAAATTGTTTTCATTGGTTTTGCATAAGTTTCCTAACTATTTTTTCTTACATGAGCATGAGTATTACATGTGCGAAAATGTTGAATGAAACTTCTACGCTTTTTTTTCCTTTTTGGAGCTATTTTGAAAGGTTTCCGAAAAAATTCTTGTTGGAAAAATTCTTCCGATCACTTCGTTATAGGTGAATGATTCACTTGGGTTGAAATCTAGATTGCATTTCTGATATTCAACCTCAGTAAATCATTCATGACAAGTGATAAATAACAATTTTCACATATCCTAAATCTCATTTGAAAACGTTCAGTCATAGGCACAGAAAAGGGAAAAATTTCAATTTCCTTCTTGTTCAAGTAGGAGAAAACTGTTAATCTACTGATGCAGAATTGATAGAAAAATCGCGATAAAAATTTTTGACTACGGAATAATGTCCGCTCATCTATTCATAAGATGCCTGAATATTTTCAAGTTTAATTTTTCTATGTTGAAATAGTTTAACTACTTGATGTTCAATTATAGCAGGTGTAGAAATAGCCAACCTTATACAATCCATAGATCCTATATTCGTCTGTATCTTTAACTCAAAGGGAAAAAATTGGAAGGAAGTCCAAAGTTTATAGAGGCCTGAAAATATATCTTCTTAAGTTTCATATGGAATGCCATTATAGACTAAATTCTTCAAATTGGCGAGTATGAATATTACGTTAAAATATGAAATGCCTAGTCGAGCTGTATCGAAATGTTAAAAATGTAGTGTTCTGCTTATGTTGCAGAACAAGAAGATCTAATCAATTTCAAATTGAAGAAATTTATGTCTTGACATGTTGGAAGGTTAATAGGTTTTCATGAATAAACGTTGAATTGGAATGCCTTTTCGATTATAACATAGATTCCTTATTCGACAACAAATTATATCGCCATATCGTGGTTTTTAAATTTTCATGAGGTGTGTTATAGTAAAATCAAATCTCTTTAATATTTTACTTTTACTCTATTGACAAGCACATGTGAGTGATCGCAAACGTATCCCCCAATATTGCAGTGAGTAGTTATTGAATTAGAGAGAATGAACCCCAAACAAAATAGAAGCCACCAACAGAATACGTATAATATAATTATATCAGAGAATATGACTTTAAAATATAAACCAAGCACACAATATAATATGAGATTTTCCCGAAACAGTAGAATCCGGTAAAACAATCGATATTTGTCAACGATACATAATGCAAATATTTCTGAGTAGCATTCATAAACAAGGTGATTCAGTAAAGTATTCAGATCAATACAATTTAAATCTTTAATAGATTATCATACAGTGTAAGTCAAAATGTGAATATTTTTGTATTCATTTTTCAGAGAATCTTGTTGCTCATGGAAGTTCTTGATTATACACGAGAAATGACATTAGTACCGAAATTTAGAGCGCTCATTTGAAATATATATATACCTGTTCAGAACATATTTGAGCAATTCGAATATTCACGCTGAAATTGATTGATATTTCGCGAAACAATTACATATATAAGGAATTAGGTATATAATTTTCCACAATTTATTTCTATAAGTGCAATAGTTGACATTGACCTCAGAAATAATGCAGAACAACGGGTCAAGTATTTCTTTTTTGAACAGACAGAAGACACTCATTTGAAATTAAGTTTTCTGTCGAATAGATGACAAAAATTTTAACCATAAGGTGCATAAAATCCTGAAGAATAACGATAGCTGAAAGAAATATATTTTTTGGTAAGTATATACCTGTTTTATATTATACCTAAATTGCGATTGTCTTTCATTTCCTCTTGTCCCTGATGTGGGAAGAAACAAATATTTCGCGAAATGGCTAGAGATTATAGAATGCAACATTTCCATATTCACGAAAAAAATTGTAGGTATAATATGAACTGCTCTTTTCTTGGGATGAAGGCTGAGCAGACATAATATCATAAGATTAGTCAGAATCTAAATGTTTACTCTACTAAAATGAAACAGCATAATACGGTAGGTCAATCGATATTTGTGAATCCATATCAAATAATGCCGATATTTCGGAATAGTATTTACATATCAGGTGATATCAGTTTAATTATCACATCTGATAATACAACTTTCAGCTGACCAAGATTCTCTTACAGTGCGAGTCGAAAAATATTCTTGTATTCATTTATCAGAGAATTTTATTGCTCATGAAATTAAGTAGCGTAAATTTCTGAAATTTTCAATGTTATAACAGAGGGTATGATGTTAGTATCACACTTTTTTGTCCTTATTTCAAAAATACATTCATAACATATTTCGAAAAATTTCACATTTTGAATATTTACGCTCAAATGAAAATTGATCAGTCACAAAACACCAACATATATGAGGAATTATATCATATTCGACAATATAATATGATATAATTATTAATTCATATTTTCATTGATCTGTCTGTTTAGGTGGATCTATATTTTTATTGATCTGTCTGTTTAGGTCGATATATGTTCTCATTGATCTACTGACCAGCTGGATCTATATTTCTATTGATCTGGCAATAAATGACGATAAAATAAGTGCAATAGTTGACCTCAAAAATAATACAGAACAACGTGTGAATTATTTCTTATATTGAAAACGTCTTCAAGACATACAGGTCTCTGTTAACAAATGTTTGAAATGTGGTTTTCTGTAGAAAGGATGATAAAAATTTCACCTATATGGTGCAAAAACTTCTGATAAGTAACAAAGCACGAAAGAAATATAGTTACCAATTTCGAATGTTTTTCATTTCCTGGCGCACCTGATGTGGCAAGAAACAAACGTTTCGTGAAATGGCTATAGATTAAAGAATGCGTTGTTTTCAATAACTACCTATTCAGTTTCGTGTACTTGCTGAATTTGTGTAAACAAATGTCTTCGAATGACGATAAGGTACTAATATAAAAAGGTTCATGCTTAATTTTACCTACCGCTCAAGTTGTGGAATTTCAAACACACTGAAATGATATCTAGATATTCTCCCTGGAATTAATTTTTCGCCCAGATCGCTAGGATCGATTTCGAAGCATTGAAGTAATTTCAATGGTTTTGAAAAACATATCTTTAGGAATTATTGTTTTTTATCGGTACACGCGCAGAAAGTTATTAATATAAAGAGAAACTGTCGCAGCAAGTCCAAACAATTCTATCATACACAAATCATCACTGTAGAGGAATATGAGACAATTCGTATTCTATATTTATTCATTTATAATCATGACTATAATCATAATTTAACATTATTATATATTTGAATATAAACTTAAATTCGAACACTTGAACTTATAATTTACACTTTATTGACTACATAGCATGATGCGTTTCGTCGCAATAATCAAAAAAATGATTATTCTGTTAGTATCTGAAGAAGTCGTTTGTGACGACGAAACGCGTCGTGCTATGTAGTCAATAAAGTAAATCATAAGTTCAAGTATTTGAATTTAAGTATATATTCAATTATAATGGATTAACATCAAGTAAACGCTAAGACTATTAAATATTATTATATATAATGTCCACTACATTATTGTAGTGAACAATATAATTATAATTATGTAATATTTTGAAATTCATGAAATGTGCTCAAATCTCGAGTGATTTCATTCAAGAATATGGAAAATAAATAATTGCAACAATTCTTTAATATCAAAAATTTATTAATGAGCATTATATTATATGTACATATATCATTATGAATTACTTATGTATCAATTACTATTGCTAATATAGATGGAGGATTCAATTTGAGCCGAATACCTACCTACCTGTTGTGAAACAAATGAGAGTGTCTTTGTTGAACTTCTATGCGATAATTTTTTTTGTTCGTCTTTTAATTCAACCCATTTTCAGAATGTTCATTTTCACTTCTATTCCAAACCTCTCGATCGATTAAGTTCATTCAATTGCTTCATCCGCTCACATATTATTGATATTTTTTCGTTTCCTTATCTCCAACTGGATTAATTACCGCTGACTGTTCCGAGGCTATGTTTATGTGTATTTTGTATTCCTCGAAGTTTACTAAACATACGATATCTTTTCAGATTGATCATTTACCAAATCTCGTAATTAAATATTGAACCTCTCAAGAATTTTTCCTTATTCTTTCAACGTAATTCCTATTTCTATATTCATGAGTAGCCTGATAAATTATTGATACCTTCCCATAAAAACGCATATGAAATGTGTGTATAAAAGCTACTTTTTTTTCAGCATAGAATCAACATTCACGAAGATTATATAAATGTAATTTCCAACATTAATTTCTTTTATGAATTAATTTCACTACCACTAGTCGTATTTTGTTATATTTTTTCAGTTTATATCATTTTGTTTCAAATTTGCATTAAGATATATTATATAGTATGGCCAAATAAATTTCATTCATATAAAAAAATGATAATACTTGATAAGATAAAAATTATAAAACTAATAATACTTTTTCACATACATTATAGAATGCATGAATGCACGAATTGTAGTATTTTCCTTTCGTCAATAAAATATTGAAAGTAATACAAAAGCCATGTATCCAAACATATCAATATGCTATCGAAAGAACTAAGTTACCTTCAAAAGTCGACAAATTTTTTTTTCCAACGATACATACCAGAAAATAGCACAATGTGATATATGAGAGAATTAACCCAAAACAAAATAGAAGCCACCAACAGAAGATATAAGATATAACGTATAAGATAAGTGTATCAGAAAATATGACTTCAAAATATGAACCAAGCATACAATACAAAATATAATATGAAACTTTCCAGAAACAGTAGAATCCGGTTTAGCAATCGATATTTGTCAACAATACATAATGCAAATATTTCTGAGTAGCATTTATAAACCAGGTGATTCAGAAAAGTATTCAGATCAATACAACTCAAATCTTTAGTATCAGAGAATATGACTTCAAAATATGAATGAAGCATACAATATAAAATATAATATGAAACTCTCCCGAAACAGTTGAATCCGGTTTAACAATGGATATTTGTCAGCGATACATAATGCAAATATTTCTGAGTAGCATTTATAAGCCATGTGATTCAGAAAAGTATTCAGATCAATACAACTCTAATCTTTAGTAACAGAGAATATGATTTCAAAATATAAATTAAGCATACAATATAAAATATAATATGAAACTTTCCCGAAACAGTATAATCCTGTTTAAAAATCGATATTTGTCAACGATACATAATGCAAATATTTCTGAGCAGCAAATGATTCAAATGATTATTTAAATGTTTATAAACATAAACCAGGTGATTCAGTAAAGTATTCAGATCGATACAATTCAAATCTTTAATAGATTCTCATACAGTGTAAGTCGAAATGTCGATTTTTGATTTTCATTTTTCAGAGAATGTTGTTGCTCATGGAAGGTCTTCATGTTATTCACGAGAAATGATGTTAGAATCGAAATTTAGAGCCAACTCATTTCAAAAATATATTCAGAACATATTTAGAATAATTGGGTAATTCGAATATTCACGCTCAAATGACAGTCTGATTCATATTTCGCGAAACAATTACATATATAAGGAATTAGGTATATAATTTTCCACAATTTATTTCTATAAGTGCAATAGTTGACATTGACCTCAGGAATAATGCAGAAAAACGGAACTTATTTGAACAGAGACAGAAGACATTTATTTGAAATATAGTTTTCTGTCGAATCGATGACAAAAATTTAAACCTTAATTCAAAAAAAAAAAAGGTGCATAAAATCCTGACAAGTATCGATAGCAAAAAGAAATATATTTTTTGTTATGCCTGTTTTTATATTATACCTAAATTTCGATTGTTTTTCATTTCCTTTTGTTCCTGATGTGGGAAGAAAGAAACATTTCGTGGAATGTCTAGAGATTATAGAATGCAAGTTTTCCATATTTACGGAAAAATTTGCAGGTATAATATGAACTGTTCTTTTGTTAGGATGAAGGCTGAGCAGACATAATATCATTAGATTAGTCAGAATCTAAATGTTTACTCTACTAAAATGAAACAGCATAATACGGTAGGTCAATCGATATTTGTGAATCCATATCAAGTAATGCAAATATTTCGGAATAGTATTTATATATCATGTGATATCAGTCAAATGATCAGATCTCATAATACAACTTTCAGCTGACCAAGATTCTCTTACAGTTCGAGTTGAAAGATTAATATTAATTTTTCACAGAATTTTATTGCTCATGAAATTAAGTAGCTTAAATTCCTGAAATTCTCAAAGTTATACAGGGGATATGATAATAGTATCAAACTTTTGTGTCCTTATTTCAAAAATACATTCATAACAAATTTCGATCAATTTTACATTTTGAATATTCACGCTCAAATGTAAATTCGATTCATCTGCCACAAAACTCCTACATATATGAGGAATGATATCATATTCGACAATTTAATATGATATAATTTTTTATTAATATTTTCATTGATCTCCTGGCGCCCCTGATGTGTCAAGAAACAATCGTTTCGTGAAATGGCTATAGATTAAAGAATGCGTTGTTTTCAATAACTATTCAGTTTCGTGTACTTGCTGAAATTGTATGAACAAATGTCTTTAAATAACGATAAGGTACTATGATGAATAGGTTCATGCATAATTTCAACGCTCAAATTGTAGAATTTCAAATACCTTGAAATGTTATCTAGATATTCTCCCTGGAATTAATTCTTCATTCAGATCGATGGTATCGATTTCGAACCATTGAAATAATCACGCAGTATATTTTTTCTTCTAAGAAAGAAAAACATTTCTTAGGAGTTATTGTTTTTAATCGGTACACAAACAGAATGTTATTAGTATACAGAGAAACTGTCGCTGTCCAAACAATTCTATCATACACAAATTAGCACTGTAGAGGAATATGAGACACTTCGTATTTTATATTTATTCAACTATAATCATGACTCTAATCATAATTTCATATTATTAAATATTTGAATATAAACTTATGATTTATACTTTATTGACTATAATAAAACAATTGTTAAACTGATTTACACATATATTAAAAATAATACTGCATGACGTACGTTTCGATTAGATTCACCTTTTTCAAATGCTACGTGCAAACTAATGACAATTTCTCGAATACATACAATATATAAACTTAAATTATAAATACAGAGAAAACAGGTAGATAACAGGTAGAATGGATCAATTCATACTGAACTACTATATAGAAAACTAAGTAATTTTGAAAAGATTGAGAAGGGGGCTTGAGGTATGATCGATTTGGCTGTTCAAAAGGTTGCCAGAATATTTGTATTTATTAATTTGAAGTGATTCTAACAAATGAAGCTTCATTCCCTTGTTTGCGGTACTCAAAATTTCAAAATCGGAATTGAATATATGATTTTCATTAATCAAATGATTTGCATAATGAGAATCTGTCTTCTGATTATCAAAGCTACGTTTATGTTCCGAAATTCTTATTTGAAAACTTCTAAACGTTCTACAAATATAAAACTTATCACAACTACCACAGTTAATTTTATATACACCTGATTTTTTATTTTTGTTGACCTTGGATTTGTTATTTCAAATAGATTCAGATCAATCAGAAGACAGATTCTCATTATGCAAATCATTTGATTAATGAAAATCATATATTCAATTCCGATTTTGAAATTTTGAATACCGCAAACAAGGGAATGAAGCTTAATTTGTTAGAATCACTTCAAATTAATAAATACAAATATTCTGGCAACCTTTTGAACAGCCAAATCAATCATACCTCAAGCCCCCTTCTCAATCTTTTCAAAATCAGTTAGTTTACTATATAGTAGTTCAGTACGAATTGATCCTCTACCTGTTATCAACCTGTTTTCTCTGTATTCATAATTTAAATTTATATATTATTTATATTCGAGAAATTGTCATTAGTTTGCACGTAGCATTTGAAAAAGGTGAATCTCATCGAAACGTACGTCATGCAGTATTATTTTTAATATATGTGTAAATCAGTTTAACAATTGTTTTATTATGTTTATCGATTTACATCAAGTATCGGCCTCATCAATTATTAACTTTATTGAATACTTAGCATTATGCGTTTCGTCGTTACAAACGACTTCTTCAGATCTGAAAAGCAAGCGAAGTGTTATCAGATCTTATAAAATGCACCAGTCACATGAAGGAAACGTACGTCTCCTAAGAAAAACTAAACTAAACGCTTACTTAATATTTATTAGGTACCAATTCTTGCGAAATATTTTGATCGCGTTGTATCTATATGGATCCTGAAAAAAGTATAATAGGGGGGTGGCTTATTAATTACAAACAAAAAATGAAAAAAATTATTTTCTGGTTGTTCTAACCTAAGAAGTTATTCTATATAATATAATATATACTGTTTGTAATATTCATAACAAATAATATTTGTTCATTCATTCAAATTATATATATTATAACAGTCATCAGATCATTTCAATTATTATAGCAAAAAATAACTTCATTTTCATCATAATAAATAATTCATTTGCTTTTAATCGTTATAAATTATTTATTTACAGGCAACTATAATTTCGTAAAACTAACGCATTCTCAAGTGAACAGTTGATTGAGAAGAGAGATACGTGTTGAATTTCCAAGTCAAAACTATCAATGAATTAGACACACTTCAAGAATTTCACATTATTATATACCTATAATGTCCAATACATTATTCCAGTGGACAATATACTTATAATTATGCAATATTTTGAAATTCCTGAAATGTGTTCAAATCTCGAGTGATTCCATTCAACAATCTGGAAAATAATTGGAACAATTCTTTGATATCAAACATTTATTAATTAGCATTATATATAGGTATAAATCATTATGAATTATTTCTGATCAATTACAATGGCTTATTCAGATGAAGGCTTCAATTTGAGCCGAATACTATTTTGAAACAAATAACAGTGTTTTTGTTGAACTTCTATGCGATAATTTTTTTTGTTCCTCTTTTAAAATTCAACCCATTTTCAGAAATTTCATTCTCACTTCTATTCCAAACCTCTGGATCGATTAAGTTCATTCAAATGCTTAATCTGCTCACATATTGTTGACGTTTGTTTCGTTTCCTTATCTCCAACTTGATTATTTACCGCTGACTGTACAGAGGCTATGTTTATATGTTGTATTCCTCCGAGTTAACTAAACATACGATATATTTTCAGATTGATCACTTACCAAATCTCGTAATTGAATATTGAACTGGTCAAGAATTTTTCCTCGTTCTTCCAACCCAATTCCTGTTTAGGTATATATTCATGAGTAGCCTGATGAAATATTGATACCTTCTCATAAATAGGTATATAAAATGTGGTTTCCACTTTCATTTCAGCTGTTATTATAGAATGGTACTATTAAAGCAAATAATTTATACAGATTGATGAATTATATTATCCACTTCAAATGAAAGCTTCAGTGTAAAGTAACTTCCTCCGAAATTTGTTAGTGAATGAACTAACATCGTGTTCAGTTTCTTCAGTAATATCATCATTTCTATGTTAATCTATCTTCTGTATTTCTATACTTCTGTATTTATGTAAATCTGAATTATTTTCATTTGAGCAATTCCCTTCATTATTCTGTTTCTAAACCTTCATCAGGATAGTACATAATCTTCACAATGATCTCGCTCAAAAATTTATTTCATACTCAAATGTTTTCTTCCTTTATTATTTTTTCTTTTGATTCGTCAAGTTGATTATGAAATTTCAGATAATATTTGAAAAAGAATTATACATGAAGTATGCCTTCAATTGAAAAATCAAAGCAATTCTATGAGAAAGAAGTAGGGTATTCCACAGAGTGTTTCTCATTTTACAGTATTCTGCGCCTATAAGAGCCCCATTTATAACAAATTCTTAAGCTACAGGATAGAATTTGACATTTCCGGATAACGTTAATAGTACCAAATTTGAGGCTGATATGCCTCACATTGTTATCTATAATTTTTTGATAAATTTTGAGCTAAGCTACATTTATTTCAACGTAGAATTCACATTCAAGAAGGTAAATGTAATTTCCAACATTAATGTAATTTCCAACATTAATTTCTTGTATGAACTTATACCACTACCACTTGTCGTATTTTGTTATATTTCCTCAGTTTTTATTAATTTTTTTCAAATTTGCATTATGATACCTTTTGTATTTTGAAGTTACTCTTACGCACAAGTTTTGAACTTCAGTGAGTTAATCAGTTTATTTGAAGTTATTTATTGTAAGAAATAATGTAATCCATATAATATGGCCAAATAAACTTCATTCATATAAAAAAAATTAAACACTAATGATACTTTTTTCACAAACATTACAAAATGCACGAATGCACGAATTGTAGCATTTTTCTTTCATCAATAAAATATTGAAAGTCATACAAAAGCCATGAATCCAAACAAATCAATATGTTATCGAATGAACTAAGTTACCTTCAAAAGTCCAACAAAATTTTTTTTCAACGATACATAACGAAAAATAGCACAATGCTCAATGTGATATATGAGAAACTTCAATGAATGAATATTCTCAATTTGCATATCCTACAGAAATATTAGAGATATTTCTCAGTTTTTTTCGATTTATAAACGAAATTCTGCATAATGTGACAAGTTCGATGTATTTCATTTTGTATGATATATGCCATCAAGAACAGAACTTGTGAGAAAAACAAGTATCACAACGCACATCTTCTACCGAAAAAATTTGTGAAATCCACGTTGTGCACGATGCGCAACGCGAAGTATCAAAAACTGAAATTACTAAATCATTCACTTTTCGATTTTCCATCAGAAATAATCACAGTAATTATATATCATCTTGGTTTAAGTTGTGAACGAAATTCTGTATAAAGTGGCAACATCGCTGGATTTCGTCTTGTACAGCGTATCTATACAAATAGTATATCGGATCTCGACTTACTTACATTTATCATGGATCTCTACTTACCTTCATACTTGGTGTATGAAAAAAATTTTAATTTATCTTACCCCTCGGTTCATATTATTGACCAGTACGCATCTTTAGACTATTTTGTGAAAAGAATTCAAAACTAAAGTGATTTCTACTAGTGGATCTCAGGTTGTCTATCATATGTACGGATCTCACCTTGTACTGAATACATGTATATATATATATATACCTATTATATATATATATATATATATATATATATATATATATATATATATATATATAAATTTATATTAAGTAAAAAAACCTTTACTTTACCGTTGAAAACCTACACATTTTTCTATATAACAGCCGTTTACATATGTTTCAAGGTTATTGCCTATCGTCAGAACGGCGTAGTTCGAGTTAAAGATGAAAGTACTTGAAGAGATATATAAAAAATTAATATATAAAACACGAAACACAGTTTCGTACACGTTTTATACACCCAAAACATATTGGGAAGAGTCAACACAACGTTGCAGACGACAGTGAAATACCGTCCGCTTATTGTGAGACTTTTATAGCTTCTGGAAGTCCCAGACAATCTTAACAATAAAAGAATTATTCTAAGAATTATATTTAATGCAGGCAAACTAAAATTAAGTAAAAGAAACTTACGTTGAAAACCTACATATTTTTCTATATAACAGCCGTTTACATATGTTTCAAGGTTATTGCCTATCGTCAGAACGGCGTAGTTCAAGTTAAAGGTGAAATTACTTGGAGAGATATATAAAAAATTAATATATAAAACACGAAACACAGTTTCGTACACGTTTTATACACCCAAAACATATTGGGAAGAGTCAACACAACGTTGCAGACGACAATGAAATACCGTCCGGCTATTGTGAGACTTTTATAGCTTCTGGAAATCCCAGACAATCTTAACAATAAGAGAATTATTCTAAGAATTATATTTAATGCAGGCAAACTAAAATTAAGAAAAAGAAACTTACGTTGAAAACCTACACATTTTTCTATATAACAGCCGTTTACATATGTTTCAAGGTTATTGCCTATCGTCAGAACGGCGTAGTTCAAGTTAAAGGTGAAAGTACTTGAAGAGATATATAAAAAATTAATATATAAAACACGAAATACAGTTTCGTACACGTTTTATACACCCAAAACATATTGGGAAGAGTCAACACACCGTTGCAGACGACAATGAAATACCGTCCGGCTATTGTGAGACTTTTATAGCTTCTGGAAATCCCAGACAATCTTAAAAATAAGAGAATTATTCTAAGAATTATATTTAATGCAGGCAAACTAAAATTAAGTAAAAGAAACTTACGTTGAAAACCTACACATTTTTCTATATAACAGCCGTTTACATATGTTTCAAGGTTATTGCCTATCGTCAGAACGGCGTAGTTCAAGTTAAAGATGATATATATATATATATATATATATATATATATATATATATATATATATATATATATATATATATATATATATATAACTCTCGATATTCTTTTGGTGAAAAAATTATCTATCGCGGGTAAAAAACTATTTCTGAAATTCGAATGTATCCAATTCTGGATTTAATAACTGCACTTCAGTTATCGCACTGACTTACCATTCTAGTCTTAGTTACCAACATATTTTCTATCCTGCTCTCAGTAACAAGTTCCTTTTAATTGCAGGAAAATTCAGGAAGGAGTTCCGATCCTCTTTCACGGAATGCAGCACAAACAAGCAATCGGAAGCCACAGTTCGGAGTAGCACATACATCTACCGATATACTGCCAACAGACAAAGCACCAGGTCCAGATCTGAAATTATTCCACTCAACAACATTCACAGCAAAACGAACTGAAGACACAAGCGGTATACTAGTGATGTGTATGTCTTTACGTCAGGGATTCTCAACCGGATATTGTGAAACAATTTCAAGAGCATTCACGCTATTTTTGGTTATAATATTACACAACATAATATTCTTTTATTATGAAAAATTAATCAATTTTGGTACTATCTGGCAAAACATGAAGCACCATCAGTCGTTCTCAGTTAAAACTCATTAACTCATTTCATTAGTTTAGTTGTTGTTGTGTATATAGTATCATCGCAAACAATTAACATGATCTACAACTGAAAAGGAAGCAAGCAGATAAATCAAGATGAAAAATTTATTCCGTTTTATATATCTGCCAAATCTCCACACTGATCGAAAGTCAGAAAATGATAGTAAACGACAAAACGCTACACTTTGACAATTATGTACACGAAATCATATGCATTGTTATTAGAACAAAACATTACAAGACAGAATCTTAGAGTAGCATTTACCTCAAGAAACTTCGTTTTTCCAAAAGAAATTCGAGTAGTCACAAAATGGAGGAAATTCAATCCAATTACATAGATTAAATGAATCATTTTCATGATGTTTCGTTGTATATCACAGCTTTGTCAAAATTAATAGTTTCAATATATATATATATCAATTTTTTATATATTTTTTAATATAAGTTTTGACAATGTTGTGACATAAAACGAAATGCCAACGAAAATAAAGTTTTTAACAATAAAATAAGCCTGCTATTGCTGAAAACATTGAAAATAAACTATATTCAACGGACAATAAATCAAATTTAAATATATATATATATATATATATATATATATATATATATATATATATATATATATATATTGTAACGTTGTCTCTTCTGAATTAGTTTACTCTGAACAGTTAGTGAAAGTTATCTCAAATTTTGGCTAGCTCTTAAAATGGTCCTTTCCTGAGTTGTTTTTTTAGACTGAACAGAAATACTCTGCAGATGTTTTCAATGAAGCAAAGACTACTATGGAAAATTCTGTTGGCACTATGAATTCACATCTTAGCACTATTTTCAATATCAGTCGGCTTGAGGTGGACTCCAACGCAAGGTTTTGGGTTGTCCTTGAAGTAGGTGACCTTGAAAAGGACCTTAATGTCATTTCCAGTTCTTCTTTTCCACCAGTGTCGGGAGTTCAAACAGCAGAAAACACTATAATCAGGAATCACGTAGATAGTGCCAAAATCCAGGTAGTGGTACGTGGTTAATGGCGAAAATCTGGTAGTAGGTAGTGTGTGCACAGTCCAGTTAGTACGTAATGGGAACATATAGACAGGCTTCACATTAAAAGAGATGAAGATCAAATCTGTCTCAACACCTCATTGCCACAATTTACAAGGTTTTTTCATTAAAACGTAATACAAGTTTATGATAAAAATACAAAAATATATGATTCAATTAATATGATAGCTTCACTACAGAAATATTTTCCGAAACCTGCATAATGGTAAGATAAAACACGTGCTCACAAAAGATTGTTTGTTGCTCGTATAACCCTGATGAAAATGTTCGAAATTTGAAAATGTATTCAAAAATACAGTTTAAGATAAATACTAGAGTGGGGTGAAAAGTTTACGGCCTGACCAAGAAAAACGATGTTTTAAAATTTTGTTTAGCTTCATTTTTCAACATAATCTCCATCAACTCTGATACATTTCTCATAAAGAGTTTTCAATTCAGTTTTACCAGTTTCAAACGTAGATTCGACAAGCTCCTCAAAATACTGATTTTTAGTTTCGATAACTTCTTCGTTGCTCTCAAATATTTTACCGTCAAGCCATTTTTTGAGATAAGGAAACAGTAAATAGTAGCTGGGGGCTAAGTCTGGATAGTAGAGAGGATGCGGCAACAAATCAAACTTCAATTCGTGAATTTTGTACATGGCAATGTACAATCGACGATGTACAAAGTCATGTTCTTGCCATGTACAAAGAATTTTGTACATGGCAATGTACAAAGATGTACAATCGACAATACGCTGATGTGTATTCGTGATGAAACAAAGCTTTTTTCTTCGCCAAATGAGGTGGTTTAATTTGAACCTAGTTCTTCAAACGTTGCAATAAGTCTGCGTAGTATTGACCAGTGATAGTCTTAGCCTATTCAAGTTAATCAATGTATATAATTGCTTTCGCATTTAAAAAAAAACAGTAGCCATATTCTTGTTTGCCGATAAAATTGTTTTTTCCTTCTTTTGCAGTTGGTTTCCTCTTTTCAACGCACTGTTTTGACTGTTCTTTGTTTTCGGGTGTGTGCTTGTAAAACCAAGTATCATTCAAAGTTATGAATCGACGCAAAAATTTGTTTGGATTACGCCTATACAGCACCTAACTTTCGCTAGAAATGTTTTTTCGAATTAGTTTTTGGTCGAGCATTAGCAAACGCGGCACGCATCTTGTACACAGGTTTTTCATGCTCAAATGGTTGTGCAAAAAATTTCGCTCAGCTGACATCCTACAGGTCTCAACTATCTCATGCAATTTACGTTGCTTGTTTATTTGTAACAGCCGTTTACATATGTTTCAAGCTAATTGGCTCTCATCAGAACGGCGTAGTTCAAGTTATTAGATGTTCACACTTGAAAGTTGATTAAAAAGAAAAACACAGAACAAAACAACACAAAATTCCACGTGAGGAATCTACATCATTTTTGGTTTAAAATTGAGTATCTTGACCAAGCTGTTACAGCTATATTTTCAGACTAAATCAATGTCTACCTGCGATGAGATATTTATACCTTCTAGAATTTTGTACCGACAATTACTGATAAATTAAGAAAAAGGTTTGTCAGGCTGAAAAAGGAGTTAATAGTTTTCGGTATTTACCTGAGATTTACGTTGCTTGTTTATTTGTAACAGCCGTTTACATATGTTTCAAGCTAATTGGCTTGAAACAGACCAATTAGCTTGAAACATATGTAAACGGCTGTTACAAATAAACAAGCAACGTAAATCTCAGGTAAATACCGAAAACTATTAACTCCTTTTTCAGCCTGACATATATCATGCAATAGTATTTTACAATACTATTTAATGGATTTTGCCCATCATTTCTGAAGTTGTGACCTCAACGGGCCGTCCTGAGTGAAGCTCGTCAGAGGTGCTCCATCTCTTCCTTTATTTGTTTAGGTGTAAAACCTTTAAATTACTTGAAAATATTTGATGACAGCACGTTTCTCCATTTATTTAATTTTCACGAAACCAACGGAAGCAATGTGCTCTTAAGCACAAACTAACGTAGTGGTTGGGCTGAAACTTTATATACAAGCTCAGTAGGAATGGTACAGTATGACACCGCTCCAAAAGTAGACCTAGTGGCGCCATCTCTTGGTCAGGACGGAAACTTTTCAACCCATCCTCGTAAAACAGAATAATCATTATGAGTAGTAGTAAAACTGAAAGTGAAAAAATGAGAAGTTGAGCAGAATGGCAATGGAATTGAATCATATGCATCAGAGAATATTAATATTCAAACGTCTCAACAGAAAACGTAGTTAATAACATTCGAGTCAAATGAATGCCAATAAATTCAACTATAATTACCTTTGAATTGTTTTATTTTCGAATAGAGAGATAACTTACCAAAACCCAAATATTTCAATATAAGACAATTTTATATTCGATAACGATAAACGCGAAGATCAATTCTCTCAAATGAATCCGTATTTTAACAACTAATTCCAAAATTTTTCATATAGTGGTAGTAAACGTATCGGATGAAATTCCTCCAATTTCACATCTACTCATATACTCATTTTTGATGCTTTTGGTGTAAATTCTATTACATAGTGATATTTATGTTTCGGGTCTATAGTTTCAATTATTTGTTCAACACCATACACAAAATTCAGATTGGAAGAGCGAACAATGAAGGCATCATTTCGGATATTATGTATTCACTACAACATATTTACATACTCTCACATTTAAAATCATGACATTTTCACCTATGTCCATTACTCTAATTTTCTGACAATTCAAATGGATATGGCAGGTTTTGAAATATTTTGCAATTAGTTGCTTCATTATGTTATATTGAACGATCTCAATCAAAATTGCTACGCAACTACGTTTTGATTATGCCGTTCATTACCTTTTAGCTGTGTTATCACCACTAACGCCAGCTCTATAGTTAAGGAGACCACCCTTATAATAGATATTTACAGTTATGCTATTTGAAGTGAAAAATTGTAAGTTTTCTTCACATGATGAAAAGCAAATTGAAGCTAAAAAGGTTGAAAAACCCTGATATAAATTATTAGTCGGATTCATCCAGAAAATACTCTCTGAGGTTTTTGTAATATATCTATATAAATATTTACTCCATTTTATTCCACCAATATTTAAACTAATGTCGGCTTATTGATAATCTGTGATCCCTTGGGATCTTGTCCAATTAAATAAAGTGATGTTTTATATTATCTGATTATTCTGCAAAATGTCAAGAGACTCAAAACCAAACCTCTGAAATTCCTATAATAATGCTGGAAAAATTTAATTTATATATTATTCATTTTATGCAAATGTAATGTCCTTACCCAAATATATTTCAATAGGAGACATTTTCGTAATAGAATTACTGCCTAAGTTCTGACGTCACAGAAAGGGGAATCCAAAAACCTCGAAACAAAAAACTTTGAACGGCGAAGTTCCATAAAAACATTATATTCAGTGTTTTCTCATTTTTGGCGAAACAATAAGATTTCTCCTTTGCATATTCTGTTTTGGAAGCCGTATTTGGAACGAAAAGTTTTCAAGCCTAATTTTTTAATCAAATTAACTTAAATTTGGTAAATAGATATTTGTTCAAAGAGCAGACTCATCAAATAAAATACACAAATTGAAGTTGTTTTTCTATCACTAAAAATGAGAAAACACTAAATTAACATAATTTTATGGGAATCTACACTCATAAATTCATTTGTTTGAGGTCAGTATGACGTCAGACTTAGGCAGTCGTTTGAAATCACAAAGTTTTTAAACATGCAATAGGTATACTTTTGCTTTTGCGTAACAACACATTTTCAAGAATTTTTACAATACTTGAAAACTGACAATGTATGTGATTTTGATACTGATTTGAATTCAATCTTTAAACTCTGGTTAGGTAATTCAGTTAAAATCAGTGACGGATTTAGGCTTACTGCCGCCCTAGGCCCTAGTTCGATGTACCGCCCTTTTTGAAAAATGAACTTCATTAATTTTGATCCAATATTTTTATTTAAAAATAACTTTATTTATTGAAATAAAAATTTTTAATATAACTAATAAACATTATTACAAATAAATAAGTTATAAACTTAAGACCGATAAATGATAAATTTTTTTTTTAATATTAATCAATTTTTTTAAGTAAATATCGATTTAATTAAATTTTTTAAGTAAATTATCGATTTTCGTAGATTCTTAAGCTTTAAGTGTTAAGAAACAGAATAAAATAATTCGAGACTTGTTCACATGAAGAGCATTCGTAAAACTTAAATGATGACTGCTGTGACTTTTCCATAGCGCGGTGTTTGCTTGTGTACAAACAAAACAAAGTCAAACGCGTTAGTACCTATCAAGCGTAGCACTCTTGTTTCCTGTAAATATATGAAATACACTCACCCGAACTGCTTACAAGTCTCAATAATGCACAATACTCCCACTTCACTCAAGTTATTGAGATGACGATCACATAAATAAAACACTCGGATAATAAATAAAATTCGTAAAACATTTTATTTATATTTATAATAAGCACATAAAGTAACTCTATCATAAGTCGACCGCTCTAATATATATCAACTCACATACTTCAATTTAAAAAAATTTCGAAATTATTGCTCTTGGATTTTCAGAAATTATTGAAATTTGTGAAAGTAATTGAAGATTTTTGCCAATATGAGGAATATCGAATGATTTTTTCTATTTCAGATAAAAGTTTCAATTTTAATTTTTGTACCAATTATTTTGATGATTCAAAAAATTGAATATGGAAAAAAACGCGATTTACTTTTCATGAAAAATTATTTTTATGAACAAAAAATGTTCTGACCGTTTTGAATGAATATCAAAATGATATTCAATACATGCAAATCTACGATATTTTTATTTCACACTAAAAATAAATTGAGAAGTCATTCAGATTTAGTAGTTTCAAAACGCTTCATACACGTGAGATTAATGTCACTAAAGGAACAGAAAGTAAAGGATATTACTTGATAAACACTATAATTGATCTGTTAAAAAATTAACATCTTACCCATACAAATTGAGAAGTAAATTAATTAATGGAATCATAAAATATTCTATAGAAAATTTTTTATAAAAATAAATCTGAACCAATTTTTAGAATTTACTGTCTTTACTTTTTTTTGCCTCTAAAATTTTGGCGTTTCAAAAATTTTGCCGCCCTTCAAATTATGCCGCCCTAGGCCCGGGCCTCATGGGCCTAGGCCTAAATCCATCACTGGTTAAAATCATCCTCTTTTTCATCGTGTTTTTTTTTTTCAATATTCTGGGTTCGCCATTTTTGGACAGTGCCCACATTATTTAGTTATCTAACTGCTGAAACAAAATTGCATACATACACAAGCGTCCATGTATTTTAATGATTCGATCCCAGATCTTCCTAGTGAGGTCATCCACCAGGTTACAGAGACGACATACTGTTATCTCTATATATATAAAAATGAATTTCTGTTCGTTAGTCTCGCTAAAACTCGAGAACGGCTGGACCGACTTGGCTAATTTTGGTCTTGAATTATTTGTGAAAGGTTTAAAAGGTGAATAAATATGAACATGCTGGGAATTAAATAAAAACAACACTTTTGTTTTTCCTTTGATGTGTCCCCCGTCATTTAGAAATCAAGTTGATAAAATAGTTTCAAATGAATCTATAATATGAAAATGAATTGCTGTTCGTCTCGCTAAAACTCGAGAGCGGCTGGACCGATTTCGCTAATTTTGGTCTTGAATTATTTGTTGAAGTCCAGAGAAGATTTAGAAGGTGAATAAATATAAAAATGCTCGGAATAAATATGTGTCCCTCGTCGTTCAGAAATCAAATTGAAAGAAAAGTTTGAAATGAATAACCAATTAGAATTTCTATATCTTTTTTAATACATATTTTTTCTTAGCTTCATCAGCTACTATCTATCAGATTATTTTTATGTAGATTGATAAATCCTAAGGTTTATCATAAATTGAATTTCTGAAATCTACCATAATATTTGACATTTGACAACTAACTAATATATCGATCTATCCTCTATGACATAGAGTCTATGTCGATCGATACCTCATACAAAGAGTGCATCCTTCGATCTTAAAAGCTTACATTCAGGTGGGTATAAGTTTACTTTAAGACTCACGCAATCAAAGAGTAATATAAATATCTGTTTAATTTTTCATTATACTTTATTCATGAAATTACAAGTAATGAAATTGATTCAATGTATAAATTCTTCACGACTTCATTATTTAGTAGAATGAACATATATATATATATATATATATATATATATATATATATATATATATATATATATATATATATATATATAAACCAGTTGGGGAGGGGGGGTGTATTCCTTCCAGTATTCAGGAAATTTCCCTTTCGAACATATCCTATCCTTTCAATGTTCTTCAGCAACCAAGAACTTTTATTTTCACCATGGCTCCTCAAAGTGGCCATTGCCACTTTCGAGACGTATATAGCGACCAGAATACTTGTCAGAATCACAAATTTTTTTTTGGATTCATGTTATAACTGACATATATTGCTTTGTTTGAAAGAAAATGAACTCATATTCTAGAGAAAATTCGAAATTTATGTGTACCAACGCATGATTTCCTTCAAGTTCAATTTGTATTATTTAGATGGAAAGTGCATTAAACTATTATCCATTTCCCCATATTTAAATAAATTTCTTTATATATTTAATAGTGTTGGCGTTTACTTGATGTAAATCCGTTATAATTGAATATAAACTTAAATTCAAACACTTGAACTTATGATTTACACTTTATTGACCACATAGCATGACGCGTTTCGTCGTTACAAACAACTTTTTCAGATGCTTACAGAGAGAATG
The DNA here is from genome assembly GCA_030704895.1 of Henosepilachna vigintioctopunctata. Classification (NCBI taxonomy): domain Eukaryota; kingdom Metazoa; phylum Arthropoda; class Insecta; order Coleoptera; family Coccinellidae; genus Henosepilachna; species Henosepilachna vigintioctopunctata. The sequence goes on along the minus strand of JARQZJ010000112.1, from coordinate 265,280 downwards.
TAATGTAAGCATCTGAAGAAGTCGTTTGTAACGATGAAACGCGTCATGCTATGTAGTCAATAAAGTGTAAATCATAAGTTCAAGTGTTTGAATTTAAGTTTATATCAAATTTCTTTACTTCGATATTCTTTCAGGAATAACTGCAGTTTAAGCCTCTAAAGCTAAAGCCTTTCTCCTTAGTCTATTCAACACAATTTGGACAACAAATGTTTTTCCCAAAAAATGGAGCCAAGCAATCATCGTACCTGTACTCAAGCCAAATAAGAATAAAAAATCAACTGAGTCATATAGGCCGATATCGCTTACGTGCTCAATGTGCAAATTACTTGAAAAAATAATTAATAAACGCCTTTTATGGACACTCGAACAAAATAGCTATATTATACCGGAACAAAGCGGTTTTAGACAAAACCGATCAACTACAGATAACATTGTAGAACTTGAAAGTTTTATTCATGAAGGACTTGCGTTGAAGCAAGCAATCATTGCTATATTCTTTGACATATGCAAAGCGTTCGATACAGCATGGAGATATCGTATCATAAAAATCCTTAGTGATGCAGATATTCAAGGAAATTGTTTGGCATTCGTTAAAAACTTTCTCCATAATAGAACGTTTAGAGTGAGAGTTAATGGTTGCTTATCAAATACAAAAATTCAAGAAAACGGTACTCCTCAAGGTTCAGTAATTAGTCCCACTCTCTTCCTTATCGCAATTAATAGCATACTAGCAGGTATGAAAACTCCATTAAGAGCTCGAATTTATGCAGATGACCTTGTGGTATTTACGAAGAGCAAAAACATAAATTCAATGACAAAATTGTTTCAAACTTTCTTGCACATACTGACCAAATGGAGTTCCGAAACAGGTTTTTGTTTTTCACCTCAAAAAACGCAATGCATGCTGTTTTGTAATAAAAAGGAAATCGTCTTACCACAACTGAAACTATGCGAACAAACCTTAGAATTCAAAGATAGTGTGAAATTTCTGGGTATGAACCTAGACAAGAAATTGAATTGGAAACTTCACATTACCAAACTGATACAGGAATGTCACAAACGGCTAAATGTAATGAAAGTTGTGTCTAATAAAAATTGGGGTGCCGATGGACCTACTTTACTACTGCTATACAAATCTCTGATAAGGTCACTAATCGATTACGGATCCATCGCATACAATTCCAGTAGTAATTCAACTTTAAATCACCTAGAAGTGATACAAAATACTGCATTTAGGATTATTCTGGGTGCTTTTACTAGTACACCAGTCAAAAGTTTGCAATGGGAACTTGGCGAACTCCCCTTGAATAAACGTCGAATACTACTGTCCATGAACTATGCAACAAAAATCTTAACAAATCAATCAAATCCAACATTTCACTACACCCATTCAAATAAGTTAGAGCATGTATTCAAGAATAAAAATAGAACTACTAAACCATTCTATGAGAGGATTCGAACATACTCGCAACAACTGATGATAACTACACCTCAAGTATATCCTTTCAAACATAACTTTTCTCCCTGGCAATTGAAAGCATCTAATATTGTAACAACATTAGAAGACTACAGCAAACACGAAAATAACACAACATTAATAAAAACAAAGCTCAGAGAAATATTACTGAAATATCCTGAATACCAACATATTTACACGGACGCATCAAAAACATCAGCAGGGGTTGGAGCTGCCGTGATCACTGAATCTTCAAATTTCACATACTCCCTTCCAAATTCTACAAGCATATTATCGGCAGAACTGTATGCAATTCACAAGGCCTTCAAATTCATAAACTTAAATCAAAATCACTGCAACTTCATCATATTTACCGATTCCCTAAATTCTATTCATTCAATAAAACATATATATGCAACACATGCTATTGCCTCAGACATCCAAGTAGAAATGAATATAGCAGACGATTCACATAAAAAAGTTGTAATCATATGGATTCCATCTCACATAGGCATCGAGGGTAATGAAAAAGCGGACACCTATGCCAGATCAGCTACAACAGACGAAAATGCAGAATCTTCCCACCAAATAACATCTGCAGACTTTCAGCATACCATCAGGCAGATCATCACACATTCCTGGCAATCCGAATGGCTCACAAACCCTTCAAAACTAAGTAGAGTGAAAGTTGATTTTAAAAAGTGGGAGTACCTATCGGAGTGTCGGCAATCTCAAGTGAGGTTGACGCGCCTCCGACTGGGTCACACACGAATTACACACGATTATCTGATGAAGTACGAAAATAAACCTAGGTGCGAAGTTTGTGATGAAGATTTAACAGTAGAACATTTACTAATAAATTGTATTAAATTCAGTAATGAAAGAATATCATGTGGCATAACCGGATCGTTATCGAATATTCTCAGCTTGAGCAATGTTAACAATCTAATTAGGTTCCTTAGGTTAACCAAACTATATTACTGTATTTAAAACACTGTATCGTCGCTAATAACCCTTATGGTTGATGCGACAATAAACTTTGAAATAAAAAAAAAAAAAAACTGCAGTTTAAGAAGTAGGTACATGAAATGTATATGAAAAGAATGATCCTTGCACCTATTTTAATACTTCAATCTATGCAATATATGTAATGTATATTTTCTAATTGGATATTGTGGTCTCTGGAGATTCAAAATGGATATAAATATATGAAGGAGATTCTAAGGAAATCTTTGTACATAAATGAAAAAAAACATGATTGTTTGCAAAACCACTGAAAGAAGCTTCCCATGTCACAGAAAACTGCAGAATATTGTCATATTCAATCATATTGATCAAATAAATTGATATACTGAATCAATAACACTTGGCTTGGTTTCTAATCAGTCGTAAGTTTTGAAAATGGATAACACTCGGAAACTCAAGCAATAGCTTTATAAAATTTTTGTGGAACCAATGTAAGTGTTATTTATTCAATATATTTCGAAATGTATCACCAAGAGATCAGCGAACAATCAATTAACTATGAATAAGTTGATTAATAGGTTTGATTATAACTGGACGTATTTTCCTCAATTAACCAATATGTATCCATTATTTAAATTAGAGAATCGATAGTTTATTGTATTTGTGTATTGCTTCTTTGAGTTTGAATAAGAGTGTTGAAAACACATGAATTAATATTATTGATAAACTTAATGACTTCCTTGCATATTTGATTTTTGTACCTTTAAAATGATATAGAATTGCAAAGATCTAACTATTACTACTTGGATAATTAATACATATGCACCATATGTTACATTCTCATTTGTTTGGAAGATTATCAATAACAATACAAAAAAAAATTATTATGATCAACAAATTATCATATTTGTTACTTAGTGAAATGTAATATATTGATCTTTTTTTGTATTTGCTAAGAAAATTCATACAAGTATAATTTGAAATTAAGATGAATTTTGATTTTAATTGATGTTTTTAATTTTTGGTTTATTCTGCTAATGTATGCAATTTCATGTAACTATGACTGATAAGCATTCAATGTATACTCTAGAAATGAGATGTTTATTTGGGCATATCAAGGTATAAATGGTTTTTCATATATTCATAATTTTTTGTGGTGGTCAGTAGTTTCATTCAATAATTGGCAAAATTAATGAATTATACCCAATGTATGTATTACTTAACTATAATTTCTAAACATCTAAAAATTTCTATACATCTTTAAAAAACCCTACTCATTAATTGTGAATAATAAGTACCTAATTTATTGCTATAATTATTGTGAATAATTGTAATTTTATGTCTTGAACTTCCATAACGTTCATTTTGTATTGTAGCCACATAACAATTTGGATTAATAAAAATTACTTTATATTTTCATTTGTTAACTTAAATATCACGATGTTGATTTCTCATATCCATTGATTTCAACCTCCTATTAGAATTAATGCTTCATTCATTTCTGAACTTTAGTTTTATCAATTATAATTGATAATAATCCACAATGAAATCAATATTACATATATATTTTTTTTTTGACAATTTCAAGTTTATTCTCTTTTGAAACTCTAAAATTTAACAAACCCAATTCAAAATATATGGCGGAAAAGCCAATACTGACAATATTGTATACCTAACAAAAAAAGTTGGATGATGTATTAAGAACATTCAAAATGGTTTTGGTATTTTAGAGTATCAACTCCAAATTGAACCAAACATTACATACCTCTGTTTTTAAGCTTAAATCGATAATGAATCAGTATAACATTTTCATTGATCGGGCTACATAGGCCATCTAAGACACTTAGGTCGATTTATATTTTTACAAATCTGGATGGATGTTCTTAGTGAATATCGGTATATTTTTATAAACCGAGTCTCAGTATTGAGGTAGGTACTCGAAAATTTATGAGTTCCCCAGACACAAATTTGTTAACCTGGTTTATATTTCGAATATGATTAGCTATAATTTTTTATTTAATAATGAAGCACAGAGATTTAACCTTCAAGGTTTATTTTCTATAAATAATTCACTCCATAAAAGACATAGAGTCTATTATAACTATTATTAGAGTAATCAGACACATACAAATGAGACTTTTACAAATACGTCCTCACTCTTATGTGATCCTGATACACCAAGATGACAATTCATCAGTGCTTTGTAAAACCGCCAAATTCATAACGTGATATGAATATCTCCTCAATCTCATGTGATACTTAATAAATAAGATAAAATTCATCCTTTCATTATAATAAAATGATCAAAGACGTACGTCCTACCACGAATGTGATCTCCTCATTCTCATGTGATCCTAATAAAAAAGATAAAATTCATCCTTTCATTATAATAAAATGATCAAAGACGTACGTCCTACCACGAATATCTCCTCATTCTCATGTGATCCTAATAAAAAAGATAAAATTCATCCTTTCATTATAATAAAATGATCAAAGACGTACGTCCTACCACGAATATCTCCTCATTCTCATGTGATCCTGATAAAAAAGATAAAATTCATACTTTCATTATAATAAAATGATCGAAGACGTACGTCCTACCACGAATATCTCCTCATTCTCATGTGATCCTAATAAAAAAGATAAAATTCATCCTTTCATTATAATAAAATGATCAAAGACGTACGTCCTACCACGAATATCTCCTCATTCTCATGTGATCCTAATAAAAAAGATAAAATTCATACTTTCATTATAATAAAATGATCAAAGACGTACGTCCTACCACGAATATCTCCTCATTCTCATGTGATCCTAATAAAAAAGATAAAATTCATCCTTTCATTATAATAAAATGATCAAAGACGTACGTCCTACCACGAATATCTCCTCATTCTCATGTGATCCTAATAAAAAAGATAAAATTCATACTTTCATTATAATAAAATGATCAAAGACGTACGTCCTACCACGAATATCTCCTCATTCTCATGTGATCCTGATAAAAAAGATAAAATTCATCCTTTCATTATAATAAAATGATCAAAGACGTACGTCCTACCACGAATATCTCCTCATTCTCATGTGATCCTAATAAAAAAGATAAAATTCATCCTTTCATTATAATAAAATGATCAAAGACGTACGTCCTACCACGAATATCTCCTCATTCTCATGTGATCCTAATAAAAAAGATAAAATTCATCCTTTCATTATAATAAAATGATCAAAGACGTACGTCCTACCACGAATATCTCCTCATTCATCATGTGATCCTGATAAAAAAGATAAAATTCATCCTTCCATTATAATAAAATGATCAAAGACGTACGTCCTACCACGAATATCTCCTCATTCTCATGTGATCCTGATAAAAAAGATAAAATTCATCCTTTCATTATAATAAAATGATCAAAGACGTACGTCCTACCACGAATATCTCCTCATTCTCATGTGATCCTAATAAAAAAGATAAAATTCATACTTTCATTATAATAAAATGATCAAAGACGTACGTCCTACCACGAATATCTCCTCATTCTCATGTGATCCTAATAAAAAAGATAAAATTCATACTTTCATTATAATAAAATGATCAAAGACGTACGTCCTACCACGAGGCCATCTAAGACACTTAGGTCGATTTATATTTTTACAAATCTGGATGGATGTTCTTAGTGAATATCGGTATATTTTTATAAACCGAGTCTCAGTATTGAGGTAGGTACTCGAAAATTTATGAGTTCCCCAGACACAAATTTGTTAACCTGGTTTATATTTCGAATATGATTAGCTATAATTTTTTATTTAATAATGAAGCACAGAGATTTAACTTTCAAGGTTTATTTTCTATAAATAATTCACTCCATAAAAGACATAGAGTCTATTATAACTATTATTAGAGTAATCAGACACATACAAATGAGACTTTTACAAATACGTCCTCACTCTTATGTGATCCTGATACACCAAGATGACAATTCATCAGTGCTTTGTAAAACCGCCAAATTCATAACGTGATATGAATATCTCTTCAATCTCATGTGATCCTTAATAAATAAGATAAAATTCATCCTTTCATTATAATAAAATGATCAAAGACGTACGTCCTACCACGAATGTGATCTCCTCATTCTCATGTGATCCTAATAAAAAAGATAAAATTCATCCTTTCATTATAATAAAATGATAAAAGACGTACGTCCTACCACGAATATCTCCTCATTCTCATGTGATCCTAATAAAAAAGATAAAATTCATCCTTTCATTATAATAAAATGATCAAAGACGTACGTCCTACCACGAATATCTCCTCATTCTCATGTGATCCTGATAAAAAAGATAAAATTCATACTTTCATTATAATAAAATGATCGAAGACGTACGTCCTACCACGAATATCTCCTCATTCTCATGTGATCCTAATAAAAAAGATAAAATTCATCCTTTCATTATAATAAAATGATCAAAGACGTACGTCCTACCACGAATATCTCCTCATTCTCATGTGATCCTAATAAAAAAGATAAAATTCATACTTTCATTATAATAAAATGATCAAAGACGTACGTCCTACCACGAATATCTCCTCATTCTCATGTGATCCTAATAAAAAAGATAAAATTCATCCTTTCATTATAATAAAATGATCAAAGACGTACGTCCTACCACGAATATCTCCTCATTCTCATGTGATCCTAATAAAAAAGATAAAATTCATACTTTCATTATAATAAAATGATCAAAGACGTACGTCCTACCACGAATATCTCCTCATTCTCATGTGATCCTGATAAAAAAGATAAAATTCATCCTTTCATTATAATAAAATGATCAAAGACGTACGTCCTACCACGAATATCTCCTCATTCTCATGTGATCCTGATAAAAAAGATAAAATTCATCCTTTCATTATAATAAAATGATCAAAGACGTACGTCCTACCACGAATATCTCCTCATTCTCATGTGATCCTAATAAAAAAGATAAAATTCATACTTTCATTATAATAAAATGATCAAAGACGTACGTCCTACCACGAATATCTCCTCATTCTCATGTGATCCTAATAAAAAAGATAAAATTCATACTTTCATTATAATAAAATGATCAAAGACGTACGTCCTACCACGAATATCTCCTCATTCTCATGTGATCCTAATAAAAAAGATAAAATTCATACTTTCATTATAATAAAATGATCAAAAAAAAAAGATAAAATTCATACTTTCATTATAATAAAATGATCAAAGACGTACGTCCTACCACGAATATCTCCTCATTCTCATGTGATCCTAATAAAAAAGATAAAATTCATCCTTTCATTATAATAAAATGATCAAAGACGTACGTCCTACCACGAATATCTCCTCATTCTCATGTGATCCTAATAAAAAAGATAAAATTCATCCTTTCATTATAATAAAATGATCAAAGACGTACGTGCTACCACGAATATCTCCTCATTCTCATGTGCTCCTAATAAAAAAGATAAAATTCATCCTTTCATTATAATAAAATGATCAAAGACGTACGTGCTACAACGAATATCTCCTCATTCTCATGTGATCCTAATAAAAAAGATAAAATTCATCCTTTCATTATAATAAAGACGTACGTGCTACCACGAATATCTCCTCATTCTCATGTGCTCCTAATAAAAAAGATAAAATTCACATGTGCTCCTAATAAAAAAGATAAAATTCATCCTTTCATTATAATAAAATGATCAAAGACGTACGTGCTACCACGAATATCTCCTCATTCTCATGTGCTCCTAATAAAAAAGATAAAATTCATCCTTTCATTATAATAAAATGATCAAAGACGTACGTGCTACCACGAATATCTCCTCATTCTCATGTGCTCCTAATAAAAAAGATAAAATTCATCCTTTCATTATAATAAAATGATCAAAGACGTACGTGCTACAACGAATATCTCCTCATTCTCATGTGATCCTAATAAAAAAGATAAAATTCATCCTTTCATTATAATAAAGACGTACGTGCTACCACGAATATCTCCTCATTCTCATGTGCTCCTAATAAAAAAGATAAAATTCACATGTGCTCCTAATAAAAAAGATAAAATTCATCCTTTCATTATAATAAAATGATCAAAGACGTACGTGCTACCACGAATATCTCCTCATTCTCATGTGCTCCTAATAAAAAAGATAAAATTCATCCTTTCATTATAATAAAATGATCAAAGACGTACGTGCTACCACGAATATCTCCTCATTCTCATGTGATCCTAATAAAAAAGATAAAATTCATCCTTTCATTATAATAAAATGATCAAAGACGAACGTGCTACCACGAATATCTCCTCATTCTCATGTGATCCTAATAAAAAAGATAAAATTCATCCTTTCATTATAATAAAATGATCAAAGACGTACGTGCTACCACGAATATCTCCTCATTCTCATGTGCTCCCAATAAAAAATAAAAAAGATAAAATTCATCCTTTCATTATAATAAAATGATCAAAGACGTACGTGCTACCACGAATATCTCCTCATTCTCATGTGATCCTAATAAAAAAGATAAAATTCATCCTTTCATTATAATAAAATGATCAAAGACGTACGTGCTACCACGAATATCTCCTCATTCTCATGTGCTCCTAATAAAAAAGATAAAATTCATCCTTTCATTATAATAAAATGATCAAAGACGTACGTGCTACCACGAATATCTCCTCATTCTCATGTGCTCCTAATAAAAAAGATAAAATTCATCCTTTCATTATAATAAAATGATCAAAGACGTACGTGCTACCACGAATATCTCCTCATTCTCATGTGCTCCTAATAAAAAAGATAAAATTCATCCTTTCATTATAATAAAATGATCAAAGACTAACGTGCTACCACGAATATCTCTTCATTCTCATGTGCTCCTAATAAAAAAGATAAAATTCATCCTTTCATTATAATAAAATGATCAAAGACGTACGTGCTACCACGAATATCTCCTCATTCTCATGTGCTCCTAATAAAAAAGATAAAATTCATCCTTTCATTATAATAAAATGATCAAAGACGTACGTGCTACCACGAATATCTCCTCATTCTCATGTGCTCCTAATAAAAAAGATAAAATTCATCCTTTCATTATAATAAAATGATCAAAGACGTACGTGCTACCACGAATATCTCCTCATTCTCATGTGATCCTAATAAAAAAGATAAAATTCATCCTTTCATTATAATAAAATGATCAAAGACGTACGTCCTACCACGAATATCTCCTCATTCTCATGTGATCCTTATTTGTGATAGTGACATTTCAAGTAATGTGCTCTTTTTTTGTTGATCTTTTGTGAAATTTACCTCTAAGTGCGCGAGAACTTTTCTCACTTTGATTAATTACAATTTACGATGCCGAGGAGAAGACGACCTGACTTAGGTCGTGGCAGTCAATCAAATGTGCGAAGAGCTACCTAACATATAATATATCATATAATAAAATAATGAATTAAAACATTTGGATTGAGTTTCACTGAGTGAAACTTAACAACTCTACTTACGAGTATGTTCTGGGCGGTTATCTCATTAAGAGTAATAACTTAATTTCTGAATCAATTTTGAAATTGACGAAATATCAAAATGCATCATTTCTATTTGGAAATTTCTGATTTCAAGTAGAAATTAAGCTTTCTGAAATTTCAAAATTATTAGTTCTGATTTAAAGTTTGAAATGAATTGAAATCAGGAATTTACAATTAGAAACAATGCATATTGATTTTACGTAAATTCAAAAATTAAATCAGAAATTTATGTATTATTCATCATAAGGGACTAACCACCCGAAACATATGTAGAGTTGATAGTGTTTCAACTTCAATTTATTATTAATATACTGCAACTCAACGGCTGGATCGACTTGAGTGAATTTTTGTATAATGCATTCATTCGTTTATCCTAATAGCTTGGAATGTCATGGCAGGACAACGTCTGTTGGGTCCGCTAGTTTATGTATAAAAAAATGCTTCAAGATTGGGTTTCCTAGACCACCATATAGCGAGCGTAACTTAATAATATTAATTCCAATTCATATTTGTAATTGAAATTTGTTATTATGATTATTAGAAATCAATCTAGAAGTAAATGACAGGCCTTGAATGTAACCCTTGCATTTAGTCTCAGTATTTCAAAAAGTTGCAATATATTGAAAAAGCACTTGACTTAGTTTCACCAAGTTATTTAAATTGTGTTTTCACAATTGTTTTATCTCATTTTAGATCAGGTCCAACTGTTTCTTATTCGATATATTAATGAATGTTCCACCAAAATATCAGCTTCAATTAAATCAACTTTAATAAGAATACAAGCAACGAAAAGCTCGCTGTTTGTTAAAGAGTAGTACTCTTCAATTTCGAAACGACCGGCCATCATGTTTGGTTCAACAAAGAATGCTTGAAGAAAAATGTACGAAAAACCTGAACTATTATTATCAAAGGAATTCTATTTCTTTAATATTTCTGTCCATAGCAAATAGCACTTTGATCAATACTCGAAATAGCTAATTTGAACTTACTCTGTATAAAGACCAGGGTTGAAAACAATATCCCATAGTTATTGCTTCAATACAGTGAATAAAGCAAATACAGTTTGTCTAATAATCTGAGTAAAAAAGTATGTAAATAGGGGTTATCAATTGTGTCGTTTGCCCTTAAACTTCACTTTCAAGTTTTACTGTAATTATCCAAGTATTTAATTTATTGCATGAATATTTTGATATAGTTATACACTAGTTAAAAAGTACTGAAATTTCTAAACTGAAACTTTAACATTCTGTATGTATTTAAAGTTCTATTATATGAACATTTATAATATTGCTTTAGGTACCACTATTAGATCTGGAATGTCTTAAGATAGGCCTAAATGTTAACTGAATTGCAGAATATGAAGTTAATGATAACTGGTCGGATATTCATTTCATGCATAACATCGCGGTGGGTATGAAGAACAGTCAACTTGTTCAATCACTTCTGTCCCATTGTTGATCGGAGATTATTAATTCAGTCGCTTAACGACCCTTCGGCTGTTGCTATCGCGATAACATTCCTCGTAATCTAGTTGCATTAGAATCACATAACATCGACAAGATATTTCTTAAAGTATATATCCCTGATTATTTACGGTTATTGCATTATATCAACCTAATTTGAAATAATAATTTGCATAACGCTAAAAATTGAAGGGGCAGGTCACCTCGATGTTTATACAAATGAATGATAAATTTTATCATGATCTGTTAGGATCACATGAGATTGGGGAGGTATTTCTGAAATCAATTTAATATTGTTGATTATTTATTGATAGACAATTTGTTATTGTATCGATATATACTGTAATTTGGTTTACATAAGACTGAATGAATTATGAACTTCATATTGTATTAGAATCACCCTTGTGAAAGTCGAGATCCACCTGAGACGCCCAATTAATCAAAATATCTATCCACCTGAAGCATCCAGATCGCCGTTGTATCTCGACCAATGAAAAAGTTGTACTGATTTAGCATCTTATCCATAAAAAATTTCTAAATTTCTTACAGAAGCCTCATTCTCGATCTGCTTTCAAGCTTGAGAATAGTAATCCGCGATTCCATTATTGATTGAAATAAAATGGGATATTTTTGTTTTAACCATTAGTCATTTGTTAGATAATTCTTCAATGCTTCTGAAAATTTTCGATTTCTTTATCGATGCACCTCTGTACATGAAGCGAACATCACGTTTTACATTTTATTTGCTGTAGAAATGCCTCGGTTTGATTAGATGTGATCGTATTAGGTGTTGTTGGATGATATAAGCAATTGCATAGTCAGTGATGAAAATTGCATAGACTATGTAATTTTTCAAAAAAATGTTGCGTTGAAGATCCGATAAGTGCAAGTAGTGAAAATGAATTTTCTCAAGAATTTTAGCAAAGCTATGATTATTTCTCGTTTGAATGAAAACTATCTTGGCTCATAAAAGTTGAAATAATTCGTTCATTGAACACAAGCTGTTGATGACCTGGGATAAAGTAAATACATCAAAATATTAATAAAATTTAGTTTATTAAATAACAATTTCGTAATAGTTAAATAATACAAAAGCAATAGATAATATTATAAATAATAAATTGACCTCTTCAACTTTTATACTGGCGAATATAAAAGCTGAATTCATTCACAACTTGGTAATCACACATTTTTGTATTGCTACAGAACTAGCAAATTTTAACTATCAAAATTAATCATACAAAATTATAAGCTATGTTAGGAATATTAGTAAATTACTAATAACTTCTGAATAAATGGTCCCTTTCAAAGCCAATTAAAAATTAAAATATACAGATGATACAAAACAAAATTAATGATCACAAAAAATTAATTCAATATATGGCAACTTAATAAAATAAAATAACTCCTTTGTATATAGCTTGTTCCAACTAAAAACACCAAATTAAATTGTGATTAGCCACTAGTTCTGTTCAAGGTTTCCAATCATTAAAAAAATAACTGGCGATCTATTTTTCAACTGATTAGAAAAAATGAAAATTACATTCTGTACAAAAATATGAACAATTTATCAAAACAGAACTATATTGTAAGTCAGTCAAAAAGTGCATTTTGGAATAGGTTATCATGGGTTATTCACAGTCGGAAAGGCTCCCTCGTTGTCTTCTTTGTTTGACCGGTGGGTGTATCAGACGCACCGGAAGATCTTCTCAGAAGCCTGGACACAGCAGTTGTTGTTCCAGGTGCAACTGGAGTGTTTGAACCTGATGGTGTTCTCGTTCTACACAAAATACAAAAAAGATGAATATTTTTTCAAAACATATTGACAGAATTACACAAAATAAAAAATTTTATAAACACAAGCTGTTAAGCAATGCGGAAATTCAAACATGCTTCGGCATTGGATACAGAAAAATAAGAACAGTCACAAAATTTTATTTGTCATCGAGATAATTTCATGAAGCACCTCATGTAACCACATTAACTGTTTTAGGATGTAATATTCTCCGATCTTAACAATTTGATATATCACTTTTGTGATTCTTCATTCATTAAAAGGATAGCACTTCAGTAGTCTGCCATATGCCAGCACTAAGTTCGTACCGCTATCTCAGAAATTCCCAAGTTAAACAGCAATTAAGATAAACTTCCCCCAAAAAACTTTCTCAGGAAGAAAGTTTTAGACGATATTAGCAACACCAAAGCGATTGAACTATTTGAATGCCTGCTGAACGGCATCATGAATTGTCAAATAGTCGCATGAATTTTATTCCCTGTGGTTATTAACAAAAATTATTTTCATGTTTGCATTAAAAGAATGTTGAATAATTAACAGATGAATTGAAAATGATGAAGCTATAAAATAAAAAACCATCCCTTTCTGATAATTTTCGAATCTAGGAAACTTGTTCATATCGTTTGCAAAATAGATCTGACTACTGAAATTAAGATTCAGTTTCCTACAATATTATACTATATACTATTCCCTAGAAAAAACGATAATATTAATAACTCGAGAACTTCGAATGAGTTGAATATTCAGCTCCTCTCGAAACGACTCATATTAGCACAGGCTAATTGAGTCGTTCTATGAGATTAATGAGACTAATTATGAATCAGACTTTAAGACTCTTCGAAGTCTAGAAGTCAGATTCTAGAAATTCGAAACTATATACAGACAAAAAGAAGATATGGATAGAGATGCTTGTCATTATATATTTCTCGAAATGAACACTGTACATACTATCTATCGCGACATTTAATTACAAATATTAGAATTTAGTTGATTATTACCTAGCAGATGTCCTTAGAGTGGGAGCTACTCCCACTGTCACTTGTCTCGTCTTGCTTGCACTCCTAGTTAAAATATAGACATGCCTTAGTTAGTTTTGTTATAGGTAACTCAGGATTAATAACTATATACAGAGGTTTTTAAGCTATAAGATTTTTGATGAAAAATTGCCATCAATATGAAAATAAACTTCAGGATATGTAAATACATTCAGAGATACATACATATATATATATATATATATATATATATATATATATATATATATATATATATATATATATATATATATATATATATATATATATATATATATATATATATATATATATATATATATATATATATATATATATATATATATATATATATTTAAATTTATAAAAACTATATTCAATGAAGCATCTAAATGAGCGAACACATCTCAGGCAACACAAACACAAAGTTCATGAAACTGACAGAAGGACTGTTAATATGGGATAATAGCTATTTCTATTTGTAAAAAATCTGAAACAATTAACTCAAGAACATTTGAAAGAAAAATATCATGACAAATACTATCGCTTGTTTCGAGCGTCCCCGCCGATTCGTTTGACATTTGAGTTTTAATTCGATATTGCAATTTGCAGAAATGTTATTCACCTAAGTCTGGCTCCAAAGGAATTTCCCGCGCTTATTAACAAGTGGTAATTTTCGGTTTCTCAAGAATTATTGATTAAACAATCTTTTTTTCCAATAAGATATGCTTGGTCGATATTCAGATCGACCCTCAATTTGTCATTCGATAGAACGACGAATGTTCTAAGATCTTTTCGAGGAAATTTAATAACTGAAGAATTGTTTCAATGGCGATGATTAAACTAATTTTTAAAAAGTAAACCCTGTAAGTAAACTGCTGTTCCTACAGTTCAGGTGCAGGAGCAACGGGTGTGATACACATCAATCAATAACAATCCTAATCAATTATATACCGGTTATCTCAAATTGGAAGAAGTAAATTATAAATAATTTACTCAAATATTGAGTTGTGAACAAATAGCCTTTTCAGGGGACATCTGAAGCTTTACTCAAGTTTAATATCCACGAAAGCGTCCAATAGGTATCCGTCCAATTCTCTGGCCGTTATTTTGTTCAGATCAAGAGCTTGTATTCGATACAAACAAGGTTCTGGCAAAAATTGCATTTTAGTGGCAATTGGTGATGATAACAAGATATTTATTTCGTAAAAAACCGTGTCACCGTTTGAGACACCATGTTACAATTCGGGTTTTATTTATGGTAGTTCTTCCACTTAGGTCCATTTTCACTTCTCTTACACGTCTTAAGATAGATAAGAGTATCTTACTTCTAAACGACTTCAATTTAGATGCCTTATCATTGAAAAATAAGATTCAATGACAGCTCTGATATCGTATTCTCTCGAAATATAACACGGTCAATTACAAAAAAAATAATGTTAACTATTCAAACTCACACCCACATAAATACAACAATATAAAAAATACAGCAGTCACAAATTGCAATCATATATTTTGAAAAAGCACAAACAGAATAAATGCAGTATTCATGCCAAACAGATGAATTTACCAATCCTTGATAGGTATTTTAGATCTGCTCGATTTACTTGCTGATGACTTGGTTCTGATTAGTGAAGAAGATAAAAAGTGTTAGTTTATAGATAAACAATATTTACAGCATACATGCAAAACAACTGGTGGCTGAATATTACCGAATGAGACATGTTTTTTTTTAAATTTCGCGTAATTATACTAATAAAAACACTCCTTAATTCAATAAATTTCAACAAAGAATAGGCATGAATTTATTTGAAAGCAATCATTATATTGAAATCGATTGAATAATAATGGTATCAACTTGATTGAAGTTGATACTAGACATATATTTTTTTGTGAAAATGCACCAATGCTTGAGTATTTTATAGTTATTTTACAAAAACATATGGGCTTACTGTATCGGAATGATCAGGATTGAGAAAGTTATATTTTTAAAGGTATAGGTGGAGTTCGGGACAGTAAATAACATTTCTATAAACACTATAATACTTTGACAGGTGTATCTCACCTGTCAAACACATATATAAACGTGTATAAACACATGTATAAATACATCAGTTGACATGCGCAAACCGAAAATATCACCCAGTAAGCACCAATATACAGAACACAACACTTTGTTGTTTTTTCCATGAAAACACAAAGTAGCTTGTATGTATATTGTATTTTGTATTGAATGTATTGTATGTATATTGTTATTTGTGTTGTATGTCTTGTATGTATATTGTAGTTTGTATTGTATATCTTGTATGTATATTGTAATTCGTATTGTATGTATATGTAATTTTATCATATATACATACTACAAAATATAACTTTCTGGGTATAACACTCCTGAATTTGTGAGATTTAAATTATACGAGTTTTATACTGAGAATTTGGATATCGAATTTGTAGTGTTACTAAATTTCTTTACATCTGAATGAAACACACATGAAAAAATTGTATCAGAATTAATAGATCACACCAGGCATAACATTTTTCATGCAACTAAAGCACATTATTACCCAGAAGAGAAGGAAACAGAGCACGAACTCGATGTGGAAGGAGATTCAGGATCAGTATCCCCACTTCCTTTATATACAGGTATGCGTGACCTGATTCCATAAAAACAAAGCATTATCATAAATACAGAGAGATTGTCTAAATAATGTCAACAACAGATAATCTATCCCAAAATCAAAATTTTTCCTAAATAAGATAAAAAACAACACACAAAAAGGGAAAACTTTAGCAATTTTTTTTGTAACACTATAACCCGCACCAATCCAAAAGAAATACAAAAATAGCGGCAATTTCATCAATTTTACCTGATATTTGACGTTATTGAAGTTAATGTTGGTATGCTCGACGCTCTGGGTATCCCCGATGATCTATCAAGGTTAAAAGGTCATCAATATTAGTAGAATTACTTAAAAGTTATTTGATTAATATGAGCTACAAAGCACATTATCTAAGAGATAAATTTTATTTGATTTCGTGAGTAATGCGATTGAAATTAGCAGATGCGTTTTAGCTAAATATTACTTTAGCTTAGGTGGAAGCTTAAGTCCAAAAACTGTACTTACTTTGTAATGGGACTTGCAGGCGAAACAAGTCCGCTAGGAGTTCTCGAACCGGATGTTGTACCGTTGACATTTCTTCTTAACGTCGATGTAGTAGAGCTGGCCGTTCTACTAGAAACAGGAGTTCTTCTTGGTATTCTCGAGGGTGTTCCGTCATCTGTAAATATTAATTTATGAAGCGCATTCATGAACATATCGAATGAAGAAGTTAATTATAAAAAAATATAAACACCTACATTAAGAACAACTATAAATTTGACACAAAAAAGTATTTCAAACTCTGAAGAGGATTTTAAACTTGATGGTCAGGCATGAAAAGAAGACCATTTTTGTAGTGAGATCAAAGTTCAGGTATTGCATGTTACTGCTATATAGATGCAGTGCGAAACTTGTAACAATTTTAATATACAAAAGTTTTAACACGTCGGTTACAAGTATTAGAGTGATTGACATCTCCTGGATGGAGAGTTATAAATTTTCTTGCAAATAGTACTCTGACAAATAAATGAAGATTATACGAAGGTTGAGCTCAACGACGAAACATCTGGATGACGTTTGTAATAATTATTTGAGAAAGACGTATTACGTACTAAGAAATCTAAAAGGCTAATGGTGATCAGTAAATTTGCATATTATGTGACAGAAAAGTACCATGTACCAATATGAGTACATCATTCGATAATCCATTTTGATTAAGTAAGCGTTCCTTTCATTTCCTTCAAAAGAAACTAGGTTTTTCTGCTAGTTCTGCTACCACTGATCTTTTGGAAGACAGAACTTGTGCTCGATCCTTTCGACCTGCTAATTGCAATATAAGATGGACGACGATAAAGAAGCATACATCACATATACCACCAGACATGTGCCATACACCACATAAGACAGGTTCAGAGTTATGTAGTTTCTGCAGCACTGAGCTTTCGCTATCTCTGGCTATCCTCGGTGAAAATCGATTAACATGAACAAATACGAACTAAGAATCGCCGGATATGGTCATTTCCTTCGAAAGAAACTAGGTTTTTCAGCTAGATCTGCTACCATTGATCTCTTGAAAGACATGCTCGGTCCTTTCGACCTGCTAATTGTAATATAAGATGAACGACGATAAAGAAGTATACATCACATATGGCACCAGACATGTGCCATAGTTTCTGTAGCACTGAGCTCTTGCTATCTCTGGCTATCCTCAAAAAAATCTATAAACATGAACAAATGCGAACTAAGAATCGATGGATATGGTCATTTCCTTCAAAAGAAACTAGGTTTTTCTGATAGTTCTGCCCTCATTGATCTCTTGGAAGACAGAACATATGCTCGATCCTTTCGACCTGCTAATTGCAATATAAGATGAGCGACAATAAAGAAGTATACATCACATATGGCATCAGACATGTGCCATAGTTTCTGTAGCACTGTGCTCTTGCTATCTCTGGCTATCCTCAAAAAAATCCATTAACATGAACAAATGCGTACTAAGAATCCATGGATATGGTCATTTCCTTCAAAAGAAACTAGGTTTTTCTGATAGTTCTGCTCCCATTAATCTCTTGGGAGACAGAACTTATGCTCGATCCTTTCGACCTGCTAATTGCAATATAAGATGAGCGACGATAAAGAAGTATACATCACATATGGCACCAGACATGTGCCATAGTTTCTGTAGCACTGAGCTCTTGCTATCTCTGGCTATACTCAGAAAAATGTATTAACATGAACAAATGCGAACTAAGAATCGATGGATATGCTCATTTCCTTCAAAAGAAACTAGGTTTGTCTGCTAGTTCTGCTCCCATTAATCTCTTGGGAGACAGAACTTATGCTCGATCCTTTCGACCTGCCCATTGCAATATAATATGAACGACGATAAAGAAGCATACATCACATATACCACCAGACATGTGCCATACACCACATAAGACAGGTTCACACTTATGTAGTTTCTGCAGCTTTTGCTATATCTGGCTATCGTCGTTAAAAATCGATTAACATGAACATATGCGAACTAAGAATCGATGTTTATGGTCATTTCCTTCAAAAGAAACTAGGTTTTTCTGCTAGTTCTGCTCTCATTAATCTCTTGGGAGACAGAACTTGTGCTCGATCCTTTCGACCTGCCCATTGCAATATAATATGAACGACGATAAAGAAGCATACATCACATATACCACCAGACATGTGCCATACACCACATAAGACAGGTTCACACTTATGTAGTTTCTGCAGCTTTTGCTATATCTGGCTATCGTCGGTAAAAATCAATTAACATGAACATATGCGAACTAAGAATCGATGTTTATGGTCAATTCCTTCAGAAGAAACTAGGTTTTTCTGCTAGTTCTGCTCCCATTAAGTCAAGTCCCCACAAGTCAAGTTTTTAATAATGATGCTCACTGAGAGCAGAATAGTTGGGAATGGTACATGTGTAAATTAAGGAAATATCATCTGACTTATTTTGCTCATTTGAAAAATTGCATAAAAGCCTATCAAATTACTTAGGACTTGAATAAAATCATGCAATTTTTCCTGAGAAAAAATCAAGTTAATTCAAACAGAAACTGTGCACTTTCAAATGAAGTTTCTCTCAATACCTGTGCTGTTCAAAGAAAGATTAGAACCATGTCTAGATGGTGGTTTGCTGCCTGGCCTGCTTCCAGCCCTAGAAGCCGGTCTTGAATTACATGTTGAACCGCCAGGTGTTAAATTGGATCGGTATGACGGTTTTCTTGGTGTTCGGAATGTGGAGCTTTCGTTGTCCGACAGAGAATCTGGAGTTCCCGCCGACAACGAAGACTTCGATGTTCGAGGCAGACTGCCCATTGGTACTGACTTTGCAGATCTTTCTCTGACCTAAATCAAAAATAACGATTAGCACATATATAAAGTTATTACCTGAATTGTGAAATACATACAGAGGTGCAAGTTTGAAAAAGTTCCCAGTGATTCTCCTAAAAATGAAAGTACGGACGTACATATGGAAAACAACGTGCATTACTGTCCTAAATACCTACATTATGAATATGACACCGACAATATATAGTGAACCATTTATTGGATGAGCATATTAAAACATTTTCTATTGTTTTTTTCTGTTCCTAGTGGTGAGGTAGTACCCAGGCACTATGTTGGATGTCAAAAACTCATTTGAAAAGCTAGTTTGATCGACGTGAAGTGCAATGTGATACACTACACTCTTAAATAGATCTTCATTGCTCTATGTGAAAAGAGAGTGTACAATTGTTTTTAACTGAGTGAACAATTCATATGAATGAAGTGATAAAAATACATTAAAAGTAAAGTTTCAGGAATGTACCCTGTTAGTGAATTAAAGTAGTAATATCGACTAGTACATTGCTCGTTCAAAATTATAATCATTTAGAATATTAAGGCACATGTTTTCCAACTTTTATTGGAGAGACATCTATAAGTATTCAAGATGAATGTTAAAAGTACTATTTTGGTATTTTGAATGATAAAAGAAATAATGTGTATTGTAGAATGATGTTTAGATACTCGATATAGTACTTTTTTCAAATATTATAAGCCTTAGTAAGTATTGAAACTTCAATGTGAAAAATACGTTATAAGTAGTGAAACATATTGCTTAAGTAGGACAATTTCGTAAGAATGTTTTCATTTGCCGTCATAGGCGCATGTTATATCATTATATGTTATTAAATTTTTGGAAAGCTATTTGGATTATTATTTGAAGCCATCTAGAATTTGAAATTTCCATGGCAACGAAAAAATCCCAAGTGAAATACAAACGAATGGCCGAAAACCATCGAAAATTAAAGGGGAATTGTTCTTGCTGAAATATAATTCCGAACTGAATTGATTAAGAAACGCGAAAATAATAAATTCACTTGTGTATTTAAAAATTTAGATATAATGAAAAAATGTTGAGGTGTATGAGCATTAAATGGATCGTGTTTAGTGGGACCAAATATGATTGTTTAAGTTACGATATGACCATAAATGATGAAACATGTTTAATGTGACTAGATAAGGAAACATGTTTCACTATCAATGGAATATTTGTCTATGTGATAGATCATGAAACATGCTTCAATGAGTCCGCACCTCATTGAAACATGTTGAAAAGTTTATGTGAAAAGTGTTTCAAGGTTTTGATTACAAGAAAATTCATCAATATGAATAATTTCATATTGCAAACAAAAAAATTGTACTTTCCTAAATCAAATATTTCTGGATCTATTTCAGAGCACGACTAAAGAATGCATCGGGGAACTTTTCTTGCAGTGAAAAGCGTTCAAGTTTACTCACAATTTTAGCCTTACCTGTTCAGGATGGGAAACGATTATCTTTAAAACAAATCATTCAGTAAATACTTCGAATAAAATACTGAAAAGCTAATAGTTACTTTTTATATCTTATATTTGAGTATGACAGTTGAGAATACCAAAAAAATTGAAGGAAGAATACGAATATTTTTCAGATAATGATTCAAATGCAATATCGAAAAATATAAATTATTCAACAACAACGACTATATTTAAAAATTTCAAATCTGCAACATCGTTCTCTCACACCGACTACAAATTTTAGAGTAATTTCGTCGACTTACCTGAGGTATACCAACCATCGGTACTTGGGACAAATATAATAGTTTGTGATGGTCTGTTTCTCGTCCTATCACAGCAACTGAATCACAACAATCAAAACAACACAATTAAATACTCAAAAATCTTAGTCTTAAAATTTTGAGTATGTAATTGGTACCTCATACATTCAAGAAATTCAATTGTGTGGAGAAAGCGTTTCAGTTTGAAAACGATGTGATGATGAAATCAAATTAAAATAAAGCAACAATCATTCGACATGCTCATGCACTTAATAAAATACTTTGAAATATAATAGGAATACTCTTTATATATATATATATATATATATATATATATATATATATATATATATATATATATTTATGACAGCATTTCCATAATGATGCACACTATCGCCCAAAAGAGTTCTTCGATTACGTCAGAGATTTTCTTATAGACATAGAATACAAATAATATTATCACTGAATTTATGCATAATAAAGTTGATGCTATCAACTTTATCTATGGAAATTTGAATATGTAGTTTTTTAAAGCAATGTTTAAGTCTGACGTCACACAGACTCCAAGCAAAAAATTTAAAATCCCATGAAAATATGTTCATTTAGTGTTTTCTCTCTTATAGTGACAGAATAAGAACTTGAATTTTCGTATTTAGTTTAAATGGCCTGTCTTTTATGCAAACATATCCATTTACCACATTTGAGTTGATTCAATTGAATGATTTGGCTTAAAAAGTTTTACTTCAAAACGCAGGTTCCAAAACAAAATTTATTAAGAGCCAAAAATGTGAAAATTTTAATAAAATTTTTTTATGGGTTTTTACCGTTATAACCGTTTGTGTTTACAGTCAGTTATTGACTCTACCACCTTCTGTGACGTCAGGACTTTGGCAGTCCATTGGTCTCCGTGAACTTGTTTAAATCGTCTCGTAACGAAGAAATGTTTCATTTATTACCGAATCTTAGCATAGATCTAACTATAACATACGCTAGTTGTCAAGAGGAACTTAACTAGAAATAATAATTTTTTGACACATTGATATTACTGTATTCTTCGGCAAATTCGATACTTTCTGACTATTCAATATAGATATACTAAACTGCGTTCCGATATGACAGTGGCAGTCTACATGTAAGTTGCTAATATTTCATATTAAATTATACATTATTGATGAATGCAAAAAATTTCCCAAAAAAACTAAAGCCTTTAAAATAATTTTATTTACATTATTTTTATATTCAGTTGCACGTCCACGTCAATGGTTGACTTAAAAAAAAATCATCGAGTACTTATTCGAAAAAGAAGAAATGAACATTGTAAATTGCCTATAAGTATTTCAATATTAATTTTCATATAATTTAGTCATAAGAAAATATTGCTTACATATTGAAATCTGAAATTATACGTCGAAAAATTAAAGCTACTCCAATTTATTTGTATCGAAAAACCTAAAGAATTTATGTTAATCTATATGAACTTCATATTCAAGCACACGTCTACCTCAATGGTTAAACTTTAAAAATACATATTCAAAAAACTAGGCGGAAAAATAGTACTAATTGGCATGAAAAACATTAATTTTCATAGAATTGAGTGACATAAAATAAGGTGCATATTGATATCTAGAAATGAACATACGCCAGTAAGTAAATATGACAACGTCGTTGTATTTATAGTTCTATTTATTTATATTTTGATTTATTTCCATACGGTATATTATACGGCACTTTTTTTAGTTACTTGACATTCTGATGGACGATCTTGTGCAATCACGACTTGGACCGAACTAAATCTAAGAAACTAAAACAGAGAAGAGCACACCACAACAACTATACCCTAAACCAGTGAAATCACACATAGAAACGGAAGAGTGTATTACCCAATGGAAAGAGTTTGGATTGGCCTGTGTCCAGTGTAGCGTGGGGCCAGCTGTGGAACCCACATGCAAAGGATATGCATTGCCAATCTCTCCTTTAGCACGAAGCTGCTCGAATATAGGCATCAACTCCGCCATATGCTCGTGAGCTAAACACAGCACATGCCAAACATAACAGCAATTGTTCGAGCGAACAGTGATAAAAGTAACAGGTGTGAATCAAAAGAGTAGTCTGAATGAATCGATAACTAAGGAAACTGTGTTTCTGAAAATTTATTTAGGCCACAGCTGTGCTTTATAGATTTGAAAATACTTGCGACAAAAATGTTCCAATTTTGATGCCATGACACTTATAAAAATCGTGACGGTTTTATACATGAAAACTTCAAAGTCACAGTGACATGGCAATAATCTAAAACCGTGACATTTGTGTCGAGATATCAATATTATCTTGATATTTGAGTTACATTTCACGATAGTTTCACCTATCGTGAAACAGCATTGTAGTCTTGTTGCTTTAATTTAAATAAAAATCGCGACATTGATACATATTTTCTGAAATTATTATACCTCATGAAAACGAGTCTTCGATTTCGATTAATGTTATAATTTTTTTTCTAGTGTAAACAATTTTGTTTCTTCAAACCTTTGAAAATTCTATGTTCTGGTTATAAAAGAAAAAAGAATTGGTAGGACTGCATAGTACCAGGACCCGATGATTAATGGAAATAATTCAATGCATTTGTTGCAGTCTCGATAAAATTATTGTACATTGATCTATAATGAAATCTTCAAAATAAGATATTCTACTCCTGATTCTATTGATTTCTGAATTTCCACCTCATAGGTACAAATAAGATGGACTTAAATTTTTGAAAATGATGAACACTCTCTAACAAGTAAGAAACAGTACCGTATCATTTGGCATCAAAATAAAACATTTAGTTCTTGAATATGGAAGTTGTTGAGTTTTGTTAAATTAATGAATGAATTTATACATTGGTCAGTTACGGACAAAATTCTGAATATATATATATATATATATATATATATATATATATATATATATATATATATATATATATATATATTCATAATATATATATATATATATATATATATATATATATATATATATATATATATATATATATATATATATATATATATATATGCCAAAGAGAGAGCTCTTTATATAAATGGTATATTCGAACAGGAACTAATTTCTGAGCTTGAGTTTTGTTCACAGTTACCATTACTGAAATAACCTAAATGATTCATTGAACACTGAAAATAGCTGAGTTTTATCTTCAATTTGTTTTCAATTTCTGAAGAATAAATAAATCTGACAAAGAGCTTTCTTTGTCAGATTTCATAACCAGCTGCAGAATATAAATTTTCAGAAAATCAGCTTCATACACAAGAAATATGAGAAATATTTAAAAACAATGTGTCACATGAAGAATTGAACTCAAAAAGTACACATTAATTTTTAAGCATATTTACGCATAACTTATATTTGTCGATGTACAGAAGCATCTTCACTTAAAACTGTCACTGATGCTTTTGAACAACACTCATTGTTCACTAACCAAATACGTTTGAAGGAAATTTTGTGTATCGAAAATCAAAAGCGTGTGCCAACTAAAACAACTGGAAACCAAAATAAATTTAACTCCACGTTTGAAAGTAATTTCAGGTACCAATTAAACATAACACTTGAAAAAATAGAAATTGAACAAATTGCAATCGATAAAAGTCTGTGTACTTCAGTTGAAAGTATTTTGAACTTTTCTGAATCTCCTGAGGCGATTTAAGATGTCTCCCTATTGAATAATATAGAAAAAAAATCATTACCTACCTTACCTCCAGATACGTACGAAAAGGAATGGGAAATTACCGAAGACATGCAGAGGAAATACTTACTTCACAAACTACACAAGCAGTATCTACAACTCATTTGACGAAAAACAGATGATTGACTTACGGAAGAAAAGCAAGATTTTATTCAAATTTAAAAACTGGCTTTTCTTCAGAAATATACAATTATAGGAAAATAGATACTATTTTTTAATTTCTTTGAAATGATTTCCCTTTTTAAAGGTTGTCAATATAGTTCTCTATTTTCCCTTATCAACTGTAGCCATGTAACACATATCCAATGAACAAACTGGCCACGTAAATCTGAAAAATCGAATCATGCACGTTTAACATCATTATAATATAATCCTGACGAAATAATTTCAAAAATGTTTTCTGAAATATAATATATCTCAATATATCACGTAATAATACCAGTGTCTCGTATTTTAAAAATCTTTATTCAATGAGAGATTCAAGAAAAGCATAGATGCATACTCTGTTCAAGTGAGAAACTTCTTTTGAGAAAAGGTATTCAACATAACCTAATAATTCACAACGAACAATTCAAAATTGAACTGAATTACTGGTAATGTTAAACTTGTGCCGCATATTATCAAAATGTAAGTAATACTGAGACTTCTTAAGCGTCACACGCAGTATAAAAACAAGCACTTGATATTTGAGTAAAATGTAGAATGCAAATACTACAAATGTAGAATGCAAGTTTTCAAAATTCAAATATATACGAAAAAACTTCACCTTCAGAGGAACTAAATAAATAATTGATACACGTACAGAAAATTATAAGTTATAAGTTATTTTTCAATATAAATAGAGAAACACGATGAAATAACATCATTCAATCAATTTTCTAGAATCGACTATTTTTTTTTGCAATAATAGTATCTAGTATCTGGTGTTTTAAAAGGATTTCAATGCATTATAAAATAACAATAAAAGGAATTGTTATATATTCTTCACTATAAAAAGAAGTACGCCATAATCAAATATTAATAAAACAATTTCCATAATATATGGAAAATATCTCGAGTGTTCCAGAACGTTTACCTGCTACTTCTTTTAACTCATTTAACCTGATAGTAGTAACATCTGAAGATGAAGTAATAAATAAAAACGTTAATATCCACCATCCTTTTTGTACATTATAAGGACAGTATTATTAGTTTTTCAAGAGTGTTCTTTTGTGTCCAATTCATTCACATAATCAATTAATGAGGAAGATACAAGATAGTTCAATTAATATACCAACAAAATACATACTTCCAAGTATGTCGGGAAAGTACATCATTCTGAGGAAATTAAAAAGTATCCTTATTTCCAGTGTTTTTTTTCAAGTTTATTAATATGATTTCATGACAAACAAAATATTTAAATTTTATTATGCTCATTACTACCGAATAATGAAAATGATAAAAAAAATGCGATTATAGTTGATGTGACCGAAATTGCATTCGTAATATTTTCTGATCATTTTCATAATGAACACGGCAAGGTTTTAGTTTTTCTTTTTTATCAGGATTTCGATTTACTATCACATAGTATGGACTGCGTCCATCAATAATTTTCAGAAATAGATTTTCAGAAAATTCAAATATATACGAAAAAACTTCACCTTCAGAGGAACTAAATAAATAATTGATACACGTACAGAAAATTATAAGTTATAAGTTATTTTTCAATATCAATAGAGAAACACGATGAAATAACATCATTCAATCAATTTTCTAGAATCGACTATTTTTTTTTGCAATAATAGTATCTAGTATCTGGTGTTTTAAAAGGATTTCAATGCATTATAAAATAACAATAAAAGGAATTGTTATATATTGCTTCTGATTAAACGAATTTCGAAGTAACATTCATCAAAATAGCCAAACATAATTACTTAATGTTAATGACATGACATCTCATTGTCGTGAATAGTTAACATGTTGCAATTCCACTAGGTGCATTATAAAATCTGTCCAAAGTCATAAAAATTGGACATTTGTATAAACACAAAGAATATGTAGCCACATCACATACAGCACAAAGATCGAATTTTGTTACAAGAAAAATTCCCATAGGTCACCAAATATAAAAATACTGTGACAAATATTGACGACCAGTCAATTACTCCGATTTATTTGATGATTTTTTGCTCTGGCTATATCTCAATGAAAAGTTTTCTGAAATATTTTTCTTTTCTTATAACAAAATCTGCTCAAAATTCGTATGACGGAAGAAATAGATAATATTGGAACAGAAATGGCGGAACGGGATATACAAAATTTTCTTGAATTATATTTTTAATCAGATTTGTACAATGGAAGCTTTGTTACCTCAGGTATTTTTAAATTGAAAATTTGAATACTTTTGATGATCCTAATGACTTGGGATTTCAGATATCTAACGTCCAAGAGAAAAAATTTTGTGAATTTGTACGTGGGGAATTGATGTCAATACAATTTCTGTCTCTATTTTGCGAGAGAAAGAGAGAGAGAGAGACATAATCTACTTATCGCACACTTGCTATACTATGTATGTTGTTCTATGAAACTCCAGATAATGGGCTAGAAGCCCGAATTAAACATTAACACATCGACATAGAATGAGTACAAAATTAATAGAGATACTTCTCTATGTCTAAATGTTGCGAACCACAATTTAATTAGTTAATGTTATATTATCTATTTGTGTGCTCTCGTTTGGGTATTAGGGTGAAATTTAAAAAAACAGGTGAGCTTAATAGTTATGAAAATATCCATATAAGAAAAGAAGATATTAGCATTTATTTGTTATTTCAAGCACATGACTTTCATTGCCATATTTAAAGGCACAAACATAAATTTAAAAATATTTATTGTATTGAACTAAAATTTTCAATAGCTAGACTAAACTATAGTCTTCATACTCTCCTATGTGCTGAAAAATCTGGAAAGCACTTCGTAAACATCTGACATCTATATAACTCTTACAGATGTAATTTCATTTCGAAGTATAGTGTACATATATGCAAAATATTTATACTAAATATTGTAGTCTTCTAAGACCTGTTGAAACCTAACATGATATACTCAGTGAACAAATGAACAATATAAATTATTATATTTACAACATAACGTACTGTAAGACTTCTTTCTTCAGCCTTTCCTCTAAACATAAAAAATTGAAAGGAAATCCGATAATACTTCAAGTTCATAAAATGATCCCACAGAAAGAAACGACCGTATTAACATTATATTTTCGTTATTCATACAATATCTGCTAGAATACTAGCCAAGTACACAACAAAATAGAATTTCGATACTCAAACTGTTTTTCTGTTGAGTAACCGACCAAAATACCCCTCCTAATAAATAAACAAATTTAAGTTAAATAATCCAGCCGCAAAACTCTGAAAACTACCTCAATTTCTTTTTATTTCTTATGAACACAATATCTCTTTATACTCGTATATTATAAAAATACCTTCTTGTTTTCTTCAAATATTATTTTCAGCTTCAGGCAATTTTATAGTACGAAAGATGCATTAAATGTTTTTGGCATTTAAACTTCACCGAAGTGATAAATAAAAAAAAATTTTTTTACATATTTACAACGAGCATGTCGTGCTGATATCGATTTTCAGAATAATACCCGTTATCGAATAAAATGTCAGTGGATATGATTACAATGTGGCTGTGCGAGCGAACAGTGCAATACCTTGGTGATTGGCCCTTGAGGAGTGCGGAGTGATGATGCAGAGGAACCAGAGGCAGGACTGGAAACCGAAGTCCGTGGCTTAAACGCGGTCATTGTCTGTGATACACCGTCAGCCAAGATGAACTGTTCACGTAGTTCTATATTTGTGCGTCCTTTAGCTATGTGGAGGGTATTTTTGGTAGGGCAATGGATACAAAGTGTGATATAATTGGTGAAGGAAAGTGAAAGAAATGGAACGAAACGGAATTGGTGAAAAAAAGGAAATAGAAACAAACAAAAAGCATTAAAACTAAATCTCATACCATGAAAAATAAAATACAAAACTTATCGAGTCAAGATTGCAGTACAACGATTTACTGAATGTTAATGACATCATGAAATTTAACACCTGATGTGTACTGCGATCATTATCGACGTGCGACAAAGAGAACTAAGAAGTAAAAAAAATATACAGTGAGCGTTTTACCAAAAATAATAAATGAGCCAAATATTTCGAATAAGATGGTGTTCAAAAAACCAATGTAATCAATGAGCTTTGAACAGCGTTACATATGTTACTAATGTCATGCAAAATTATAACTTAAAACACCAAAACCTTACAACACATTGACAGGAGAAATGTGATTTCTGCAATTTCATTCACGAACAAAATATAATGATTTATATATATATATATATATATATATATATATATATATATATATATATATATATATATATATATATATATATATATATATATATATATATATACTTTGAAATTATACTCATTTTCTAAGATTATGGTAAGTCGAAAATTGAGAATAATTCCTTATGTACATTATAAACCACAAACAAATGAAAAAGATCCAATTCCTGACATTTTCAAGACAAATCATCTCTTGACGATTACTACCACCTTAATGAAAACTGGAAAAGTTCTATTACAATTATTATTGAGAAATATACTATAAAAAGAAGTACGCCATAATCAAATATTAATAAAACAATTTCCATAATATATGGAAAATATCTCGAGTGTTCCAGAACGTTTACCTGCTACTTCTTTTAACTCATTTAACCTGATAGTAGTAACATCTGAAGATGAAGTAATAAATAAAAACGTTAATATCCACCATCCTTTTTGTACATTATAAGGACAGTATTATTAGTTTTTCAAGAGTGTTCTTTTGTGTCCAATTCATTCACATAATCAATTAATGAGGAAGATACAAGATAGTTCAATTAATATACCAACAAAATACATACTTCCAAGTATGTCGGGAAAGTACATCATTCTGAGGAAATTAAAAAGTATCCTTATTTCCAGTGTTTTTTTTCAAGTTTATTAATATGATTTCATGACAAACAAAATATTTAAATTTTATTATGCTCATTACTACCGAATAATGAAAATGATAAAAAAAATGCGATTATAGTTGATGTGACCGAAATTGCATTCGTAATATTTTCTGATCATTTTCATAATGAACACGGCAAGGTTTTAGTTTTTCTTTTTTATCAGGATTTCGATTTACTATCACATAGTATGGACTGCGTCCATCAATAATTTTCAGAAATAGATCTTTTCAAGAAATGCTATATTACATAATTCAATCGAATCAAGAGATTAATTGACAAGACTCATTTGAAAATTAAGAAATATTCTAATATAGAAATTAGAATATCTAATAAAGTAGATATTATCAGTTAGTTGCAGACATCACATTTTTCGAACTCATGCATTAGCTTACCAAGGGGGCACCAGGGTTCGTGCTCTTCGGGTTTATCTGGATGAGGTATTGGTAACACTAACATAACTTTTAATGTATTACGTGTTTAAAATAATCCAAGAAAAATTGAATCAAACAACACGAAATGCCAGGGACATTAAAAGCGCAAATTAAAATTTTGCCAATATTGAGCATGATGATATAAATCAATAATAATTAAATGGGATAGATTAGAGGAAAGGTGAAATGAAAAATACAATTAATACATTTTGAATATGGGGTAATTTCATCGTATACGCTACAATAATTTACCAAGAACTATAAATACCTTCAAATACACCTGGAAGTTACAAATTAACATACAGTTATGAAAGTAAAGCATTAATTAAAAACCTATGAGGTCAAACTTAGCGAATGTACCTTCAAAGGAAAGTATTGTAGCGTAACGACATGGACAGTTCGATAAAATGAGTAAAATTAGCCTATTATTATATGATTTATGATGAAGAGCAAGTTATATGAATCAAATTAAATCAAGCAAAGCAATTTGCTTTGGATTAATTCCTCAGGAGACACAGTTAATCGATTCGGTTAATTATATTATTATTAATAGGGTTCATTCATTTGATAAATAAGTAGAGATGTATTGTTTATAGCATTCGTTTCAGAGTACCATTAAATCATTAGTGATGGTGTTTTTTAATTTAGTATTTTGAGTCCTTCCTCATTCTATATTCGGTTGATTTCATTTTCTGCTATATCAATGGAATTTCAAATTAGAGAATTCATATGTCCACATGAATCGGTAAGTATTTGTAATTCTAACTCCACAATAGGAATACTTATCAATTCATACTAGACAAGAGCAAGTTTGTGTTTATCTTTCCTGAAGAATGTGACTTACCTCTGCATGGGTCATTTTTAACTAAAAATTCATCAAGTGCTACCCAACCTCCTCCAACACGAACCATTACAGTACTTCTCAGAATCCTCACAAGACGCAATTTTTGACTATCGCCAAACTAAAAAAGAATATTCATTCAAATAGTGACCTACTGTTGCCATTTTATTGTATAATTGTATAGCTAGCACACAATGAATAATTTTGAAGAAATTGACTGGAGAAACTGAAACTTGAACTTTCATCATGATAAATTGTAAATATTTTCATGAAAACGTTTTTGTCTACGGAAGCATAAGTTAGATTGGTAGCAGGTGCTAGTAGAAGTAATTCAAAGCATGATTCTCTACAAAACATAACACTAAAATTTGTTTACTTCATTTACATGCTTTAGAAACCAAATAATTGTTTTGAATTAAATGCCTTTCATATTCATACAACATGAAACAAAAAAACTCCTGACTCCAAATTATAATTAACACAAACTACTGTACGAATTTATGTTTCTACATCAGATTGCAGCGGTTATTTATAGAATATTAAGTTCAAAGAGTCCCTAATATTTAAAGGAACTCCTGATAAATGGACATGAATGTCATTAAAGTTTCTTATCATTTAAAAAATTTCTTGGAGAAAAATGTTTGTATTGTGAAATGAATTATATATAGTTGTTGTAATTCTGTTGGTTGTATTGGTAGAACATCTTTAGCTTTTGTACTGATTAGTGATTGTACTTTTGAAATTTTAAACAGAAAAAATAAAGATTATCATTAAATGGCGAATGCGCTTTTTTATTTCGACCTCAATTTTCGGTACCACACACCATTTCTTCATAATTTGCTGAAACCGGCAACTTCAGCAAACATTTTCCTGTTAATACGCTTTGGTCAAGTGAAGCTTCTCTACCAGACGTTTCGTCTGTATCTGCGATGATCATCAGTGACGACAACGTTTGTTGAAACGTTCGTGTTCACGACAAGAGATATCGAGAAACTCAAAACCGGAAATATATAGCTAATGATGCTAATACTAGTAAGACACAAACCATTTGGAAATGACGAAGTTCCCTTGAAACAATACCTATCAGCTCGGAAAGGATTTATATAATGCTTTACTCCAAAATAAATACTTTACTGAAGTGAAAACAAAGGACATGAAGAATAAATGTAAATTTCGTCATTATGAGTGAGACGTACCCTATATTTGCCTTCCCCAACTTGGAATACTCTGAATTTTTGACGGCAGGTACACAACATTACCAGGCGCTTGACTTCATCATGTATTTTCTGCGAATCGTTAGGTGCCTTTTCTTCCCAATCAGGTCTCAGAGCTGCAATAAACTTCTTCCAGTCAATAAAACCTCTATTATCCAAATCGAACATGTCAGCAACGTGTTTCATTTCTAATCTGGACGTGTCGAACTCTGCAAAAAGAAGTCAAACGATCAGGTGAATCGGTCGTAAATTTGATGACGAAAACCTAATTATCCATCTCGTCGGCACTGCTATTCAATTTAAACGTTCGAATTCAAAGGAACACAGATTTCAAGATTCTCAACATAACATAAGATGACAGAAAAAAAAATTCTTCGTTTTGTACATATAAGGTGTACATATAATCAAATTGCTGTAAATTGATAATAATCACAGTTTTATTATTAATATAAAATTCAGAACGTTTCTAGCTTTATTGTTCTTTAAAAAAATGCCGTGATGTAACTTACTGGTTTTTATAATTCCCTCGATGAATTCATCTCGTGGAATTAGCTCGTTGTTGTCCTTGTCCATTTTTCTGAAGAGGTCAGTCAATCTAGATTTCTTGTAGTTCATGAACTTCAAGAACCTCTTCCTCCAGTCATCCCAAGAGAAGTTGTCTGCTTTCTCCTTCTCCTTCAAATAAGCCAAATGATCGTACAATTCCCGTTGGCGTTCCCAGGACAGCATCCACACGTGCCTCCACTTGTCATACAAGAATTTCACCCTAGGCGACCTGAACTCGGGTTCACTACGAATGAAAATGTTATTGATATATTTTTGACTTAAATTGCTGATGTAAACGGAAAACGTAATAAAGGTAACCTATTTTATCCTACTATAGCATAACAAATCTAATGCGTACCTACCAATAAAAATTGAAGAATTCACGATATTTGCTTATAGAAATTGAGGACAAAAATAACGAAATTGATAACGGATTATAGCATAAGATTATATAATTATGTTTTTTCCCTTTTCTCTTATCTAGTCAACTATAAAACACATTTGTCATTCTCTGTCCAATTATGGGTGAGAACTCGATTCACAATTGACTTGATATCTTTTCTTTATTTCTCTAAATGGTTCGAAATGAAACTGAAATGAATTGAACATATCATTGCTTCAATTATTAACGATATATCAAGTGGAAATATTGTACAGGTTCAATTCAATAGAAACGAATGGGCGGAATATGGAATCCGATTGTTCATTAATTTGATAAATTAATATATAGCTACCTGCCAGAAGGTGGGAACCTAGGTCCTACATGAGGATATTGTGGGTCTGGACTGAGCTCCCGTCCGGGACTGGAGCGGCTGTTGACAAATCACATGCAACACTCACATTACTACACTAGCTAATTTAAACGTATAAATAAACAAAACTAGTCGAGAAAAACTAAAGATATTAATAGAACATACACAATTTCTAATGATCTCACACTTTAACAAATAAAAATTTTGGATTTACATAGAAACTCTTAAAAAATTCAAAATGAAAAATTCAATGGCCGCTAGCAACACTACTACTGTTTAAAACATACTAAACATAAATTGCCTAAAATAAGCAAACATTCAACTTGACAATGTGAACCTATATTACAAGTTACAAACAACTTTTAATTTCTTATAAACTTTCTCAGACCAAATAGGTATTTTGAATCTGTGTTTGTTGAAACATCTCCAAAGTAATGAAAGAAAAGGTTATCAAACTAAAGATCTTTCAAATTAATCATCATGAAAACATTAATTTCATAATAAAAATTTCATAATCCATAATTCGTTAAAAAAAATTTCAAAGTATGTATTTATCTAGCCTCAAAAGTCTATTCGCTATTGAGCTGATGGTTAAAACGTAAGAGCGTAAGCAAAATATTATAAAAATAATTCTTATTGAAAGCATAAAGTACGAAGGATGAAATAGATATAGCAAAAATTCAATGCAGTAACAATTGGTTAGTACTGAATTTCGTTGGTGAATTGAATAAATTTCCTAGTCAATGTTTATTAAAATTTTTTGCTAAAATTCAAGAATATAACTGCATGTTGGACTGAAACTACAAGTGAAGATGAAAAAAAGTAGTGAATATTCAATTCATATCATTATAATTCAATGGATATACGGTTTGGGAAATTTCTAGAATTTTATTTGATATAGCAATTCAATGTCAAGATGAATAAACGAGAATATCGAGGTAAAAAATGAAAATTATATGAAAGATGTTTAAAAAAACCGTTTTTGTAAACGGTGATGTGACAACACCGACCATTGCACTAGACATTTAAAGCCAAGGTGTGCTTCAATGAAATGCTTGAGCATCCCAAAACGAATATCTATAGTCGAAGTAACTAAGCGTTAATAGAGAGAAGGTAGATTTAGACAAAAAATTGTGGAAACTACTCCATGCACAATTGTTCTTTTTTTGAAATGAATTTTTAAAAATTACTAACCTTCCTTTTTGTGCTAGAACATCTTTGGAACCCTTGAAACTGAAAGCAGAACAACAAAAATTCAAAATGTAACTGTTTCAGTGATCTTACGTTAATAATTGACAACACGGTCATATTTAGAAACAATTTAGGAATTGAGTATAAAATTAAAATATTGAAGAAATGAGACAAATTTAAAAATATGTTAGACCACTTAATTCATTAAAATTATATATGAATACTTTCACTCATATTCTTTAGATTGTTTTTAATTGAATTTAACAGAAAAATGGAAAAATTGACTTTAGTTCTAGATTTCAGGTCTAATTTCTTACAGAGAATATATAATACACTAAGATTACATACCTTTGTTTGTGGCCGAGAGTGCCATAGTTATCAGGTTCACGAATATCGTGCTGTGATCCACGGCTAATGAGAACAAAGACAAGCACATAAATCAAAATAACATGCATAACACCTAGATAAATGTTGCGAAACACAAAATGAATGAATAGTACCA
This sequence comes from Henosepilachna vigintioctopunctata, assembly GCA_030704895.1. Lineage (NCBI taxonomy): Eukaryota > Metazoa > Arthropoda > Insecta > Coleoptera > Coccinellidae > Henosepilachna > Henosepilachna vigintioctopunctata. Next base: position 229,060 of record JARQZJ010000112.1, on the reverse strand, counting down.
ACTAAATTAAATTTAACACAAATTACAACATGGATTCATTGAAAGCTAAGTTCTCGGGGCCTTTCATCATAATGAATAAAAAATAAAAGAATCAAATCCAAATGATATAATGATCAAATTATAACTTACATCGATCCTTTTCCTTTAGCGAATTTTTTCACATCTTTTGGACCTTGGCCTGGTTTCACCTGTTTGGCTTTACATATTCTATCTACTTCTATTTGTCTTCTCTGAGTATTCTCCATGAATTCCTTATGATCAGCAATTAACCTTTCTGTGCTGGGAATGTCCATAGGTAATTCTTCACGTTTGAGAGCTATGAGTGTATTTTCCAAACCAAGCAACCATTGAATCAATTCTTCCAAACTTTCATCCAAATCCTTTAGCGATTGCATATGGGATGTCAATTTTTGATGACGCTGTAACGCCCATTGCGAAACTTCCTCCCATCTTGCATGAATTACTTTTATCCAGTTCTTTATGACATTGATACTATCTGGGTGAGCTTTAGCTAACACATTATAAGCAAGTTCTAGGGTACGATCCTTTTCAATTTCCTTCTCGGCTAACTGCGTGCGGAAATTGTCCAGAGTTCTCAGCTGTTCATATGCAGTTGCTTCATCTTCTGGTGTATTTCCTACGAACCTCAATTTCATTTCAGCTTCTGATAACCAATCAAGTAGCATATTCACAGACTTATGCAGTTTTTCCGCTTCTTTCAGTGCGTCCCTTAATCTATCAGATTTCGAATGGGTTAATGTTGTTACATTATCCCACAGGTTATTCAAGTCGTTCAACTGATCTCCCAGCATATCAGCATCTGCTTTATTGGCCTTACGCTCTAGTTCTTGACCAGTTCTCATTACGGATTCCATCTGTTCGTTCCGCCTTTCCAATTCTTTCTCAAAATGTCGATGTTGTTCTACTAAATGATTCACTGTATCAAGGTCACCATGAACGGGATAATCCTCTGATAATTCCTTTTCTACTTTTTTCAACCACTGCATTAAAGCTGCTATTGCATCTTTAAATTGGCCTGAATAAAGTAGCGCTTCTTCTAATTTACGTTGTCGGTCTACACTCTTATTACAAACAGTTGTCCATTTGTTTTTGAGTTCAAGTAACATCTGTTTCAATATAGGTTCGTCATTCTTAGGAGCTTTATCTTTCAGAACTTTACCGTTCTTCATTACTGTATCATAAGTGGCTTGTTTACCTGAAAGAGCTCTCTGAAATTCTTGATGTTTAGCTAACTTCAATTTAATTTGTTCAGGGTCGTTTCCAACAGCATTACTCAAGAGTTCATCAAGAGAGTGTTCTGTTTCTTCGAGCCAATTCATTAAGGTCAACCAGGAGTCATGGAATTCTTTGGCTTCTTTATAACCCAAATCCAAAGCACGTGTCCTTTCAGCTGATTTAGAGGCCACCCGTTCCCACCTATGTTGTACACTGATCAACAAATTTTTTATCAGAATTACATCTTGTTTCTGACTGAAGTATTTTAAGTGGGTACCCTTTTTGTCTAATTGTAACATAATTTCTCTATGGGCACCTACATCTTTCTGGAATATTTTGTGTTCTTCAATTTGTTGCTGAATAACCTCTAATACTCTTGATACAGGTTTTATGTTAGTCAAGATTTTTTCTGCATTAGTTAGCCAATCGACAAAAGCTTGAAGTGCTTCGTGGAACTCAGTTGCTTCTTTCAAAGCAATCTCAAGTTTTATCTTCTTATCATTTGCTCGAGCAGTAACAGAGTCCCACCGCTGTTTCAGAGTTCTTAGATTGTGCTGCAAATTGGATGCAACATTAGGTCCTTTTTTCAAATACTCTTGACCTTGTGCCAAAACTGTTTCAACCTTAGGTCTGTTATCTTCTATTTCATTATAAATTTCCATGAATCGTTCAAGTTGTTCACTGGCAGTTTCTGGTAGACCACCAACAGGTTTACTTGCTGCTATTATACTATCAACGTCACCAAGCCAAGCTAGTAGATCCTGTATCTCTGCATTGAACCTTTGGGCATCAGTGAGAGCATCTTCCAATTCCCTTTGTCTCGTAGCAGCTTTCCGCATTAAAGCTCGCCATTCAGTATTCAGAGTGTTCAACTTGTCTTGAGTAGCCGATGCCTCATCTAAGTTAAAAATATTATATTAATATATTACAATACGATTATAAAATCGAAACATCTGTACACAAATTTTTAGAAATAGTAGTAGTGTTGAACAAGTTAAATAGGTACATATACATATCAATACATATCAATTGAAATCATAGTTTCAGAATATTAAATGAAAATTGAATTATGTATGTAAAAACAGTTTTGAAGAGTGTTTGAAATTATGAATTGATACTATGTAGGAAATCAACTATTCATGTTAACAAGTACAAGAAGTTAATGAGTTACACAGAACAAATATTCGTTGAAAATTCTTTCGTTTTCTTGTAATGGTAAGGTATTGGTCAAAATTACTTAATTATTTCCAATGATCCAATTACACCTATGTCTCAACTGTTGATGAAACGTTTTGGTGATTTATTTAGTCCTATAGTATTGAATAATATCTATTCATACCTTCCCCACTTTCAATTATTTGCCTTCCAGCATCATTCAAGGTATCTATACTGGTTTGATGAGCTTGGATATCGTTAATTAGTACTTTAAGCTTAGCAAGTTCTATCTCCAAAATTTGGGCATCTCCTGCTACTGGTTTGAGTTCATCTAAGGTACTGTCAGTTTTCTTGATCCATATAAGTAGTTCATTCAGAGCATGTTGGAATTGACCAAGCCTCAGAAGTGCATTCTCCAGTTGTCTTTGTCGTTCAACAATTCCTCTCAGTAAGTCATCCCAACGTTTGTTAACTGCAGACAATGGTTCTTTTATTGCAGATGCCTGATCGGCAGAAGTTCTTTCCGTAAGTTCCTGCGCTTGCCTGTATAAAATATATGGCAATTAGTTGTGCATCAATATGAACACCTGATCGGACAAACAAAAGCGTCGCGAAAGCAAAATAAAAGCAAATATTTCAAATTATCAACTCCATAATTTATTGCGAACACTCAGTAAAGCCCCAATAACCAATAAAAATAAACATGGAAGTTCATCCATCTGAAGCTATGCCATAATTTATTCCTTGACAATACATATTCTAGCTATGATGAATGCACTCCAAATTCCTTTTTGAAACGAAATGTCTTAATTATGTATACCAAAAATCTTGATCATAAAATATATTTAGACAAAATATCTCATTAAGAGATGAAACATCAAAGCCTGAAACATGCTACACTTAATTTGAACGAGTATTCATGCTTAATAACTAAAATGCGTTAACACAAAAGGCATATTGCATCCCACTAAACGAAAATATCCTTGCCTGATAAGACTCCTGTAGTCCGTTGACACATAGTATAGAAAAAATAGATAGTTAATGAATAAATCGAAAGAAAAGAGATTTATCTGAACAAATATACAATGAAATGAAATAGTTTGAAGCTAAAATTATAACAATGTGCACTGACCTGTTCAATGCTTCTACTTTGACCATATGAGGATCAACTTCAGATTTGAAGTTTTTCAGCTGATCGATTTGTTTTTTCACAGCATCTATATCAGCACCTAGTGGGCCCATTTTGGCGAATTTATTTTCTGCTTTCTCTAAAAACTCTAACAAATTTTGAAGAGTTTCGTGGAATTCCATAGCTTTCTCCATAGCATCAATCAAATTTTCCTCTCTTCTTGCATATAAAGCTGTTATATTATCCCAAGCATGATCCAGATCTTCAATATGTTTCTTCACTTCGGGTTTCTCCGGTTCTCCACACAATTTCATCAATTTCTGACCAGAACTTCTTACTTGATCTACTTCTGGCTTAGTTTGATCGATTTCTTGTCTTATTTCCTGCAATGCCACCTGTTGTTCTTGAATAGCTTTGGGTTCTACAGCTGGCGGCTCTTGACTAATGAGTGATTCCTCAAGGTCTTTGAGAGTTGACATAATAGCATGCAATTCATTCCAGAATTTCTGCGCTGCATCTAACGCATTTTCCAAAGAATTTCCACGGTTACTTGTAGCTTTTTGTACATCATCCCAAAGTTTATTTAATTTGACTAATTTTCGTTTTATCTCCTTTATGGCAGGGTCTGATCTATTGGCAGCTTTATTGAACACATCGTCTGCTGCTCTTTGAACTGCGGCGTATGCTTCTTTGCGCTTATTTAGGTCTCCCATCAAAGCGTCGTTATCTTCAATTTGATCACGTATTTTCGGAGGGTGAGCAGATATAGGCTCTAGATTATCAACTTGTTCTGCAGTATTAGTTAAAGCTCGCAGCATACCTTCAAGTTTGTCACTAAATTGGGAACTTTCCTGTAGAGCATCTTCTAGAGCTTGCTGTCGTTGCCTTAGTTCTGCTTTCAAAGCTGCATATCTGCTATTATCCGCGTCCAATAATTCTTGAACTTTGGCACCATCATCATCATTGCAGAGTCTTACAAGAGCCTCACCAGTTTTATTGAGCTTGTCTACCAATGGCTTATGCTCATTAATACTCTGAATGAACATTTCATTTCTATCTTGTTGTTGAGCAATGAGATCAGGCCTCAGTGCTGGCATTGAAAGCATGGAAACTTGTTCTTCCATGTCATTCAACCAATGTACCAACACATTGTGAGTATCATGGAAGTGCTCAGCTAAAGGTAAGGCCTGTTCTAAGATGCCCAATCTATCAGTACTCAAAGCGGATACGGTATCCATAGCTTCGCGGAGGTCATCCATTTTTTCTCGTATCAATGACGTATCTTCATTTGGAGGGGTTTCCCTGAGTACCTTTTTTGCAGTGGATAACACGTCACGTACTCTACTTTTCTGACTAGAAATATCATCATTCAATGCCTTGTGCTCTTTCAACTGTACTCTTATCAAATCGGGCTCGGCAGATGGTTTTTCTGCATCCTTTATTTGACCTTCTACTTCTCGGAACCATTCAAGAAGTTCATCGATGTCGCTGGTAACTTCCAAAGCGCGTTGCTTTCCTAAATGTATTCTCTCGGCTCTTCTTTGTATTTGTTCAGCTATAGCGTCAAATCTTCTATTATCTCTTGTTACTAGCCCCTCGATAGTGGCAGCTCCTTCTCCTGGACTTGCTTGGCACAGTTGTGGACCAAGAAGGTTAATATGTTCTAATACTGGTCGCAATTCTTGCAAATCATATTCTAAGCGAGCAATTTCTCCTTCATTTGGCTCGGCAGATTGCAGAATTATTTCGGCACCTTGCATCCATTCCACTAAACGATTATGATTATCGTGGAATTGCTGTACTATAGGTAGTATATCTTGAGCATGTTTTAGAAGTTCGGCTCCGCGGGAAGTGAGATCATTATACCTCCGTTGAAGCGAATCTAATTTATCTTTTAATTGAAGAGCTTCGTCAGATGATATATGGCGCATTAATTCCACTCCGGCATCGACTGTTCCATCAACATCTTGTTGCCGACTGGCTAGTTCTTCAGTGAGACTGGTTAAATCATCCATTTGTTCTAGTAATTTGTCTTTGTGTACTGCAAGTACTTTGTAGCGACCTAGGCGATGCTCTAAAGAATCCATCCATGCGGCTAAATCTTGATAAGTTAGAACCAAATGACGAAGACCCTGTCTCGAAGCAGTAAGCAATTCACCGATATTTTCACTGGCTTCTACCAAATTTCCATACCTATCAGTTACTTCTTGAAGTTTATCTGCCAAGCCAGTAGCTTCATCCTCGCCAACTAAAGACATTAAACTAGAAGCTATGTCAGTGAGCTCTCTGAAATCAGGTTTCTTATTCAAAATATCATCATGGAGAATATCATGTTCCCTGATTCTCTGCTGTATTTTTTCCTCATCTGTAGGAATGATTTCCATTTCTTTCACTTTCTTTTCGCTGCGATCCAGCCATTCCTGTAATGGTATAAGTTTATCTTGAAATTCTTTAGCAACTTTCATAGCTTGTTCAAGGTCTAATGTTCTCTGTTGGGCACCCTGCGTCAGTGCATCGAATCTACCCATCAAGTTCTTTAGTTGTTTCTCAATTGCTTTTCTCTCTGTTGGGTCCGCTTCTTTAGCAATTTCATTACCCATGCTGAATAAAGATGACATGGAAGGTTGGCGATCTAAAAGCATTTTTTTCAAGAATTTTTGTTCCTGAAGTTGTGCTTTCACTACTTTGTAATCGGCAGATGGAGCCTTTTGATTTGTAACCAGATCTTCAGTGTCAGTTAACCATTTATCAAGACCATCTAAGGCTTCTTGGAATTTTCCAGATTGCAGAAGGGCTACATCTAACCTTCGCTCTCTGTCATTGATCTGGAAAAATGCAATAATTCTACATATCTGGATTTTCGAACAATACTCTGATATAAAAACATGATTATATAAAAAATATGGCAGAATATGTATCAAAATATATATGACTTACCTTATCCTTGAGAGAATTCCATTGTTCATTCATTTTTTCGAGATCCTTCTCCAAAAGTGTAGTGCTAACGCCAGAGGCAGCAGACTGAATCAACCCCTGACCAAATTTATTCCATGTATCGACTTCCTTTCCAACAGGATCAGTAATTTTCATTTTGAACTTCTTGAAATCTTGTTGTTGAGCACGAATACTATCCATCTCAGATCCTACAGGTTTGAGTTTACGCAATTGTTCTAAGGCGTCACTAATATTTTCGAGAATATTCGAGTAAGCCATATAGAAGTCCTCAAGTTTCTTGAGAATACCATTCAGTTCTTGTTCCCTATTTCTCGAACGATCATCAAGCCTGGCTAATTGTTTTCTTAGACTTTTAACTTGTTCTCTAGTTTGTACAGTATCTGGAGCGAAACCATTATCAACTAATACTTCACCTGCATGAATTGCATCATTAACTTCATCAGATGCTTTATTAATTTTTTTAACAAATGTATAAATTTCTTCTAACTGTGCACGGACTGTTTTGATATCTCGTCCTGGTGGTCTCATATTATCGAGTTCGGTCTCCAATGTAGAAAGATCATTCGATAGTCCTTTTACTTGATCATTAAACTGAGTTACTGCAGTAGCAGCTGATTGAAGTTCCGAACAGCGATCATCCAATTTTCCTTGCAGTTCATTGAGCCTCTCGCTTAATAAATCGACATCATCATGTAAATGATTGGCATCGATGCCGTTTTCTGAAGCCTCATGTGCAAGATCGATGGCTTGTTTTCGAACCGCTTGTAATGGTTTTTTCAATTTGGTCGTTTCTTCGCGAAGTGCCTTTATCCGGTCGAGAAGCTTGGGATCCTTAGCAGCTCCTCCAAGAGCGTCATGTGATGCCAACTTATCTTCGCACCTTTCTAATCCATGTTGAAAGTCTTTCAGATTTTCATTGAAGTCTATGAGTTTGCGAGATTGATCCTCCAACGCTTGAGTGCGCTGAATGAGATCATTATTGAGTTTATCCCATCTTTCTTTGAGATCAGTAATTTCGTTTTTGACGATGTCTTTGTCTATGTCACAAGATGATAAGAAGGTATCTCCTAAGGCCTTCGTATTCTCATACTCTCCAGACTTTTTCCATACTTCATTGCGGAAACTCTGTAATTCTTTAAGCTGTTTCTCGATATGTTTCCTTTGGAATGATGAAGGTTTCAAACTATCCAGTTTATCTTCTGCTAGACGTAACCATGGAAGGAAACTCTCTAGAGCACGATAATATTTACGACAATGCTCTTTACATGTTTGAAGCCTTGTTTGTCTATCAACTGCTTCTTTTCTTAGCTTATCCCAATTTTGTTGAATTTTGTCCACTTCGCGTTGTAACGATCTTGTATCAGTTCTATTATTACGTGCCAATATGTCACGGCCTTTATTTAACAACATAATGATCTCGTGCTCTCGAGCAAGGACATCTCTATAAATGGGTTCATGATGTGCTAATTGTTGATCTAATGTAACAGCATTGGCAGATACTAGAAGTTTTTCAGATAAGGTGCTCAATTCATCCGATAACCAACCTAGTGTTTTAGCACATGATGCTTCAAATTGTCGACCATCACGAAGAGATCCCTCAAGTTCAGCTTTTTTATGATCTAATTTTTTTTGTAATGCATTGAACTGTCTGCCAATTGAAGCTAATTTTCCTTGAATATCTGCTCTGGAAGCTGGATCACTTAAAACATCACATAAATGTGCACCAGACGCCTCTAAATCGGTCAAAAGTGGTCTTTGTCCCTCAAGTTGTCTTTCGAGATTTTCGATTTTCCTAAGTTGTTCTTCAGGATCTTTATCCAAAGGTAATTCATCTAAATTGTCGGAAATTCCCTGCAAAGCATCTCTCAGGCGAATCAGTTGAGCATCAAATTCTCTACTGGTATCAACCGCAGCTCCCAAGGAATCAGCTCTTTCTTCGAGTTTTCCTAATAAGTCCGCCCATTTCTGTTGTACATTTGCCAGTTTGTTATTTACTTTTTGTCCATCAGGTGAACGAACATCCATGTAAGTCAAAACGGAATCACCAACATCTATCAAATGTTGAAGTTGTGGTTGTTGAGAACGGAATTCTTCTCTCAAAACTTGAACTTGTTGCACTTGAGACTGAACCATTCTTGAATCGCTTGAAATTGGACCTAGGACGGTTAACATTCTCTCTTTAGCTCCAAGCCAAGAGAGGAGTGAATCATGAGTATCGTGGAACTCTTTCATGTCTTCCATAAATTTGATTCTATTTTTCAGGTGGTCACTTAGTCCTTTCCAATGGGAAACAACATCTTCCAATTCATCGTTCAAGTTATCAATACCAATGGCTCCAGCTTTTCTTCGTAGCAAATCTTTAACCTGACTCTTGGTGGAATCTAGTAGGGACTGCTTTTCATACATTTCTTCCAGAACATGTTTTATTTGTTTATTCAATTTATCGGCTTCATCTTTAGTATTTGGAATTGTATCTTTAGGAAGCTGTCTTTGCACTTTATCCAAGAAAGACCCTAATGTTTTCAGGTTATCTAAATGCTTCTTAACTTCGTCTCGCAGTGAATCAATTTCAGATTGTCGATCAGTTATTTTAACTCCAAGAAGTGAATATCTGTTATTGATTTCTGCAAGCTGCTGTTGAACTGGTGATAGATCTTCCAAATGGAAACCGTCTTGACTGGAGCGCCTTGAAGAAAATCCACTAGATCCACTAGGACTGAGAGCCTTTGATGGAGAAGGCGATCGTCCATCAATTGACGGGCGTCGAACTAAAAATGAGATTAAAGTCAGAATGTTTCAAGGAAAAAATTGAATTATTTTCAGGGATAAAAGTTACTCACCAGAAGAATACGAAGGACGTTTTGTTGGACTGTATTGCTGATTCTTTCTTTTTGTTGGTGAATCTGGACGGTCGCTTCTTATAAGATTTTCATATACTAAACCTGCTTCGTTGACTTTTTCTATATCGAGTGCATAATCTTTATATTCTTTCGTAATAGGTTTCAGTTCCTCATTCTGTTTTTTAAGAATTTCTAAATCAACGGCGACTATTTCTAAACGGGATACCCGAGACTCCATGCGATGTAACCATTCATTAACTTCGCCACGTAATTTCTCATAAGTACTAAGTTGTTCTGAACGCTGTTTAGATAATCTTTGTTTATCATCTAACAAATTCAACAAGTCTCGCCACTGATTTTCCAAAGCCTTTATTTTATCTCGTATATTTGATGTATCAGTAACATCCCTCTTATTGACTAAATCTTTACCATTCTGTATAATTTCATCGAATAACTGATGTTGGTTTTCTACATTAGCGCTTATTTCTTGAACTTTTATTGAGCTTTCTTCAACAGAGAGTTTCAAAAGATCTCGAGATTCTACAATATCCATAATTCCTTTGTACCACTGATCGAATTTTACTGTCTGATTATTGAACAACGTGAGTCCTTGGTCAACTTCGGCCAAGAACTCCCCGCGTTTTTGTGAACGATCAAATAGTTTTTCAAAACGAAGTTTCACATCGTTCAGTTTATTTTCTATCTTTTTAGCTACCCTGGTGTTACTCGTGGAATGTATCAATTCGCTAGCGGACAAATAGACAGAATCCACAGAAGCAATATGGTTATCTATGTCCAATTGCAGGACGCGATGTTCACGTATTTGTTCATCTAAACGTTCTTTGATTAAAGAAGCAGGTTTTTGAATGTTTTTAAATTGATTTTCCGCTGAATTTAACCAATTAATTATGCCATCGAGGGCATCTTGTACTCCTTGGGATTGAATGAGTGCTGCTTCAAGTTCTTGACAACGATCAGCTATAGCGGTACTCAACTGGTCATATTTCTGTTGCAGCTCAACGACTGGATGTTCCAGTCTTTCCATTTCTGAAGGTGAGATCTGACCTTCAAGCGAAGCTAGAAGACTCTGAGTGGCCTGAAAAAAATAATTAATCATTTTATTTATTTCATTGCATAATAATTCACGCAATTAAGAAACTCACTTTATTAGCATTATCTATCAATCTTCCGTTGGCCACAAATTCGTTGTTTATTGTTTTAGCGCTGCTGAGCTGATCTTCAACTGATTTAGGATCTCCTGCAATTGGATCATTCAAAATATTGATCGCTCTAGGTTCAACCTCCCTCAACCAAAGTCTTGCTTTCTCAACAGCATCGCTGTATTCTCTTTGTCGACCACCAACACCCGATAAACGATTAGATAGGTTATTGGCTCGATTCAACAGATCTTTATAGTTCTGAGTTACTATGCTTACTTCACTACGCACTGGAGATTCCTGGGAAGAGAGTGGTTCAATGTGAGCCAATCTAGAAGGAAGAGATACTCTGAATTCGTTCAAGAGTTTCAGATATTCTTTTCCTTCATCGACAAATTTCTGAGCGGACATTGTAATGAATCGCAAATCAGCCTGGTGGGCAATTACATCACTAACGAATGTTTTTGTACTATCTGCACTAGAATCCAAATGCTTCAAATCACTTAATGATTTTTCTTTATCTTCCAGTACTCTTCTTGATTTATCTAACCACTCAGAAAATATATGGAGTTCCGACTTCAACTTGGATAACTCATCTCGTGCAGTTAGTAAACGCCTGAGCAAAGCATCGGTACGATCCACAGCCTTATCATAACGATTCCTCAAATTTCTACCATTCTTTTCTAGGGCCATCACTTCACTTTTAGATAAGACATCTCCAGCAGTGAGTACTAATTGCCTGACCTGGTCACCGCAATTAGTAACTGCTCCATAATGTTGGTCTAAATCATCTTTTATTTGTTTCATTGTGTTGATCTGATTACGCAAGTCTTCTACAAATTCATGAATAACATCTTGAGCAGCTATTTTGTCTTCAGTCTCTCCTATCCAGTGGAGCAAGTGTGAAAGAGTATCGTCGCATAATTTGTACTTTTCCTCAACGGCTTGCTGAAAATTTATAAAGAATAATCAATTTTTTTTGCATATTCATACGAGTTGTTTGGTTGGTCCTTGAACATGTATTTTTTCAACAAAATAACGCTAGAGCTAATAGAAAAATTACGATTTTGGCATTTGAAGACAAATTAATTTAAAATACAGAAATTTCATCGAAACTATTTTGAATTTGAATTGAGATAAATTCATAAGGGAACCATATCAAACAATTCAGCAAGCTGAACATCCCTATACCTATACATGCACTCAAGCTTGGCGTACACACAATATGATGTTAGTGGAAAAAAAAACAATTGGTTGTTACCTACGGTACACTCATAAAATCCTGGAACAAATTATTAATTAAATCTAATAAATTATAGTAATAATTGTAAAACAACAGTAATAACACATTGTTAACTTAAAAATAAATCAACATAAAAGTAGAAATGTTAAGAAGATGAAAAAACTTGCTTTCCTTCTTCCCACTTTTGTTAGGAAAATTTTTAAGGATACTACAAAATTAATGAATTAATCGTTTAAGTCATATTATTGTAACAATAATCTTCGATTTCGAATATTTTAAGAACGCAACGTCCATTTTTTTTGTTGCACAAAAACTTTCTAGAAAAGTAAATTTATACTATTATGTATTCGTTACATAGAGGTGATGAGAGATATGTGACAAAAATGTCACACATAAGATAACAATGAAATCAATAAGTAGTCACCTTGTATCAATACAGTAACTTTATTTTGGACATTATGATATAAAATATCAAGCTGAATATTATTTTAAGAACCTTACTAATACTAGAAGCGGTCATGCATTTCAGCACTGTAAAGATTATCCATTGGAAGTTATTTATGAGTTTGAAGAATATATTCAGAAAAATCGCAGGATGCGAACTTATATTCTCCTTTATAAAATAAGTATATTTTCAGACGATAACCAAGTACATTCTTAAATTCTCCAGCAAACTTTTATTCGAAAATGTTCTGTACTCTTCAACCGGCATCAGAATTTTTCGAACTAATTTCAAAATGTACTAATATGTTCAATATAATTCGTTGACTATAGACTTAACAAAATTTCAAGAAATAATTTCAGAATTTCGGGTACAAAGGCATTCTCAAGAGTTGAAGTACAAATTAAAGTTACTGCTTTGATGTGCATCAAAGAATACTCAACAGAATTGAATAAACCATGCGAATGTTGAAATTAATTTTCAATTTGCAGAAAGTTTTAGTGGACTTTTCATTCCATTTTAGTGATTTTCAAATTTATTTTAGTTATTTTAATTTTATGGGCATTACAATATTTGTTCGATGACAATCATTGTATAAAGAAAGTTTTCAATGTTTGTAAAGCACTCTGCACCAGAATCTCTTGTTTTAGTTAAGAACTTCAAATGCAAACATGAGGAGATAAATTATATTCTTATCTTAGATGAAAAAGTGAAATAGCATCGTAAAGCATTGAACTTGACAGTAATATTATGTCATTTAGTTCGAGGATAAAATTAAATGATTAAGAACATAACAAAAATGATTGTTTTCTCGAATAAATGGAAATATGTCAATTAAGCGCTTTGAATATGATAAGGAACCAAAAATAGCTTCTTGGCAGTTGTAAATGAACTTCAATATATAGATATTTGCTCACAATATATAAAAATATCTGGTTACGTTATGCAGTTAATTCAACATATTAACACTCTGTATTTTATTCGTTGAATATTTCAAATTTTTGTATTGAAGCAAATATTCGTTCAATAATACAAAAATCATAGAGAATACCATGAAAGAAAATTTTCAGCATTTTTCACTTCCTTATCAAATGTCTATATTATTCCAATAATCAGTAGTAATTGGGAAGAGTGAACTGAACAATACACTAGTGGGTTATTATAATTATGAGTAAATTATGTAAAGAAGCATATGCTGTAATGATTCGTTATGTGCAGGATTTGCAGGCGATTATGCACATTCTCAGTAGGACCACCACACAAAAATGAAAGCTCCCAGGGTCACAAGCTGCAAAAAATATTTTTATTATAATATCATAGCAACAACATAAACATACTAAATGAGAACAACAGCTGTGATTTATTCAGTTAAATACGAAATAAAAATATGAAACAGAAAATACTCAAAACAATAATGTATAATCTGAAAGAGGAAATAGTGGAAACATTTTTTTTATAAAAATCATACATTTTCGATAAATGTATTTTTTTAGAAAGAATTAGAAATCAAAAATTTCATAGCCACAAAAAAAATCTTCGGGAAAAAAATTGTTGGTGTTTATGTAAAGAATATTCATTTATTAACATTCTGATAACTTTCACGAATATATCAAAACTTATTTGGCAATCTGTGAGCTGTGAGTTGAATATAAAAACTTCCTTTACTTTGAATATGATTTACAAGCATGGTTCTTCATACATTATTTTAGTGGCAACAACAGAATATATATATTAGGGTGGGTCGAAAAAAATCGATATTTTTTTTTCGGATCGTAATACCGCGGAAAAGTTGCTAAATGGTATGACTAAATAGGGGAAAAAATATAAAAATTATCGGATGTTATCTTCCGTTCGCGCATGAGCTCTAAAGTTTGATTAAATTTTGAAAAAATTAAAGTTTTTTGGAAATTTTTAATAATTTTTTTTATTACGATATTTAATATGTAATAGGGAAAAATGTCATCTACGACACACTAATGAATTAATATAAAAATACTGGTATTGAGTTTTAACATCTTCCGTTCGCGCATGGGCTGTAAAAATAGCAAAAAAGTGTTGAAAACCTCAAAAATGTGGACTTAGGAAAAATAAATATATACAAGCTTCAACATATTATTGATGTATTATCCAATAATTACAAAGTACATATTTCACTTACGAATAGATTACATGTCTGGTAGTTTGAACTGTCTTTTGTTCTCAAAGGCTGGCATCGTGGACCTTGACTTAAGTGTCGTTCTTATGTACCCGTCTCGAGCTGCAGATCCGCAAACCTTAGCAGAAGCCTCGCTCACCAACTTGACGCTTCTCTCCACTGCTTGAGTATGGACTGGCATCTTCTGTGATAGGATTTCCCACTTCGGTACTTCTTCTGTTTTGATGTAGGTTTTCAGTTCATCATCAGTGACATCTTTCAATAGAGGCGGCGAAGAAAATTCACAGTTTGTCCAATAATTTAATTCCGTGTAGTCTGTTGCGGAAAAGTTTAGCTTAGGTGCCACGTACGTTCGAATTGTTTTCCTCTTTTGGTCTCTTTCTCTTGCCTTAATGATGCGGCGGAGGCCCAGTTCTCTTATATGTTTTCTGGGATCTTGAGTCATAGTAATCATAACATGTTCTGGATGCGCAAAGAACCCATTTCTCTCTATAACTGGGTCAATTACAGCTTTGAGTTCATCTTTAAGATATCTTGAGGTTTCAATACATTGGTGCACGAGCTTAGGGCCATCAGTAAAAAGTTTGGTCTTCTTAATACAAAACCACATCGGCATATATGACTTCAGAATGAATATTACTATTTCCTGGAACTCAGCAGTTGGATTTTCTTGACTAATGTAGAGTCTTAAAGCACGGTTAGCTGTTGTTAGCCACCTGGAGTGAGACAAAGGTCCTGGATCCCTGATTGATAAATCTTTTGGGCATTCACCTGATTTAATCGCTTCTGATATTTCCAGCAAATACTTCTGATCCTTACTAAGAGTTTTTTTGTCTATCTCAGGGATTTGGCAATCAATACTTTCAAACTGCACTACTGGAAGTGTTTCACATTTGATCAATTTCCCACCAATCGGTCCTTTCAAAGAATTTGGCCCGGTCGACTTACCATCTAAATACTGAAATAAATGGCGGAAGGGTAGTTCATTAAAATGAAGAAGACAAACTGCCCATTGCAGAGGCTTACCTAAGTGTGTTTCAATACGGCGTATTATACCGTTTTTCAATCCGGTGTTAACATTGGTGCCATCACAGCCAATAACGACTAATTCGTCCAAAGAAATGTCATTGCTTGTAAAATAGGATATAATAGAGGTCGCAATATCCTCTGAACTTCCTGAATTCGGGGTCACGTGACCCAGAAATATATTACCAGGTTCTTGTATAAGCACGTAATGTTCCTCCTTTACCACTCTTTTAAATCGTTTTGAATGTGCCTCTTGTACCACAATAGTGTCGTCTTTACGGCCATCAAAATATAGCCCAATTAGCTTATTTTCTGTTATAGAACTGGACAAATCAGCCCAAACATTGTGTTTTTCTCTTCTTATTTTACACTTGTCAACTACTTGTGAATTGTCGCTATTAGTTACCACGCCAACGTCCTGCAAAACACTTGAGGCTATTGCTGCTGTAGCACGATCGGAAACACCGTAACGATCACTAGTTAATGCAGTAGATTTAAGGTTAATCCTCATTTGCCAACCGGATTTCTTTTTTGGAGATTCAGGTATGAATTCTTGGTCACTGTCACAGCAATCGTCACTGGAGGTCAAGGATTCATCACGTTGTTCAGTTTCTTAAACTTGGACATCTACTTTTGGTTTTGGACAGCTGGAACTAGATTTCCTCTGTAAAGATTTGGCACGTTTCTTTGTTTCATTTAAGTCCACACCTCCAATTTTGCCAATGCCGTGAGTGCGTAGTGAATAGATAAATTTCAGCTCAAGTAAAGGTATTTTTTTAAGCTTTTCACAAGTACAAGTTATTGAGCAGATACACTGGCATTGATCCGGTGTTTTATGACAGGTACATTCAAGGGCAATGGGGCATTTGCATGCCGCAATGTCAAAAAGCAAACAGCACTTTTTCTTAAAATCATCAAGGTTTCTCTTAAAGACCTCCTTGTTTTTGTCTCGAGTATGAGATTTTCTTAAACTATAATACTTGTCATGCAGTGCAGTCAACAGTTGTACTACTCTCTTATCACTTACGGTGAGAATTGATGCTCTATTGTACAAACACACTATTTTGCCAGCTACTGTATTGGCTACTTGTCCAAAACTAACTCTTTTGTTGTTTACTTTAACTGCTAAATTATACCTCTCATTCGATATACATCGAAGAACGTCCTCTCCTGTAGGGAGCTTGTTAGGCGGCAAGTCTCTTGGTGTACCGAAAAACGGACACTGGAATTCTTGTCTAGTGATCACTGTCTTTGATAATGCCATCATTCATTGCACAATTGTTCAAAAAACTACACCAAAATATGAAATTTGGAACACACACTACGCAACACATCCACCGCACTCAAGAGACAACAGCAGACTGGCACACAAAATTGCGCGGCGGACCACTGTAATGGCTGCCTGCAGCGGAGAGGGGGTATCACGTGACGCGGCGTGGGTCGTTGACCCGCTAGTGGCGCTGACACTGACAGTAAGTTTTGTATCGCTGTGCGCGATCGAAAAACCAAGCCTAATTACGTCTGAATTTTTTCTTTAACTATCAGAACATGTATAATCAGATATTAGGTATTACATTATTGATATCTGTAACTATACATGAAAAGAAAATAGGACAAAAATCCGATTTTCTTGTATTTTGGCTATATTTGGATGTCCATGCGCGAACGGAAGATGTTGAAGTGCAATACCGGTATTTTTATATTACTTTATTAGTGTGTCGTAGATGAAATTTTTCACTATTACATATTAAATTTCGTAAAAAAAATTATTACAAATTTTCAAAAAAATTATTTTTTTCAAAACTTTAGAGCTTATGCGCGAACGGAAGATAACATCCGATAATTTTTATATTTTTTCCCCTATTTAGTCATACCATTTAGCAACTTTTCCGCGGTATTACGATCCGAAAAAAAAAATCGATTTTTTTCGACCCACCCTAATATATATATATATATATATATATATATATATATATATATATATATATATATATATATATATATATATATATATATATATATATATACATATATTGTGGCAACAACCGTAACAGCTTTATTCACGTATGTGGCGTCAAAGTACTGCTGCCATCAGAATACTCTAAATACAATACTGAAGAATCTGTTATTATTCCTGGCCTTTTATTAAAGACAACTTAGTAAGAAAGTCTGATGATTTTAAGAAGCCTGTACTACTAACTAAAGAATCTCGAAGACAATAACAACTATTACTGAATGTAACAATTCTGTATCTGTGTTTAATAACGGGGTTGTAGTAAATACTGGTGAAAATTACTCGGTTAAATTAGGTTTCGTAATTTTCTATATTCATTACGGTGGTTCCAAAGTACCAAACCGTTCAGCTTGTGTTGAAAGCAACTTACAAAAGTCAATAAACACAACTTTCATCGTACTTTTGGCCATCCCTTTAAAATATCAATAACTTTGCATTAGTATTCATATTTCTTGAATGAGCTTGCTTGATATGTTTTGAAACTTTATTAAGAGTTTCAAAAAAATTAAGGAGTGAAAACGTCCTCAGAATAGAAAGACACTATTGAAAATAATTGTGGTGGAAATGATGCATCTAATGAAAATCATAAAAATCAGAAAAGGCATATCATTGATACTATAATGAATATTGTAGAAGAAGAATATGAAATGGAAATTGAAGCATACTTCAAAACATTGCATTAAAAGAAATTCTTTCAGATCACAAGCACGTACTATGAATGACCTATACCTATTAACGAATTGAAATAGAAAATTGTTATTGCTATAGTCACAGAAAGGTATCAAACAACCCCCAGCATCGTACATACCACAAAAAAGGTGAAGATGTAACTGCATATGAGATATTCTGTTTCTGGAGCTGTGACTAAAACAATGATTTACTTAGTCGTAACATTCTTATAAAAATATAACAATCTTCAAAAATGTCCAAGTCATTGCCAATGATCTTACATTACAAAATAACAGCCAAATAAATTCAGAATTGTATAGTGAAACCTTGCCAAATAATCCTATTCGAATAAATATGTAAAATGAATAAATATGTAACTGTTTCGTTGAAATTTCACAAATATCAACAAAAAATACAAAAATTGAGTATTGAGTTCGTCTATAAATAATCTATTATATGATCTACCTCAAGATAAATTATCAGAATTGTGAAATTATACACCAAATGGTTTATCAACATCGAGTTTTACAACATTTTCACCGAAAATTTAATGAGGTTTATGATTTATTAAATGTGAATTGATTTTGTATACTCGTAAAACCATGCTTCTATCATTCATTGCAACAAGATAGGAAGCTATGACTAAATACTTATAGCAAAATGTGCAACTAAACTTATAGCAATTATTGCTGATCCATGACAACGTCAGCCTTATTTTATAAGAAATCACAGCACTCTCATTGCATGCTTTCAAGCGATACTAAAGCAAAAAATCACACTCATCAGCTGAGTACTTGAAGAGGAATCTTCGTAAGTAGACATCACTCTTCAAATAAACTCTGACAAAACATGTGAAATGAGAAAAGTAAACACTTACCCTCTGTTCGGCAGGTAATATCAAACCCTTTTCCAGAGCTTTCAGATAATCCATAGATTTGTTCTCATTTGTGTCGCGAATCCTACCTTCTTGTGCATCGACCAAATTATTGTCAATCGCAGCCGATAATGGAACTATCGTGCCACTTTCTGTATCCTTAACTACAGTACTCGTAGGATCGATCAAATTATCATTAATAGCATCCAGTAAAGTTAACCGCTTTCTATCAATTATAGGAATATTAACGAATGGGTCAGTAAAACCACCAGTTGTGGGATTGTATATTGAATAGGTAATCGATTCGATCAGACTAAATCCTCTTCTAGGGGTCATAATTAGACCGTTATCAATTGCTGTAGAGAGCGGGTACAATTTTGAGGTTAAAGTGTCGAGGACATTTCCTTTTTCCGAATCGATTATACCTTTCCTGAATCCTTCGGGAAGTTTTATCAGCTTCTTTTTGTTACCGTCTTTGATGACTGCAGAATCAGGATCTATATAACCCAAACTAATGGAGTCCTTCAAACTCATAACCTGTTTGGATTGTGGATCGGTGAATTTACCGGTATTTATATCTAAATTTCCTAACTCGATCGCATGTCTGAATTCTAACGGTTCTTGTAAATAAATTGTTATATTTTCCCCATAGATTACGATTTGAGATTGTACCGAACTAGATTGCACTTCGAATAAAACCATCTCCGTTGAATTTAAAGTTTTATCCGCAATGGCCGCATCGAGTGATTTGAATGTGCCTGACTGAACGTCTTTAGTAACAGCTACCTGAGGGTCTAATAGTTCAAATTTGATGGCATCCTCGAGGGCGTATTTTCTAGGACGTGTTGCTGTTTTACCGAGTTCCGAAAGAGCCTCTTTGATCTCGAGAGGTCTATCCAAAGTAACAAATAAACCTTTTTCGAACGCCACGTCGTAATTGTAAGTTGATTTTGACTTTGAATCGAAAACACGTCCTTTTGAAACGTCGATATTTCCATCTTGTATAGCCGACGGCAATGATTTTATCGAATAATTTTGAGGGTCTTTGAATGCGGTCGTGGATGGGTCAATAAAACTATTCTTCAATGATTCCGACAAATCATAAAATTCCCCATTGTTGAGGGGGTCAGCAAATTTACCCGATTCGGGACGATAGAATCCACAAAGTATGGCTTCTTCTAATTTTAACGGTCTCTTTATAGGTACAATCAATCCTTTTTTCTTAGCATCCAAGATGTTAATAGAATTGCCGTTTGGAAATTGATAACAATTTTCCTTATCGTCAATGAGTTTTTTCTCGAGTGCGTCGGACAATTTGATATATTTATTTTCGGAAGAATCTTTGACTAGAGAATCTATAGGGTTGATCAGTTCAACACTACACGCTTCTTGTAAGTTGAATTTGCGGCCGGAGGCAGGATGCACGAAAACGTTATCTACATGGTCGTACAAACCCATTTGCAACGCTTCGTATAATCCAAAATTCGCTGTTTCAATATCTACAATGTAACCCTTTTCTAACGCTTCCGATAATTTCATATGCATGCCAGTATTTGGAACATTAAACATACCGTTTCTCTTATCAATAATATTAAGTTTACATGTTTCAGATAAGTTTAGTAACCGATTTTGTTTTTCATCGAAATAACAAGGGAACAGAGGAGATATGATGCATTTTCTGATTGCTTCATGCAAAGTGATTTTACGATCGTTACTGGGGTCTATGAATTTTCCACTATTTTCGGCATATAGACCTTGATGGATGGCTCTTTGCAGAGATACAGCAGCTTTACTGTCGATCAATATTCCCAATTCAAAAGCCTCTGGTAGTGTACACTCATTAACTTCTCCCTTCGAATAATCTTTCACTAATGCTGAGTTACCATCTACATAATTTTTGTGTATTGCATCAATCAGAGGAAGTTTTCTCCATACCCCAACTCTTGTATCTTTCACACTGATAGATTCAGCATCAATTAGGTTTATTTCAATGGCTTCGATTAACGTTAAATAATTACCAGTATGTGGGTCCAGGAACAGCCCAGATTGTTCGTCATATATTCCTTTATAAATAGCTTCACTCAGAGGTATTGGAGGTGTTACTTCTATCAGAAGACCCCTTTCGAAAGCTTCATTGAAATCGACAGGTTCATTTCTCAAACTCAAAACAACGCCATCATTAGTATCGATGAAACCATCTACTATAGCTTGGTCGAAGGTAACTAGTTCTTCATCTATGGTAACTAACGTCGATGAAGTATCAACGTAACCCCTGTTGAATGCACTTTCCGCTTTTAGACGTTCTTTGCTTCTAGGATCTATGAATTTTCCAGTAGATGGATCATAGAAACCTTTGAACACAGCCTCTGGTAGGGTTATTTGGCTGTTGTAAGGCACGATCAAACCACGATCTTGTGCTTCATATAAGTTGGATTCAGTGCTGGTAATAGGATCTATTGCGTGACCTTTAACAGGATCGATCAGTCTCAACGTAATAGCATCATTCAAGGTGATTATATCTCCAGAACGAGGATCTTTAATTGTAAGGACACTTGGATTTATAATTCCGCCTTCAATTGCTTCTACTAGGGTAACTTTCGCATCATTAACGGTAAACTGACCACTCTGTGGGTCATACACTTTTTGGGCTAAGGTTTCTTGAAGTGAC
Source organism: Henosepilachna vigintioctopunctata (assembly GCA_030704895.1). NCBI lineage: Eukaryota > Metazoa > Arthropoda > Insecta > Coleoptera > Coccinellidae > Henosepilachna > Henosepilachna vigintioctopunctata. The sequence goes on along the minus strand of JARQZJ010000112.1, from coordinate 207,497 downwards.
CAAGGAAGAACTGTGCTCAAAATATAACCTTTAAGATAAGCTTGATCTAAAGTTAGGAGAGGACTCGTGAGAACGCCTTTTTCCGAATCTATCAAATTTGTTTGGAAGGCTTCTTTTATTTCTACGATTCGTTTTCTCTTGTCGTCTTTGATTCTAGTCGTTGCTGGATCTATCAGTTTACACTCTATTGCTTTCTGTAATGTTATTTCATTTCCTGTGATAGGATTCAAAATTTGACCATTACGCGGACCATAATAATTCAAAAGAATTATTTCCAAAAGGCTGAATACAATAGGTTTGGTCTGAATCAGGCGCAGTTCCAAAGCTTTGTTCATAGGAATTAATTTGTTGTTTTTAATGTCCCTGAGGTTTCCGTTTTCAATGAATCCATTCTTGATTGCTTCTTTCAAAGAAATGAATGTATCAGTTTTTGTATCTTTCACTTCACTTATTTTGTCGTCAATTATTAGCCTTTCGACTGCTTCAGCAATAGGTAGAAATTGTTTTGTTAATGGGTCTTTAATTCTTCCACTAGACTCATCGTACATACCTTTATGAATAATTGCTTGTAAAGATATGGGGCGTGGCAAAGCTAGTACGAAACCTTTATGGAAAGCTTCGGGAAAATTCATAGTTTTTTGGGTAGCCGTATTAATAACCAGACCCCTTCTTGGATCAACTACAGATTTATCTACGGCTTCAAAGTATGGAACTAACTGCATATTTTTGGGATCTCTTATTGAAACAGATTTGGGATCAACAACATTTGATGTTAAAGCTTTCATGAGTGACATAAATTCGTTATTTTCCCCTACTTTTACTCCTACATTTATCGGGTCGAAATTATCAGAATTCGCTATTTCTTCGAGAGTAATTGGCTGATATTTGGGCTTAGGTTTGTCATCTATATGTATAATCCATCGTAGTTTTACAGCTTCGAAAAATGGAACTCTCTTTCCAGTCTTTGGATCTACCATATGACCTGTATGTTTATCAATCAGAGGTCTGTTCAGTGCGTCCTCGAGGGAAATATATTGTGCAGGCTTTTTTGTAGAGTCTTTCACTAGTATTGCTGTAGGATCAAATAGATCTAAATCGTATATAAATGAGTCGAAATTTATATGAGCACCATTCAAATCGGTAAAGTTCCTGGATCGCAAATCATAGTAACCAATTTCTGCTAAATATTGAGGTGTTAAGTTACGCGATATAATCAGAGTGAATTTAGAAGGTTCATCTAAGAGTTTAATGGAGTTTTCATCCAAGATAATTATCCTAGATGTACTATTCAATTTATGTTCACACAATCCTTCTTGAAGAGTAAATGGTAGTTCGTGGCCCTCAAAAATTATTCTGCAAGTTGTGGTGTTAATTACTTTATCGAGCAAAGCCTTCTCTATGGTGGTTTCAATTGGTTGAATAACCTCGTTCCTCTTAAGCACTTCTACGGCGTCACGCTCAATATCTTCTTCAGGTGGTGTGGAATTTGTTGAAATTGTATCTTCTGGACGTTCTACTTGCGGTGATGATTTTTCAACAATTTTGGGTGCGGCATTTGATAGCTCAACGGTTGTTTTCGATGATGAAATACTAGATGGCATAGATGTATCAGAAATAATTTTTGAATCTTTATCTTTTCTAAACGTGATTTTTTTGGCAGCATCGACAGCTGCTACACCTGCAGCACCTACGGCAACTGCTGGTAATGCCAATCCGCCTAAAACTGCGATGAGTCCCAGTTTTGTTGCTTCTTTGAAACCTATCTTCTTCCCTGACTTATTGTCGAAGACATCGCCGCTGGTGGGGTCAATCAAGCCATCTTGAATTGCCTTTTCAACCGTTATTGGTTTTTGGGACTCTACGTCATAGACAATTGAGTTCGGATCTATAATTTCCCTATTTAATGCTTCCACTAAGGTAATTTCTTTCTTAGGATCAATGGGATCCTTGAATGAATTGGTACTTTCATCATAAATAATCGTGAAAGCTTCTGCTATGGTCAGTTCCGATGTTCTGACTGTTTCGGAAGGTAAATCTTGTACTTCTTGCATGACAGGTGTTGCTGAAAGAATTCCATCTTGTAAAGCATCCTTAATGGGTATTTTTTCTCCGGTTTTCGGATCGGTGAAAGTGCCTGATTTCATATCAACTAGTCCTTTATTCAAGGCTTCCGAGAATGATAAGACTTTATCCTTTATAATAGTCGTATTTGCAACCTCGTTTTCTTTCAAGATAATACCTCTACTACGAGCATCATCTAAGCTTATGATCTCCAATGTTTCGAGGTTTTGAATTTCATTAATGTTCACCAATGTATAACCGGATTTCAATTCTATTGTCCTAGTGGTTACCCGATGAATGGTGTCGTTCGTTTCCGTAATCGTCGTAATGGGCTGCGAGCTATCGAAATCGATGAAACTAGTTGGCTGCTTTATCATCAATAACCCAGACTCGATAGCAGCAGATATAGGAATGGTTTCACCTGTTTTGACGTTCTTGAAGGTTGCAAGATTTTTGTCTATCAAATTATTTTCTAATGCGTCCTCGATATTAATACAATCCGGGCTGACGGGAAACGGCAAAGCCATTATGAAATCATCTTGAATTGCATCTTTTATAGGTATACGTTCTTTTGTTAGGGGATGAGATATCTCTTTTTTTTCAGTATCAACCAAACCTAGTTTAACAGCTACAGGGAATGTCATACCAGCTGGTGGAATGTTTTCGGGACCTCTTGGAATGACTTCATCGAATATATCATTTTTCACAGCCTCTTGCAGATCTAATTCACCGTCAGCAGTCTTCACAGTAGACTTATCATCATCCAAAATTCCAACTTCTAGAGCCTTTTTGAGCGTGACTTTTCCCTCACTTGTTTTACTCAATGTGCTCAACGGATCGACTATATCACAGATAATTGCTTCACTGATGCTTAAATGAGTTCCAGTTTCAGGATGTACAACTCTTTGACTATCTGGATCGATCAAACCCTGCTTAATCAGCTCTGGAATTGACAGACTACGATTCAAAGGAAAAAGAAGTTCATTTGATCCATCAGGATCTAGAATACCTCTAGAGATGGCATCATTAATGGTTAAGAGATCTCCTCTCTGAGGATCAATTATTCGGCCACTATTTGGATCGATTCTACTGGTCTCGATAGCTTCATGCAAGGTTAGTTCATCGCCATTTGGGGATGTGAATACATTTTTCTTGTCCAGGATCTGTGCAGTATTAGCATCGATAACTCCTTTTCTAACAGCATCTTCTGGAGTGATTATTTTTCTCCTCAATTTTTGTAAAACGACTCTTTTAGCTTCACGCTCTGGACTTAAAGACTTCGCACGGCCAATTTTAACTTGATATGTGGGTTCTATCGTAATTCGAGCTCTAGTTTTGTCAGCTTCTGAAATATCTTCGTCGCTATCGAAACGGATCGTAGCAGTACTTAAAGTTTTTGGTTGATACATTTCTTGGTTTTTCTTCAAATCTCCAGCAATAGGCACACTTGAATCAAGTTCATTCAGTTGTTCAGGTGCTGTCATTTCTTTACTAAAAGGTTCTCGAGAAGAACATGATACTCCTGATATAGAGTTTTCAACCTTGGTAGTTGTTGGGGAACTAGTGTCCATCACTTCTGTTATAGTCACAGTCGTTGTATTCGTGCCAGATTGTGGAATGTTAATAGAAGCAGTAGAGGTTTTTGAAGAATATTTTTCATCTGGAGTTATTTGTGATTTACTCAGTGAATTAATGTCTTGATTAATTATTTTCTGCAGCGAGTGACTTGCAGTATTTTGTTCTGGAATGGATTTTCCTTCAAATAAATTTGAACTTTGAACGTTATCGCATAAAGCCTGACTTTGTAAATTTTTGTAGGTATCTTGGTCAATTAATCCTTTTTCTAAAGCTTCTTCGCCTGTGACATAATTTCCACTTCGGGGATCCACAATAAGAGTTTTTCCAACGATTTTTAGAATTTGACCTGCAGCCAGAGGTACTCCCGCCACTGCCATAATACCTAAATTCACAGCATCTGATAGAGAAATTTGTCGCCCAGTGCTATCTCTATAATTCCCATCATCGTCCACAATTTTCTGCTCCGCTGCCTCCGTCAAGGTAATATATTCCCCATTTGAGGGATTTCTGACAACTACTTCTCCAACTGATACATTTAACGTACTAACTATATTTGTTAACACTGCTCTATCTGGTGTTAGATCAGAAATATTATATGGTGGAATTTGACCCGGTTGGTTCGTCGTTTTGACTTTAATATCATTCTCCTTTGATGAATCGACTATTTCCATGTGACTAGATATCTGGGAAACATGTTTCTCATGAGTGGATGTCTGATTTGAAGGCTCATTAGAGGTAGGTCGTTCTAAAATAATGTATCCTCTGCTGATAGCCTCCTTCATCGGAATGACTTCATGATCTATAACATAATGGCCTGTGCTATCTAGGATTTTTTTTTCTAAACTTCTAGTCAGAGAAATTTTTCTTTTAGTACTAGGATCAACTACGACCGCTGAATTAGGATTGATAATTTTCATAATGACACATTCTTCGAAACTAGCTAATCTATCTGTACCTGGTATTACAAACATACCCGTAATGGGATCAAAATATCTTTCTCTTATAGCATCTCCAAGCATCCAACCTTCGGTAGGCAATTCCGAAGCGGTTTGTTCCACTACACTGTTAGTTCTTTGCGGAGAAATTGAATTTTTCGAATCAGTTTTTACGTGCTCATCAATCATAGAATTTTCTGTTTTGGTCGACAATTGCGATTTAACCTTGATCAAAACCTTTTCTGAATTTTCTGAGTCTGGTGATAGAAGTCCATCGCTAATAGCCTGAACGATAGGTATAGCTTCGTTATTTAATGGATTTATGAATATCTGATTTTCATTATCTATAAGACCTTGACGCAATGCGTCCGTATAAGTAATTTGATGATGATCTACGTTTTTCTTAGTGACAGTTACATATCTTTGAACTAATCTATGTGTTATTTTCGTGGAAACCGTTAAATTCAACAAGCTGTTGAGCATTGCCGCACCCTCGGGAGTTATTAAATGTTGAGCAATTGCTTCATTCAAATAAACTACTTTACCCTTCTGAATGTCAATAAGATTACCGTTCTTCGGATCTATATAACCTCGAAATACCGCGTCTAGTACTGATAATTCTTGACCGTTTTCAAAAATACCTATACCGCGAGACAGAAGGTCGTACACTTCGCTCTTTACCTCTCCAGAACTAACGCCGTTGTTGAAGGGTACCAACTTACCTGTTTTTGTGTTAGTTAAAAGACTTCCCCCGTTTTTCTTACTAATATAACCCTTGTTGCTAGCGGAATTGAAGCTGATATAATCTGATTTATCGGGTGGCTGAAAACCGTCTACATCGAATATTGATTTTTTTACTACAGCTATAATGTACCCCCTGTGAACAGCTTCTTTAATGGAAACAGTTTCTCCGGTAACTAAATTTCGAAAAGACCCATCCGGCGTAATTATACCTTCACGCAGCGAATCGGATAAAGTTAACAGCTCATTCGATCGAAAATCTAGAATGCAACGTATATGATTAACATCTAAGACGCCTTTGGATATAGCGTCGAGTATGGAAAGTTTAGTTTGATGCAGCGGTGACGATATTTTTCCCGCCTCGTCCATCAAGTTATCGTCGACCAATTCGGAAAATGTTTTTGGTTTAACAATGAGCTGCCGACGTTTAGCTTCTAGAAATGAAAGTTTTTCGTGATGAAGCACGTATTTACCCAATTTCGGATTTATTATTCCCTTATCGATAGCTTGCAAAACGGTAATTTTGTTATCGGCTACCGGATCGACAATTTCGCGAATATCCCCATCAACCACGTTCGTTTTAACAGCCGCGTCAATTTGATACTTATTACCGGTATTTCTGTCCACAATCCAACCGGTCTTTTCGTCTACCAAACCCTGATTCAGCGCATCAGATAGGGCCACAGCCCCTGTTTGTAACTTAACTTCCGTGTGCTGAAGAAGGTAACCCCTTCTGTAAGCTTCCTTTATATCAATTACTTCCCCTGTTTCGATCTTATATGTTCCCGCATTTACATCAACCTTTCCCTCATCTATAGCTTGGTTTATTGTCGTTGAATTTACCTTTAATCTCTTTTCAGAGGGATCCATGAAGCCCTGCTCGGCCTCGTATATCTGTCGCTGAATGGCTTCCAAAAGAGTCAACTCTCTTCCATCTTCTACGATACCGCAAGGACTCTGTAATTTCGACGCAATGTTCGGATCAACTAATCCTTTATAGACGGCCTCATCGATAGTGATTTGTATGTCCTCGGAAATAACGAGCGTTCCAGTTCTGACGTCCAATATCCTCGAGATTATAGCTTCACGTACTGTCATTATGTCCCCAGTGTGTGGGTTAATGATTCCTTGAACGTCAGAGATACCGTCGACTAAGACGTACTCGTTAATTCTGTGAGGTCTCTTCGCCGACATGTTAGCCGACCAATTTTGCGGTTCTTGGATTATTTGAGTTTTGGTGGTATATTTGTCAGGAGGTCGTCCATTCGAAATTTTATCCGGCTCGTCCTTTGAATGAATCTGAAGATTTCCGTTTTCGCTGCTCCTAGTTTTTATGTACCTTTTGAAAATTGGAAATTCAATTTTATTGGATGGGATTTGTAAGATAATGCGCACGATTTTAGCAAAAAATTCAAAACTTACTGTTGGTTATAGTGTGTTGTGGTGGTGAACGTGGAGGTCAATTCGCTGGCACTGCTCATGTGGAACTCTGATCTGAAAGTCCGGAACGGTTGAGGTTGCATTTGCTCAACCAATCTCTGAAAGTTAAAAAAAACATAAGATACGTTGAAAAAAATTAATGATACGAATGAGTTATAACTTAATAAAAAATTAACTGAAAAATTTCTTGGTAAGTATGGAATATACATCTGGCTCAATGCCTTCATTAATAAATTTCCAGGTATGTCTTGAGATATTACCTCATTGTCAAGACCAGTTACAAAAGGTGGAACTGGGTAAACTTCATACCACCGTTCACAGTATGCACAAATGTTTAATGCACATATGATAGACCATAAATATGAAGAAAATGTTTACAGAAGATACAATTAAATGGAAGGAGGTGAAAATGAATAACTCTCACAGAAATACATACAAGAGAAGCAAACAATCTATTTGATCATTAATAATTGGTTCATTTTCTGAGAAAGGCTTATTTGAAATTTATTTATAATTTAACTTGGAATACACAAAAATAGCTGCCAAAGTCATAAAATAAAACCGAGTGGCTTCTATTCATTCATACATAGGTTCTTATACTTATATCTTATACCACTAAAGAAAAATTTCCATGCAGAGTCTTAACTGAAAAAATACTTGAGGAAAGATAAGTGGTAAACTGACATTGGAAACAATGTCAGTTTAACAGATATTGAAGAAACGACTAAAGAAATGTTGCTTCAATCAGAGCAGAAAATAAAGACTTCTCAGTTTACTAATTTCTTGAAATGAGTGGTGAAATTGATAAAGGATAATTATAGAACGGTTTAAAGACTGTAACCATTAAATGAATCTAAAATCAATTTTGGTCAAGAATAAAGATAGGAGTATAGTATCGAAGAAAACAGTCGTGTTGATATTGACGGGAATATCCTACTTTTTACATTAGACAAAGAGAAAAAATATCAATTGTACAAAATAAGAATACCAATGGTTTTTCTCAACGTTCAATTCTTATTCGACTTCATTGAGACAATATTATTGCTCATGAAATAGTGAGAAAAGGGTAACAGATTGGATCATTTAGAAATAAGCTCATCTCGAAAAAAGACCCCAATTGTGAAAGATCAATCAGAATTCAATTCATCTCAAATTCCAAGTTTCTAAACTCATATTTATAGCTTCGTTATTCCATGAATAATTTCTTGATCAATTGTATACTGTTCTTTAAGCTTTTGTGCCTTCTATGAACAGTGGCTACAAAATACACTGTGCTTTATCTTTTGTAAGCAATCTTAGGATGAAGTTGACATCTCGAAGCAGTTACTCTATTTATATCTAATTCAATAATTTAAATGGAAACAAAAAACAATATTTTATGATGGCCTCAGTTCGAACATATGTAAGTATGTGAATCTAGTAAACCACTTCGAGTAACCATTTCAATTTTTCATGATACATGATAATTCACACTGAAGTGTCGAAGATTGATGTACTGTGCAATACAAATTCCACAAAATATTCGTTTTTGAAAAGTGCGAAAGTTCAACATGTTTAGGGAAATTAGGACACTGAAAGTATAAAGGTGTTCTCGTTTACAATGTACAGCAGCTTTCAATGCACGCAATATACTCAATAAACTGAACTTAATTATGTACTGAATTCAAATGTAATAATTGGAATATTTCACATTAAATTTAGCAAAACTATGTCTATTATATTCAAATCCTGCAACACAAATAAACAAATTGCTTGACCATTGCTTCCTCGTGGTGTCACCCCCATTTTTAAATCTACACTGTACAATGTAAATGTAATGTTTTTGAAAATGGGGTAACACCCCGAAATATATAATATAATAATAAGAACTTTATTTAGCAAACATACTACATAATAAACGAATTACACTTTAACAAATAAACGTATAAGAACATCTGAAAGTCTATATTGTTCTTTCAATATTCACTAGTCCTGTTTACTCAAATATAAACTCTTAACTTTCACTTTAAAGTTTTTTAAGTCCACATTCCAGATATATAACGGCAATTTATTACATGCAGTCAAAGCCTTAAAAAATTTAAAGGCATCACAGAATTTTGTGATGCCTTTGTCTTTTTATGATCCAATATAAATCTGTCACTGTTTCGTGTACTATACTCATGAATTTCACTAAAAGTCTTTAATTTATTGCGCAAATAGTTTGGTGCAAGCTGCAGTTTAATTTTATGTATAAATATTAACACACTGACCTCCAGCATATGATTCACTTTCATCCATTTTAGTGCCTTTAATATTTGGCTTATACTCGTCTTTCTGTCTACCTTTAAGATTAGGTACTCCTATCGCTTTATTTTGGAGGATTTGAAGTCTTTGTATATCTAATGATTTGCACATATATAAGACGGTGACCGCAAAATTACAGTGAGATTAATTATTATTCAATTATTTATTATTTGCCAAGCAATTAATATAATATTTGTGAAACCAAGGCAAGTGTCCTTTATTCAATATATCAAACATTGTTTTACCAAGAGATCAGCGAACATTCAAAGAAATAAACACATATACAAGTATATACATCAGATTCACATTGAATGACCATATTTTTCTCGTATAATTCAAGATAATTGTTGACAATAACCATATCCCATTGCTTGCTTGTAAATGTATCATAACAATTCATACTTTATGGGAATAAAATTTGAACATGGCAATTAAAATTATACAATGCGATTCTGAAGGTTGCATTATAATACGAGTTATTTCGCTACTCATACTGGATTCAGTACTCATAAACTAATAATAATAATAGATAATACTTATAAACATATTCATTATAATAAATTAAAATTATTGTAGTAATCATCCATTCGCTTCACCATGGATTATATTCTTGGGTAGTGGTTTAATAGACATGACAAAAACCAATAACAAACGACTTATCACAGAATATGTGTAGTTACTAACAGTAGCTGTGACTAAATAGATAAAGACTTCAAGTTCCAGGCTCAAAGAGGCGCCCCATTAAATGTACACCCTTTCTGCGTCACGTTGTGATTGAAGAAATGAATTGAACAGTTATTCTGTTAGCTACTTCGCTATAACATGACTCCAGAAATAAATTAGAGATGATCAGTTGTCATTATATCATGGGAATCTATCAGTCATTCAAATAAACTGCATGGAGTTATTTCAGCAGAACAGAATCGAGCAAATTTACTGAAGTCATATTGAAAACGAATGCAGCATAAACGATATTTCTAGGAAAACAGTGGAACTACCTCAAGTGTCGAATGAATTCACTTTAGAGGCCGTCCATTAATAATGTGATTTTTTTTGGCATTTTTACCCCCCTCCCCCTCGGTGATACATGGTGAGGTTCAAGACTAACCCCCCTCACTATATCACGTGTATTTTTAGTACCTACAAAGAATCTTAATTTTTTGAAAATATTTATTATAGAATACAAGTATCATCAAATTTTATTATAGAAAATTTAAAAAAAACTCCTTAATAACCTCAAGAGGTAGACAGAAAGGTTGCAAGTTGTTATGGACTCACATAAAACTAATGAAAGATATGCGAAAAACTTTTTTTAGTAATACATGAACATAATTTAATTTATTATGCCCTCAGGCCACAGATTAGCAAGACTTTCTTCAACATGAATAACTGGATTAAGCATGTTGCAAGTTATCATGCGTTATCATTTTCGCGCACTACGCAGAGTATCTCTCTCGAGATATCTCTCTCTACCGTTCGTTGGCCGCGTGAGGAAGCGGGAAGGACGAACATTGTGCATCTCTATATTTATCTGTCATTTTCGAATTTGTACGCGTTTGACGAAAAAATAAATACTACACCCCCTCTCCCTTGTGATATGTCGTGATTTTTTATGGGCCCACACCCCCACTTTCGAGCCTCGCATGATTATTAATGGACGGCCCCTTAGGAGTTAAGGAGGCTATGACACACGAATACCAACCTCTTATTATTAAAGTTGCTTGCAGATTACCACTAGTACTTGAATAGTGATAACAAGTAAATGGATAGATCTCGTGCTTGCTGCCACATCTACATTGCATACTGATATGTATAAATGTAGTTTTTTGTGGTCTACAATAATGCAGATTTCAAATGAAACTGTTTCTAAATTAATTAAAATCGTGAGCGATTAAATATCTTCCTGATAAGACTATTAATTGCAAGAAGCATTTAAACCAATTTAAAACTGTTATGTAACAAACCAAGGAGAATTTACATATTATTACTATCATGTCGTTAAAAATTTTTCTCAAAGGAAAGTCTACTCCTAATAATGGCAATCGCAAGTGAATTTGTCAAAAGTTGAACTTGCCTCAAACACAATATACAAACGGGTTGGGAGAAAGAGACCTGGAAAAAATTCAGAGACTCTGTCGCTCTATCAAGTATACGCTCGGCTTACAGATCCATGGAACCAGAGAGAAGACATATTGAGGTCACAGTCTTAGGTATACAGCCTTTTCAACATCATACAAATTTCTGTTCCATAAGATGTAGAAGAACGAAAATGATGATCTTGGTGAAAACACAATTTGCAATGTTTTACATTGCAAAACAGAGAAAGTATAATTGCATTTTCAGCCATAATCGGACGCGTTAGACAATGTCTTGAGAAAAAGTGTAGACAGTTGGGATTAATTGAAAAAACAATTCATATTCAGATGAAAACACCAACACATTGCCTATTGTATTTTGGCCAGTTTGCTTATCACGTTTTTGCTTCTCTCGATGAACATTATTTAGAAATTTACTACTTCCATTCGAGGAAATACATAAGATAAAGTTATATCATTTTTCGAAGAGTTCATGTTCTTTGATTCTTTTTTTGATATGAAGACCAGAGCTCATCAATGCACATAGAGGATACTGTGTTATCTTTAAAAGTATTGGCTTTTCAACCTCACAATATGACTTTTCAACCTCACAATATGCATTTTGAGGTTAAAACTTTCAATTAAATTCGTCCACTTTTGGTTCTTAGCAGCAGGGTCTTTAGGGAAGCTTTAACAATTTCAAGTTTCTCTGAAATCATTAGTAGTCTGAATATATTTATCCAAACTGTAGTCAGAAGTACTCGAATTATACACAATATGTAAAGACTCAGAATTTTTGGATTCTTAATTCATATATTCTGCCTCTGTAATAGTTTTTCCTGAATAAATATTCTTATTATTACCGTTACTATTTCAAAGGGTAGGTTATACCGGTGAATCGTTCAAAACAAGATTCAGAAGGCACCACTCCTCCTAAAAAACGTAGTCTTCGAACTATATCCGAATCATAATGGACCAAGAACCATTGACCACATTTCAGTTGTCATTTCAAAAGTCACTAAAACTTACCTACTCGGTAAACGAGTAGACTACCATAACATTTCAAAGATGGCCGGAAAAAAAATTATTTTGTTGTATATCAGTCACAAAACTTTGGAAAATTATTTTAAATAATATTTCAAATTCATAAAAAAATCGGCAGACCTTTTTGTCCCTTATAGTTGTGTCCAAACACTATAAATATTCATTAAAAATAGCTGTACTTTTGTCATTTCAGCAGTCTTGAACTTGGCAAGCAATAGGGAAATATCTGGAAAAGGAAAAGGACCTATTTGCTCCTACATTTTCTTAATGTCCTGCAAATTTCAGGACTACTGAAATGACAGAAATATAGCTATTTGTAATGAATATTTATAGGGTTCTGGAAGCAATTAGGAGAGACAAATTATAATATATATAATTATAATTCGCCTAAATATAAATTCAGGCGAATTTTTTGATAATTTCAAAATATCTATTATTCTGAATAAATTTCTTAAGGCTTTGCGACTGATGATATAACAAAAATATATCTTTTCTCTAGCCTCATCAAAATGTTGAAGTAGTAAACTTTTAAGACTATCATCATCAAACAGGTATTGAATATTGGGAAGGTTACTTTGGTGACTTTTGGAATAACAACTCAAAATTGCTCTACGGCTGTCATTTTATAACAAAAATAAAATTTCTAACCCATATAAATTCATAAGTTTTCTTATTATAACTGTAATGTACTAAACGATGTGACCGACTAAATTTATCCACTTCGATAATTAAAAATTACAAGCACAATTACAAATTTATTCATATCTCAAAATTCCAACTACAAGTTTTTTATTTTTAGATACAAAACAGTATGTATATATTTTTCATATTACACAACTCATTGAATTCATGAAATTCTTCAACGAGCTCACCGTCATTTGTATGTTTTGATTGCAATTTGAATCAAGCTGTTTGATGATATCAAAACTTATCTATGTATCTCAATATTGAGATAAAAACATTCATAGGTACTATTTCACGTAGATAACACTTTGAATCTACTATATATTACGAATAACTAGGAATAACGAATAACCTATCATTCGAATTGAACTGGTTAGGTACACCTGCAAGAAATTTTCATAGCCAACAGAAATATATAGCGAATTTTTGTTTTTGCTGTTTTTTTTTTGTTGTAATCATAACAATATTTGTGTCTGGTTTTCATTCAAAAGAATTTTAATAGATATGAAGAAAAGGTAAAATTTTCACTATAAACAACTCAAATTGAGGACGAATAAGGCTGAGTTGAAATTAATCATTAGTATTATCTGTGAAGTTTTCTGATTTTCGTATAATTAGAAAATGAACGAAAAGAATCTAGCTTGCTTATGTCTCCACGGAAAAGAGCAAGTACCTAACTATGTAACGCATTCAAACTCCTGGATAATGGTGAAATTTGAAACGTATATTGTACGACGACATATGATACTAATAATATAGAATGTGTTGAAATACTTATACGAGTATATTTTGTATATTGGAATATATTGAAATATTTTGGAAAATGAATGTAGTTTTTTTTATGTAGAAATATTAACCAGAAATAATTTGTATGATATTTATATACAAGGCATTAAATCAACAAGTAGCAAAACTTCAAGATGTGATTCTTGATATTTTTTGCAATGGTGCATTGACTATACTAAGACCAAAAAGAGAATATAAAATCAGTAGAGTTTATGTGAAAGAAATTATATCGATATAGAATATAGTTGGTCATAAAATAATTGTTAGAAACTTGACGATACGACTTTCTGAACTTTACGATATTTTTACAACTGTCACCCGATGGGAATTGCAACAACACATCGTTTCTGCCTTTTTGTTTTTCTCATTTTGTCAGAAATAAGTTTTTATTTAGCACAACCAGATCTCCAAATAAGATAAAAATCTTCGAATTTTCGACGAAAATTTGGAAATTCGTATTTCAAGTTTATCATCGTTTTCGTATGAAAATTGAAAGAGTCAAAGTAGAAAATAACGTCGAAAGACACTTTGCAAGTGGAAATCTACTTACTATTCAATTCAAATATAACGTCATAAAAATCAAGCAATTTCGACAACAAGAAAAATCTGGAGTTACTTTTACCGAAATATGTCTTCATAATAGCAGATTTATTGAAAAAAATATAAATGGCAGTAAATTTTTCATTGTTTGAAATTAAATGTTTTAAATGTGCAACTTGAAACATTAAACGAAAGGTACCAACCAAGTAATCGAAGCATATCATGAAAGAAAATATTTTGTCACCACAGAATACTGTCAACAGATATTGACATTCGAATTCAATCGTCCATTCGACTTTAATTAACCGGCTTGATACAAACCGAAAAGTAGGCAAATATAAGCAGTTTTACAAGGAAATTTCAATGCCAACTTTCATTACATTCACTGACACACCCTTGGGATCGAAAATTCGACTGCATCAGATCAATATGCTTTAGAAAATCGAAGGAAAAACCACGTACCCAAGGCACATTTCCTAGCTCGAAACGAAAATCGTACTCGTCATCCCCCATGGCTTACTACACTTATCACAAAATTATTCAATAAAAATTCTGATATAAAACACCGTCACAGCGCAATGGATCACAGTAAAACAAATTTTCATTGACGTCCACCATAAATTTCGTACAATTTCCACGTATCCGTCGCGATGTAACGTCTACGTCCGAGAACTATCACATACTCGTTGTTCGATCGAAACGTTGCCGTCGACTGACTTCGCCAACGGACTGCGAGGAAACCCGGCGAAATTTCCATTACCATGAAATTGGGCGATGAGATAAGCGGAGATATCGACGCGTCGCGTCGAGAGTTTGTCAATATTTTTAAAAATAATTCACGTGACCGACCGGATACCTAATTATTAATCAAGTCATGCAACGCACAATTAAAAATAGACATTGTATCGAGTTGTAGACGTTAAAAAGACGCAACGAATGCCTGCCAATACTTTATGAGATCATAATTCTTTCTGGTGAAACCTTGTTCTAGTTGTTTCACACTTCTTGGATGAATTTTGAAGGTTTCGACCATCTAACGATATGCAAGTGTAAAGCGTGACATCATAACCTATTTCCAATAATTAAAGCGACTTGAATAACCCGCTCTTTTCATGGCCCTCTATGACGAAAGTTCCCATGTCAATTTGACTTGATAAATGATACCAATAGCGAAACGTTTACCCCCAGTTAACGTCACCACTTAACTGAATTCTTCAGACGAAACGCTTTCATGGAACACAGGGGCATATTTTAGATCAATTCATGAACAAATATGTCATATAAATGAAACGTTGATATAAAGAAACAAATTTATTTATAATAACAATAAAATAGTTTATAGCATGAAACATGTTGGCTAACAATTTGTGTATGCAATGAGAAATGTTGGACTGATTCATTTTGATTATATTTTAAAGAAAATGAATAAGTATTTATGAAAATTATAATATTCAAGAAAGTTGAATTCAAATTGAGTTCATGGATTAAAAAATGAAAGTTTTGCATGTAACCAATACTTTTTTATTCATAAAAATTCATGCTTCATTGCTATGAATATGAGAAGCAGAATTGCTTGGTTCTTGAATAATTCAAGGCATAACGTACATAGTACATTCAGGAATAGGTTTTTTGCTTTGGTTACAGAGTATTCTAGTTATTGTGTATAACTTAAAATGGAGGCAACCATATTTTGATATTTTTGAGTATTATTTGTTGCAACTGATTCGCTGTTGAAATAGTCGTTAATACATCTAGTATGAAAACTTTAAGGTAGCTAAAAAACAATTTTTGTTCAGAATTTTTCCTTGTTAGAGCATCAAAATTTGCCTGAATTGTCATTATTCAATTGATTTAGTTATACTCAAGAACATCTAATATTTTCATTGAAGTATATATATTCATTTAAAGTGCTACTCTGAACTACGAGGCAGTATTTAGTCTAGCCGTCAGAGGAATTTTATTTGTTAATTTAGTAATACTTTTACTAAATTTTTATACTAATACTAATTTTTTCTGGTTATTTCACTTTATACTTTATTAATTGTGCTATACTTTCAGCACAACCCAGCCTGTTTTCAATTTAGCAACAACCAAATGTATACAATACATAGATGGAACAAAATCATAATACATACAGTACTGTGTAATAGAATTTTCGCTTTTTGAATATCACATTAGATACCCAATGGTAAGCTGCAGTGTCAATTCAAATGAATTAAAGGTTGTCAAACCATCATTTCAAAACGATAAAAAAATGGATGGTTTGGATTAACCTCGAGAGACATTTTCTTGTTCGCGATGCTGTTTAAACATTTTTTTCCACAAGGTCTGTGTATATGAGGTAACTACAGAACTTTCTATATAGGATTTTTCGTTAATTTCAATGTAAAGTTGAGGATTCCCATATTTTTTAGGATTTAGGATTTCACAGTGTGAATTTTAAGCAGCATTAAGCTGTTGAAAAAAAAGCATACAATTCTGTTCCAAGTCTTCCATGTAATATTGCGTGAAAGCCTAAATTTCCATACATAAAAGAATAAATATAAAATTCTCATCACATCTTTTCAAGTGAAACTGACTAGGCAGCAATGGAATTTGCACAGATTTAAAAAATATGTATTACCGTAGATGAGAATTATCGATATTCCAACAATAGTTTTGGGATTTGTAATCAAATGTTTCGATGTCTTCAAGGAATAACTAAAACAAAACGTGAAAAAATATTGACAGACCATGTAGCCTAGATGCAAGAATATCTTTCGCTTCTCTTGGACCAGAATATCTATTCAAATTTAACCTAAACATTTGCCCCCAATAGCAAGTTCTGTAGGACCTTACCAAACCTATTTATATATATATATATATATATATATATATATATATATATATATATATATATATATATATATATATATATATATATATATATATATATATATATATATATATATATATATATATATATATAATGTATATGGCAAAACAACGTTGGCCGGGTCAGCTAGTTTATAATAAAGCATTAAAAATCCAAAAGATTCGTGTGAAACTAATCAAATATCGCAAAGCATTCGAATGGAACAACTTCAACGAAAGCAATAGGAGAAATCACCGAGTACTAATTTTGATTCATTAACAGAATAATATTGAAAGTTGCAAAAAATCTTATAAAGCAAAAGATGAACCAGATCATAATTTAACGGTCAATTATAAAATAAAAAAAGGAACATGTAGAAATAGTCTTGTGATAAAAGTTATTTTTTTAGGTGGATCTTGAACTTCACTCTCGTTAACACATCTATATAGTCAGCACGGAGAGAATGAACGCGACCTTGACGATAGGTCAAGTTTGTTTAGTTGTAAACAACCCGTTTTTTTTCAGTCGAGAACGTCCGCATATTATTCAATGAAACGACTTTAAGTTAGTAATATACTTTTATAAAGCTGACGTAATCTCGGCACAATCCGAGGAGAAATGATAATGTGTGGTTACTCAAACACCTTCGAATTTCTCGAAAATAAATCTATTTCGAGAAGTGACAAACGTATCAATTAGTGGAGTTCGCAAATTACTAATTTTACAAGCCAATTATAATTGAAACCGCTTAGTACCAGAAGGGATAATAATTAAGAATGCAGAAATATCCTA
Organism: Henosepilachna vigintioctopunctata; assembly: GCA_030704895.1. Classification (NCBI taxonomy): domain Eukaryota; kingdom Metazoa; phylum Arthropoda; class Insecta; order Coleoptera; family Coccinellidae; genus Henosepilachna; species Henosepilachna vigintioctopunctata. The sequence goes on along the minus strand of JARQZJ010000112.1, from coordinate 189,684 downwards.
ATGAACCACATATATACCGGAATGACCTGATTTTCGACATTAATAACGCTTCAAAAACGCAATAAATTACGTGGAAACTATATATTTCAACAGTTTATTTCGCAACTACGCATTGAAGTGTTTATCTGCGAAGGCGAAGATAGATTCATTCATGATTATAGAAATTGACTATCTAACAAGGTAATTGTGATAAATAACACACAGTTCAAGAATACGGGGGCGAATAGATAAATTCTGAACCTCACAACGACAACTATATCCGAATCTGTGATTTTGGATCTGTAGAATGGACTGTTAAATATAAATTCAATAATAATAATAATATTTATTTAATCCAGTAAGACATAAAAAATGTACAGAACAAGTTAAAGAAGGAAATTACTCATTTAAGAATATTAATATCAAGAAGGTATTCGCCTACACTTTAGTAGGCCTTTTTTAAGAGTACCTCCTTTACTATTTTCTTGAACCTGACACCGCAAAGATTTTTAGTTACATTAGGCAGAGGGTTAAATAATTTTATGCATTGGTATGAGGGGGACTTTTCATAGCTCGCTGTGTCATGTCCAGGTACAAATAATCCATTTGAATTTCTAGTATCATAATTATGCGACTCGGTTGAACATGGAAATTTCGCCTAGTTATCCTTTACATACACTAGACATTTTTATAAATAAATTGACGATAACTATTCTATGGGCAATAAATACTGGTTTAGAATCGCGTGGCTTCGTATCAAACATGAGCCTTATAATCCTTTTTGAGCCATCAATATACGTCTGTGGTTCACTGAATTGCCCCACAGTATAAAACCATAACTCAAACAACTATATACTGAACTATAGTCAACCTGTAGAATTGAATAACCTGGTACAGAGTTTTTATTTTGTATATTACATAAAAGGCAAAGTTAAGTTTTTTAATTACGTGATCTATATGATCCGACTATGTCAACAAATGGTCCACAATAATATCAAGAAATTTAGTCTGATTCTTAGAAGTAAAAAGACTTTCATTGAAGAAAAAACTTAATTTCAATTCATTGTTACGTCTGATTGAAATAACGGGTGTTTTTTTAGAGGTATAGAACTTTAAGTTGGCATCACTGTTGAAGATGGCGACCGATTTAACAGATGAGAAGTGATTTATTCTCAGTTTGGTTTGGCAATGCATTATGAATAGAATCACGCCTGAACAACGCTTGCAAATAGTACAATTTTATTTCGAAAATAATGGTTCTGTGCGGAATACGTATCGATGATGAAGGATGAAGCGCACTTCTGGTTGAATGGCTACCTCAACAAACAATACTGCCGCATTTGGAGTGAAGATAATCCTCAAGTGTATGTCAAAACACCGTTACATCCAGAAAAACTGACTGTTTGGTGCGCTTTATGGGCTATGGTGATCGGTATTGCGCCATGATTACTAACTTTTTCATTCCTGAATTCAACTATCATGATGTCCAGGAGCTGTGGTTTCAAGAAGACGGCGCAAAATGTTACACAGCTCGTGCCACAATCGATTTATTGAAAGACACGTTTGGTGACTGCCTAATTTCACGTTTTTGGCCTGTGAATTGGTATCCAAGATCTTGTGATACACCGCTAGACTCTTTCTGTGGGGATATGTAAAGTCATTGGTATGTGGATAAGCCACAAACGCTTGACCATTTGGAAGACATTATTTGCCGTGTTATTGTCGATATACGGCCACAAATGTAGGAAAATCATCGAAAATTGGACGTCCAGATTGGACTACATCCGAACCAGCCGTGGCGGTCATATGCCAGAAATCATATTTAAAATGTAATGCCACAAGATTATCTTTCGAATAAAAAAAAATTCTTGTCAATCGAATGATCCATCTTTGTTTTATTGCAATTTAAAGTTATATACCTCTAAAAAAACACACTTTAGATACATTCAATCTTTCCTACATTCAAGATCAGGGCATTTGAATCACACCATTTGTTGAACTCATCTGAAAACCGGCTGCATCCATCCATAAGACGATGAATCAATTCTGTGATATTCATATTTAAATGAGAGGTAATAAGAGATACTTGTCTAAAATCACTAACTGAACAATTCTTTATTCGACTAGTTTCGCCTTTTACGGCATTCATTCAGAATTGTTCAGTTAGTGATTTTTAGACAAGTATATCTTATTACCTCTCATCGGTTAAATATAGTTTCAGTAAATTAAAAATATTGATAAATGACACGAAGGTTTCGCTTATCTCTTGGTGAAACATTATGTTAAAAACAATAAATTAAAAATTAATACACTTGACTTAATCAGTAATATAGCATACTCTTGGTAATGGGTTAACCACCCGAAACATATGTAGAGTTTTCAATATATGTATTCAGTGAAACTTAAGTCAAATGTTTTAATTTTTAATTTATTGTTTTCAAAATATTCGGTGAAAATTTTTTGATGTATCAAAAGGAAAAAATTCGGCTTTCAAATCTTATAGTAGTTCTTCAAAGGGTGAAAACTCACTATTGAAATATTCATTGAAAAAAAATCATCTCCTTTTTATCAATTGAAAATATCAATGAAAAACCACTGCTATTCCGGTATATTTGGACTTTAATTAATGAGATTGAATTCTCGCTTAACTCTTGGTGAAACATAATTGAATATTAAAATAAATTAAACTCTTGGCTTAATGTTTCACGATTTATTTAACAATATGTATAGTCAACATGTTTCGAGCGTTAGCTCATTTTCAAGACTCAGTCTTGAAAATGAGCTAACGCTCGAAACATGTTGACTATACATATTGTTAAATAAATCGTGAAACATTAAGCCAAGAGTTTAATTTATTTTAATATTTGGACTTTACGTTCATAATAGATTTTGAATATTTTGTTTATACTTAATTCCAGATTGTGAAGTTGGCGTTTAGGATGGATTTCATACTTCAGTAGATAAAAATGATATATCGTTTTCATTATTGATATTAAAAAAGGCGCAGAAATTGAATCGCACAAATGCCAAATCAAGCACGGCATACCACAAGGTAGCATATTAGGAGGTATTTTATTTCTACTGTACGCAGTTGATTTAATAGGAGTTACTAGAATTGGAGGATTGATGGTAATTTTTAATGATGATACTAATATAATACTCTGGGATGAAAATCTACAAGAGCTGATAAACAACATGTCTGATATTTTTATGAGATTACAACAATGGATACAATTTCGTAACCTGAAACTCAATACTGAAAAAACGAGTATTTGTGCTTCAGAACCTAACTGGGATGAAAATCTACAAGAGCTGATAAACAACATGTCTGATATTTTTATGAGATTACAACAATGGATACAATTTCGTAACCTGAATTTCAACACTGAAAAAACGAGTATTTGTGCTTCAGAACCCAACATTCAATAAAAAGTTATAACGATTAATGGAGATGACCTCTGGCTTCAGATAACAACGAAGTTCCTAGGATTGACTTTGTATGAACATCATACATGGAGACAACATATGGGAATCACAAACAGATGCAAAAAACAGACGATGAAGAACAGGTCAAAAACATAAAAATATTGAGATTTTAAAAAATACTTTTGCCAATTTGTCATGAGAGCGATCCTCGCAACACCCTTATAATCGGCTGGGAGGGAAATAGGGAATCAGAAGGAGGACTCGAAATGCTGCCTTGAAGCAGCTACTAAAAAAGTCTTCTGGTGGTCGAATAATGAAAGGCCATCCTATATTTACTATAGAAAATTCTGTTAATTGTCTCCAATATTGAAATGAAAATTCAAAGGAATTCAAACTTTTCACAACGTATTAAGTAAACAATTTGACATATAAGCCGCATATGTATATATATTTCACAATTTGATAACTTTATTACTGTTTACATTTTACGAGCCATAGAGATATTATATCAACAGGTAAGTATTTCATTACAACTCCTTTCGAATAAAATGAAAACCCACTTATTAATCCGAATATGGTTAAATTGTGTGGAAGTCTGTTCAAGGTTTGCCTCGAGTCGCGCACAATATAGCCCACCTGACTCCTACATATAATTTTTCCCGTTCCACATAACGCTATTGAATATGCATCGCAATAAATAGAACTTGTTTTCTCAAACCAACAAGCAACGTCCTCTCGATAACATTTTCCTCAAGATACAAGAGACGTCGGTGCATGTTGCATCATATCCCCATTTTAACGTTGTTTACAATATATTAAATATCTTCAAATGCATAACCTTTAATTATAAATTAGAAATATCTTCAGAAAGTATTGCAGATGTTTAAATGTTGAATTTTACAGTTTCATATTAGAATTCATTATTATTGAATTTAATAACAGGTAAAATTTGAGAGTGTTTCACAAGTAACGGGTGTTTTTTTTAAGAGGTATAGAACTTCAAGTTGGCATTACTGTTGAAGATGGCGACCGATTTAACAGCTGAGAAGTGATTTATTCTCAGTTTGGTTTGGAAATTCATCATAAATAGACTCACGCCTGAACAACGCTTGCAAATAGTGCAATTTTATTTCGAAAATAAATGTTTTGTGCGGAATACGTATCGCGCGAATTTTGTTTAGCGATGAAACGCACTTCTGGTTGAATGGCTACGTCAACAAACAAAACTACCGCATTTGGAGTGAAGATAATCCTCAAGTGTATGTAAAAACACCGTTACATCCAGAAAAACTGACTGTTTAGTGCGCTTTATGGACTGGTGGAATCATTGGTCCTTACTTCTCGAAAAACGATGATGGCCAGAACGTTACAGTCAATGGTGATCGGTATAGAGCAATGATTAATAACTTTTTCATTCCTGAATTGAACAACCATGATGTCCAGGAGCTGTGGTTTCAACAAGACGGCGCAACATGTCACACAGCTCGAGCCACAATCGATTTATTGAAAGACACGTTTGGTGACCTCCTAATGTCACGTTTTGGACCTGTGAATTGGCCTCCAAGATCTTGTGATTTAACAACGCTAGACTACTTTCTGTAGGGCTATGTTAAGTCATTGGTGTATGCGGATAAGCCACAAAATCTTGACCATTTGGAAGACAATATTCGCCGTGTTATTGCCGAAAATATATACGGCCACAAATGTTGGAAAAAGTCATCGAAAATTGGACGTCCAGATAGGACTACATTCGAGCCAGCCGTGGCGTTCATATGCCAGAAATCATATTTACAATGTAATGTCACAAGATTATCTTCCGAATAAAAATTCATCGTTGTTTTATTGCAATTTCAAGTTCTATACATCTAAAAAAAAACACCCTCTACTATCCTAAAATTATTTTGTAGCTGCAGAGATCCCCAGTAGAAATAATCCAGGAGGTTCAAGAGTAGCGTAAACTAAAGACTTCACAGGTCTCCACTAGAAATAATCCACCAATCTTGAAGAAAAGAACTCTTGAACCGAATCTGAGGATCCAGCGGGACTCACTTCTTCGATTAATTCAAATTAATGAAAATAGTGTCATAGATAGTCCGGCTATAAGAGCATATAAAGCCACGCTTCAAAAGGCTAATGTAGATAATATTGAAATATATGATACACTTGCTGAAGTAGAAGCACAAAATAGACTATTCTACAAGGAACTCATCAGTTGTGTAACGTTACATACGAGTATTATTGGTGTTGCTACGATCTGAAAAATCATTTCTATGGATTCTTACAGAAGGAGTAGTGAAGTATTCATTATTTGAAAATATTCACAATTTCACGCCGTTGCAACATTACATTGGCTTGTTAAAATATTCTTATTCATAATTTGAGAAAAATTCTTGTAAATCCTGTAAATTTTTGATTTAATTATGTTGAAACATGAAGTACAATAAAAATTTTGAATAAATCAGGATATTTTTCTAAATTTTTTTGAATTTTGATCGAAATTCAAGTTCCCTAGTAGTCTCTTTTTCTCATAGAGAAGAATTAATAGAGAAGAATGAATATAAAATAATATCAACAGAGGGTAATTGATTCTCGTAACATCTTTAAGTTATCTCTGTCGGTTGAATGAAACAAAGAAACAATTTTTCTGAACATATATGTTTTTGCACCATAATAAGTATGACATATGCCAATTTCTACTTTCTGGTGGATGAGGATTTCTAATCTCAATAAACAAATTATATTTAGAGAACAGCATTAAGTAGATTATATAACCAATATTTTTATAATACCATTGACAAAAATTTTTGAGAAAGTAGTGGTGTTGTACTGAAAAAATCAACAGAACAATAATTTGATGAATGCTGCAATTGCATAAAAAATGAGGTATTTCACTGCCTTGATGGAAACTAAAATCAAAGACATGTCGTACGAATTGAACTTACTTTTTCCTTCTACTCCACCTTTTAACATCTCAATCTTCCACCAAGTGTTATGCCTGGTAGTTTTTTAAATTCATTAGAGGCAATTCAATTTCTTCTAATGAATTCGTCAAAATTTTCTAATAAAAATATATAACATGACAAGAAAATATATTGCACAAAATAATTCTTCGGATATTCCAGGACATGAAAGTGAAATGATAAGTTTCGAGCGATAGGTTGTAACAATTAGAACACTACTCCAACTGATAGAGAAAATGGGCCTTACAGAGGACAAATATCAACTTTATAGAGTCTTAGCAGAATATAGAGAAGTACTTGCATCTGTAGTTAATCATGAAATAACGAAATTGTGTCAGCTCAAATTGAAATTATAGACAAATCCAATGACAGTTTATCATTAGAGTATTGGTAACACTAAAAATGGAAAAACTATACCATTCGGTACACTTTGTTTTAATTTTTTGTGACACTTTGAAAGCTTGCTATGTGCACTTGAAAAGAACGCTTAAAACCTAACAGTTGTGAAAACAAGGAAACTTACAATGCTATTCCTGAAGAAAATTAAAAACATAAACATTGGAAAAGTATTTATGAGAATATCGAGCACTGAAGATATTTTATAAAAAAGTTTTGTGCAAGTCGTCTTGTGTCTACAAATGAAAAGTAACTCAGAATGAGCTAAGTTGAAATTCCAAGCGATTAAAAGTGTATGAGTTTTTTCTAAAACCTATTTGTTAGTGACAGAGAAATATTTAAAACAGAATGATATAAGAAACATATAAGAAGCCGAATTATCATAATTGGAATTTCTCTTCAAGTTATGAAAATTTCAGATCTGTATTTGTAAATAATATTAAAAAAAAATCATATAACCACAACACCAAAAAAATAATCTATGGAGAAACATTTATACCACAATTTAGAGCATAAACTTGAGGGGCTTTGGTATTAATACGTATCAACAATCCAAATAACGACTGATATTATCAAAATACGTTAACAATTTTCACTTTATCTAGCCATGAATATGAATATGTAAAATAAATATTGCATAGCTATATTCATAAACAATAAAAATATGTTGGCGGATACTCCGATAAAAAAATACTAATTGGCGGATGTGAAAAGACCTTCATTGATGAGCTTCTGATTTTGAGCGTTCTGGGCTAAGTTAGAAGAAGAAGTATTTAAGAAATGTTGGTGTTTGGCACAAATTTTCGAAAAATTCACGAAATGTCACGTGTTCCTAACAAATTTCACGCCTCTTCATCATTCAACTGATAAGACTTGGTGATAACAGATTCTTACAGTAAAACCATTGTGGAGAATATCAATTCAAAATGGAACTGCTTCCCCTTAGGCAGTGTATTTCAAATGTTGTTTATATTGTTTTTTAAACAAGCATAATCCTTACTTAAAGCAGCGTTTGACGAAATCAGATTGGCAGGAGTTTTGTTAAAATTGATGGATGTTTTTTTGTACTCTGAATACAAAAAGAAGAGCAAATGATGAGCATATATCATGGTAGAAATGAATGGTGCATTTGCTTTTTATCTATTCATTACATGTACGAGATTATATGATTCATAGAACTGTTTGAGCATAACTGTACTATAATTAACACCAAATCATAAGATTATTTATTGGCATAATCCATAAAGGATTATCTTTGGCGATTATCTTATCATCATATTTTGAACATGGCCACAAGTGAAAATGCATAAAGAAAGTGATATGACTTTAACTGCACTTGAAAGCACTTAAAAATGATCTAATTGATATTGAAATTATTATCTACCAGCCCTTTTCAATTTTACTGATACTAATATTCTAATGCAAAAGTATTAATTATTACTTTCATATTTCTCTTTAGTGCCGACTAAACTTGTTCTTGTTGACTATATCAAATTTGATAATGTGTAGAATGAAAATATTCAAGGTAATTATTCTTTATTTATATTCTTCTATCATTATAACTTTATTCATTGAAAACCAAGATTATGATTAGCAAAATTTTTCAGTTAACAATTACAACATTTAAAAATGAAATATTAATACACTCACCAGTGTGACAATATCTCCAGGGCATCTTGCTGCTATCTCTTGAAGTCGGGCATATAACTGATCTACTAAATGTTGGTACCTTCCATTCAATTCATCCAACTCTTGGGAAATCTGATCAGCTCCACTCAAGGTTTTTGGCTTCTGATTTTTGAAGACTTCATTTGCGTCCAAAGATGGCTGATCCTCGAGCAGCATTTCCCTGAACTTCTGCAGTCCTTTGCTCCATATCTAGTGTTAGGGTTAGAGGTTAGGAGTCACTTGTTAGTGAAGTCAGTGCCTTTGCAAATTGACATTATATTGAAAGCAGTGTGGTACGCCTTCATAAAAAGGCAAAATAAAACTTTGAAACTTAGATGTAGGAAATATCTTAGAAAACTGTTATATTTCGTTTAATTTTCGAACCTGATGAATTACAGTGGATTTGTGATTGGTGCCAAAAATTAGTAAACCATAACCAGAAATCAATACTACTACAGCCCGATTTCCTACAACTAATTTTCAGAGGTGTTGATAAAAATAAAAATGTGTCACAAGTTTTAAATCAATAAATTGAATCAGTCAAAGTTTACAGCAGAAATTCTTTTCAATTTAAAAACTGAAAGATATAAATAGTATAAGAAAGAGTTGAGATCAAAGGCACCAGGTGTAAATGAAGCAAGTCAAAGCCATCACTAAATTCTACTACATAATGAGAATAGATAGAAATCCCGAAAATTAGAATTACACAGAAAGTCAGTAATCATAGACAGATTTAAACAATTCGGAAATTGTAGGGGTACTTTTATACAGGCATATCTACATAAGAGCATAAAAGGATATTCAAGCAACTAGAAAGATTTGAGACCATTTTCTCACACACTCAAACAAATCTAACTTATATATCAAGTTTATTTCATTATAATTATCGAGTTCAGTAGAGTTATTTACCTTTCCTTCCCTGATATATCTACCACCATTCACATTAACTTGTTCGATTATTGGTGCTCTTTCTACGACACTGTTGAGTAAATTCTGAAACAACATGAATGGTGCCGTTAGAGTTATGTACGTTAATTTTAATGAATCAGGATGCAGTTTCACTGTGTTTGATACAGATAACCTTTCGATTATACGTATTTTCGGAAAGTTTATTAAACCTACCCTCGTTGCTTCCAAATTATCCTTTGCTCTCTCCTTGAGTGGTTGAAGATTTTCAAGTTTACCATACTGTTCATCCAACCATGAATCTTCGTTGGCTTTAGCCGTTTTGTAGTTCTTCAACAAATTGTAGGCTTGTTCACAACCTCGCAATCGATCAGCCAGTTGAGCACAAACATTGCTCCATCTATTGTTCAACTTCTGTATTTCTTTATCCAATCGGTCAACATCGGCATGAGGTCCTCTTTGATTCGGTCTCGATTTCTCAGTCAATCTTCTAGTATTGTCAAAATCATCGTTCAGCTGATCCATAGCAATCTGCTGTTGACCTACAGCCGACTGAAGCTTCAGAAGATCATCGTGGACATCTTCTAAACCTTTAGCTGTACTTGGAAGCTCTTCAAATAACGCTAATTTATGTTCGAATTCAGATATAACTTGTGCTGAATCTTCCATGCCAACCAGAACAATTTCAATACATTTCAATCGTTCTATGTACAAATTACTAGTGTTCCAGATGTACTTCCATTTATCGAGTACTTTTTCCAGATCTTTTTTGTGTTGAGGTGTTTTCAAGGTAATACTTCGGAATGTATCTTTGCACTGTTCGATTTCAGGTTCGACGTTCTGAAGTCGCGATTCGAATTCTTTATGGTCCAAGACTAGGTGTTGTAAGGTATCAATATCGCGTGGAAGAGGAGCAAGAACTCGTTGATTTATGATTCTTTCGAATTCATCGAGAGATACTTGTAGAGAAGTTATCTGGTTGTTGAAGACTCTAGTCTGGTTCTTACTCTCTTCTGTAATAGAATAGAAAAATATTATCTGATTACCTGACACTAGTTGTTACATTATAGATTTCAATTAAGAAAGGTGAAATTTAACGCAAAATAAATTGCTCAGGGAAGAAACAAAATTCATACCTTCTGCTCTAGCTCTTTTCTCGAATTCGTCGAACAATCGGTTCACTTCATCCATTTCTCGTCGCAGTCGACGTAATTGGGGATCAGAAGGGTCTCCTTCTGCCATTAACTTGTCTGCATCTTCATTCAAAGCTTTTCTTATTGCATTCCTTTGTTCAGCACCTATGGCGATAAACTAGAAGAGAAATAAGCATCAGTAATAATACACCTTTTCTGAAACATAATAAATTTGAACTTTTCAAACTAAAAATATTCTCTTCTGTTACACCATTTAATAGAAACCTAAGATGTTTCATTTCATAAGGCAAAGCATTTCAAAACCTTCCAATGCTTCATATTCGTTCTAAAATTTGCAACAAATAAACAAAACTGAATCTTTCAATTCAAGTAAAAATAATTACTCTTGTCAATTAATTAATTGATTGCCTGTTTAAAATCTTAAAAGTAGAATTTAGAAATCGAAAATTTCTAAATGAAAGTTATTGCTTGAAGATATTCAAACTTTGAGTATTGAAAAATTTTCACAACATACACCATCAATTTGATATAAATACTTTGGAATTGAATTGATGTTAGTGAATAGATGTCTTCCGTGAAATTTGCATACACAAACATGTAAAGGTCCTATAATTCTAATTCATTATTGATATCAAGTAAAGTTCAAGTAAAATCATATTTACCTGTGGCAAGTCCCATCCCTTAACAACTTTGATGGTAGCGAAAATCATATTCTGTCTCATTCTCAGTTGTTTCTTCTGCCATAAAGAGATAGATCGATCATATTGCCTTCTCAGACGATCGGCTGCATCTAAAGCATCTTTATCTGGAGGTGGAATAACGAAACACACACCAGGTACTTGACATTCTACTCCTTTCTCATTGTGTACCCTCCATTTTATACGTCCAGAATTATCCAATAAAGTGCACTCCTTGTTCTTTTCAATTGCAAACTGAAAAAAACATGTAATATTTTCAAAATGGTAGGTGCTATGATGAGAAAAAGTTTTTACTTTTTATGATATATTTTGGGTTGTAATAACAGGTAATCTTTCAAAACAAGAAATGATATGAAAAGGTAGCTTCTTCGTCTTTTCAGTTATAGAAAGAAGAAATACTTAAAATAATTTCTGATTATTGTTATCAGCTTTATATCAGAATATTTAGTTTTTATTAACATATATGAATATTATGTTCTTATTAATAAAATTATATCACTGCATTTCTAAATGTATCATCATATAGCAGTCGCCTACAGTTTTTGAAGGTTTAATTAAGGGTTGTTCTATTGAATTTTTTATATATGATTCAACTTAGAGCCTAAGGCATATATAAATAATATGGAAGGGAGTATTCTCCACTCACATTGTTCTGTTTGTAATTGCAAATCGCAGTGACAGTGAGTGGTCTCGTGACTGGTTGTCTTCTCTGCTTCAAAGGTACAATGTCTTGAGCTCTTGCTGTTAGAGCTTGTACCTGATCTCCAAAAGTATTCAATTCATCTCTTAGAGCTTGCATTCCTTGTAACAAACGTTCACCTACATCCAAACTGAAGTCCCCTTGACTGAATTCGCTATTCATAATTTCATCTTTCCTGTGAAAGAAGATAAGTGAATTATTGGTTTTTTTAATTTCTGTTATGACAATGTAATATATAATAATAATAATTAACTTTATTTAGCACGGCTAATACACTTTACAAAATAGAAATTATATATGAAACATCAGATAACATATTTCAACTTTATATATTATTTTTTACAAAATTATACAATAATTTTTTAAACTCATAATAATTCTCACATAATTTTAAGTTGGGATCTAGACCATTAAATAAAATCATTCCTTTCGCCATTAAATTATTTAGGCATTTAGATGTACTACACTTATCAATATAGAAATCATTTTGTTTGCTAGACCTTGTTTGGTAACCATGTACATCTTCAACGTATTTTACACGATCGAAGATATACATAGGAACCTTGCCATATTTTATTTTATGAACAAGGTCTAGAGTTTTAAATACTATGTGCTGCCTAATATTTAAACAACTCAGTGTTTCTAACATAAGTGATACAGGTGTGTACCTATTGCCCTTCAATATAATCCTAAATGCTCTATTTTGGAGTTTCTGCAAGTTTTGAATATCATTTTGAGGCAAGGTGTATAATACTGTTGAACAAAAGTTTATATGTGGCAATATTATGGATTTGTACAATAAATACTTTGAAAAGACACTAACATAATTACTTATCCTTGATAAAAAATTTACTTTTCTCGAAATTTTACTCATAACATATTTAAAATGATTTTTGAAGCTCAAATTTTCATCTATAATGACACCTAAATACTTAATTTCACTATTTTATATTGTATAATATTTAATTTTCTTTTATGATCTATAATCTCCAGTGTAGTGACACATAAAGGTTTTGTACGTACTCTTTAAGCCAGTCCTCTGCCGACGCAATATCTTGGAAGAACTGTTGGTATTGTCTTGTGTTCTGTAGATGTGTCTCCAAACAATGCGTCAGTTGCAAAAGCCATGCCCATTGGGCCTGCATGCCTGCCATATAAGCTTCAATAGCCTTTGAACCAGGATGATTCTGTAGAACTAAAATTTCACCTCTTTCTTGCACAGCACTCAGTTGAATTTCACGTTTTTCAAATTCGCTCATTAGACGCTACGAAAAAATGATAATTGGTCAATTTCAATAGGATTCGACAAAGTGAGATATTTAACAAATTCAAAAACAACAAAAAGCACAGATATCAAACAACACAGAAAAGATAGTGATTGCAGGTAAGTATATTTGTTTAGTGTAAGGAAAATGATAGACAATAGAGCAGTAACAACACGATTATGTCTATTACCTTGTAACCAGATCCAAATTCGTCCTTATTTAGGCGAAAATGAAATAAGAAATATCAGTCGAATAATTTTATCACGAAAATAATTAATCAAGTATTAATTTTACATAATTTATTCAAAAACGATTAGTCAAATAGTTTATGATGGGATGTGAAAAATTACATTTTTATCTTTTGCACAATAATTATTACATTCACATGAAAAGGTTCTGTACTTAATACAAATATTTAAAGTCTTTCAAGAAAAATAATTTTCTTACGTTTAAACAAAAATATTATGTGTTTGAAGTACTTTGTTTGCAATATAATGTCAAAATCTACATGAACTAAAAATGAATAAATACATGAATTTTATGAGCAAATCTCGAATTGAATGAATTTGAAAAATTGAGAATAATGTGAAATATTTGACCAAAATATAAATAATAATTGAATATAATAATACTCCATGTTCAGCATAACAAGTCTGAAATCAGTAGCCTAATGTAAATGTTTGAGAAATAATTGTGTTTAAAAATTCACCTCTAGATGTTTTTCAATTGAATTGACATTCAATTTTGTATCACTCCAATCTCTCGTTATCTCTTCCTCTTCTTTCTCATTCAACCATTGTAGTTCCTTCGTGGCTGATTGTATAAAGTCCAGCAGTGTTTCCAAATCGTTCATTCTGTTCGTTGAAAACGACAGAAGTTCAGCGTAGATTTTCTGAAGCTGTCCTAGATGTTGATTGTAGAGTACTAATTCTTCTCCATTAAAGTAAGTCCTAGCTTTAACACAAGACTCGACCTTTGAATGGAACTGATCAATTATTCTGTGTTCTTTTTGATGTAGGTCACGTTCAGTTTGGACAGATGGAAGATCTGTACCAAAGTCAGCTTTTTTCAATTGTTTCTGGAAAGAGAAGAAGTTGTCAATAAAAGTATACAGAATTTTTATCAAGCCAAATATATGATCTATATTTAAAAAATTACAATCTTCTTGAGGTTTGTTTCTGTTCGACGAAGAAGCCCACAAGATGTTGTGACTTTCTCTTCATTCAATTTACACGAATGATATGCCAATAATGCCTGAAATCTTTTTATATGCTGATGACACAAATATTTTAGTAACAAGGAAAAGAGTTATTTGATGATCTTTTTTTGAAGTTTCTCAAAAATACTATTTCATTTAAAGTATAGAACTGGCAGGAAAAACTAAACAGACAAAACAGAATTTGTGATGTTCAATAGACCAAATACTAGAATAATAGTGGCAGACTTGAGAATGAGATCTTGGGTAATACAACAAATAGAAATCTTTCTAAGTTGAAATTTTTTAAGTTGACATGGGCTCCAATTTGAGGTGAACCAAACACATTAAGAACACTGAAAAGGCATTTGACATAGTAATTAAATCGGTGCCTGTTCTTCATGTAGATTTGGATGTTCCAAAGATGAATTACATTCAAATCTTCAGTCTATTTGAGAATATAATATTATTATATGAGGAAGTTGAATATTCTGATTGGATATCAAAGTGGTTATTTTATATTTACTACTGGTTCCAATTTGTATTTTTAAAGAAATCTAATATTTAAACTATGTATATTCAATATTTATATAACATATGAAAATCATTGAAAGTTGATTGAGTAAATATTTTTTGATAATATTTCATGAGATAATTGAGAATTATCCACCAGCAGTTACCATCTTCAATAGCTTTCCTTTTTGATATTCAATTTTTTATCTTCCTCACACATGTTTTCGAATTTGTGAGTCGTACATTTGAATTGATGAAAAAGAAGAAATCAGTAAAAGATAATAAGGCAAATGGAAATGTGTTGTGGGGGGGGTCGAACAAGGTCTTATTTATTATGAAAGTAATCAGTCCATTCTACGAAAATTTAAAAAATTGGTTTTCAAACTTGCAATATTTTCTAAGTAAATCGGTTAGCAATTATTTGAATTCATCTAAAATACTGAACTTACTAGTTTCTTTTTACACCAGTCGATGTGCTCTTGCAATGTTACGAAATGTGGATTTGTATCAACATTCCTGGTTTCTTGAACAGTTCTAACATGTTTCGTAATTGTTCTTTCTTCCACAGGAAAACTGAGGTTAGCCAATGGTTGAAGTATTTTATTGTGCAGTAAACGCCTTATGTTCACCCATTTCTCATGTAATTTGTTGACACGTTTATCCAAATCGCCAGCTTGGGAGTAACGTCCATTTCGCAGAGTATTAACGTCGGTCTTAAGTGACTGAATGTTCTGTTCGATTATGGCAAGATCCTGGTCTAATTGATCGGCAACCTTCTTTGCTTCCAGAGGATGCAATCGCTCGATTCTTCGTGATTCGGTCTCGATATTATGCTCGATTGAGTCGAGCGCTGAATCGGTTTGTTTGATTTCTCTGTAAAACAAAAAGAGTATCCATTTTAGCAACATCTATAGAATTTATCGTATACAAAAAGCTGACTTTAAGCCCTTAACATTGGATGAAGCATGTTAGCGGAATCAAAAGAATGAAATTTTGATCTTACATTCAATGAAACGGAAGCTGTAATTTTCAGTTTGTATGATAATATTATATTTCCACAGCCTGACAATGAACCTAGTTGTTGAGTTAAATCCAGTATATCGAATGAATACATCAATCTCAATTGCCAAATCTTAAGTTGCCAAGAGTTAACATACTCAATCAAAATTTTAACAAAGTGTTTCAATTTTAATTCCTTAGTTGACTTTTTGATCCGTTTGGCATACATTTCTCGCTCGCATCCGCAGTAGTTTGACAATTCATCCCGAAAAGAACCAACATTTACCTTTCGCGAATAAGATTACGGTAACATCCATACGTTTAAAAATTTTCTGTGCGTAAAGTACAGTAAAATAGGCACATCAAACTAACTTAATAAATGAAACGTTGAACGAACAATGTATTGCATAATATATACCAATAACTGATCGCTTCATTTGTGTAACTTTATGCAGTTTTTCTGTGCTTTGTAAGGCAACATGTATGTACCTACTATATAACAGAAACAATTACATACATGAAAGAATAAATTAAACGTGCTATATTTGAGGAAAAAAATGTGAAAATTGAACTTTTAGATTAATACATGTAAATGTTTAACATGTTTTCATCAATTTTTTTCTTCTATAAAAAATATCCAAATTTTGTTCAACCATTTCATTGGAAGCTTTAATATTGTTATTACTATTTGAGTTATAACGTTTAAGGTCCGATCTTTCAAGTTCAGTTAGAGCGGCAGAAAAGCTTTATCTGCCAGTTGCCAAATTTTATATACAGTGTTATATTACTGTTAGAATAAGTTTTAAATTCAAACATATCGATGTAGATAACTTCGTGTGCATGTGTTCATTATCACTTAATTCGATAACATATTCTTTCAAAATCTTCTTGAAGAGCAATGTTCATTTTTCTTGTTTGTAACATTAAATTTGAAAATTGTGTAACACAAAAATCTTTAATGAATCTAGTGCAATATTTACTATTACTACAGTAATCTTCATGAATTGAAAACACTGCAGTTTCAAATCATCATAGAAAATAAATACTTTACAATATCATTCACTCAACAGAAAATTTCACCACTCTATTTCATAAAGATCAAATAGCTGAAATTTGTCTAATGAAGGATAATGTTTTCTTTTGATTGTTCCCACAATTCTATATGTACTCATATGATAATTGAATTCAACTAACCTGTGCACTTTTTCACCTAAACGTTGTAACTTTTCTAATCTTTTTATTTCTTCCATTATATGTCTATCCCTTTCCTGGTAGGCAGTCATAAGTTTCTGCCAGCTTCTCTCTATGCTATCGATTCTTAATTCTGGTTCAACATCAACTTCACCGATTGATTTGAAATACTTCTCCAGATCTCTGTACATCTGACTAAGATAGTTCTTGTCTCTCTGTCTAGGTGGAATTTCGTCGGTTCTAAATCTGGATGACTCAGAGGCCAATTTCTTCATTTCGATAAGGGTAGTAGGGAATGATCTATCTTGCATAAGACTATACTTTTCTCTGATCCATATATGTAGGGAAGACGCAAGCTCTCTATATTCTTGCACCCTTTGCTGTGCTACAGAGTCGAATAGTGGATGAATTGCTGGTGGTTCGGGGAATACTTCATGTAGCGAAGATATATATGTGATGAGTGACTTCTCATCAGGTTCATGAGTGTCAACATCTGAAACATGAAAAAGATTGATATTGCTTGAATAAAAAAATAGAAATATCAATTGAAAAAACAGCGCAAATATCCCAAAGCCTAAAAAGTCAGTTTCTCTCAATCACAGAGATGAGATTTTATCTCTTCTTTAGAAGGTGCAATGTAATGATATGGAAAAAAATCAGACTGTGCATAGATCAAATGATGAATGCATCTGTTAACTCTATATGAGCATTTTGAAATATTCAAGATAGAAATTTTGGTTACATATGTTACTTCAACAATCATGAATTTAAATGGCATATAATACCTTGCTATACGGGATTTCAAGGATTCTAATCACAAAGTACTACTATCAGCGAATTCAATACAAAAATACTTACATATTTGTACACTCAGTAGTTCAAGAATTTGATACCAGATATGGGTTCTAACAATATGTGCAGCATTATTGTGCTTAATAACGCAAGGTGAAAACAATTGTTGAAAACAATAGAGCAAAACTGCTAGTAAGTAACATCAGATCATTAAATTTACAAGGGGCAATTAAAATGAGCAAGTCTATCAGATTCAACATAGCAGATAATTTTTGAAAAAAGTAGCATTGTTGTCATTTCTCAAGTATTCAAGATTTCACTAAAGAAATAGACAGACAGTTATAAACATTAATATTATAGAACTACATAAGTGACAGTACAATACGAGTAAATCAACCTCCGGCAAATAAACATACAAACAAATATAAAAATACACTCAGTAACAAAGAATTTCAAATGCTTTACTATAGACGAAAAAAAACAAACCATGTCCATTGAGAACACCTACAAGCATCCAAAAACTATTAAAGAGAAAATAAATTTGATAGCAACCTTTGGGTGATGGGTTTTAACTCTAAAACACTCAATTGCATTAGGAACCAACACAGAATAAGCGCATAATTTTTAAACAAGTGGTGAAAAGTAGCATCATAAAACTTCGAAGGGTTAGAAAAGATGAAATGTTTTTAGAAGTGATGAAATGCTCTCATTAACTGAATCTCGATGAATTTTTGTGAATTGTTAAAAATTTGGTAGGAATTTGTTGAATTCCATTCTATGAAAATCCACAATTTTAGAATAGTTGTAATTTTTACATACACCGGTTTGAATAGAGTTACAAGGAGAAATATTATATTTTTGTATTTGAAAGAAACGGTCACTTTCGAAATCTGAATTAGTTCAAAACAACGTCAACACATAGATCCTTATATATGAAACTTTTCAAAACATGTTATACCGAATGAAAGTCAAGAACAATTTCAAAAACTATTGTAATAATTTTATAATACTTTACTGTCTCTAATGATCTCACACGATGCAATCCAACGAACGGCGATTGTCTACAAGGGAATTGATTGGGTAAATTGAACAAATTTGGTAGGGTTTGAGCGTATGTATATGCGGTATGATTTGGGTTCGAGTCCCGATGAAATGAGTTTGTGATTGTCAATGATTAAAGTAGTTCTATCATAAATCAGTAATTATAGGGTAATGTAAATAGATTACAATACATTCGACAGTCTGAAACCTGCGTTGAACTGTAGGTCCATAATATCAAATGAACTTTGTATTATTGACTGCTTTCACAGGGATTTATTATTCACAAGTTATTTATTCACAAGTCAATTATCAAATTTGCAATAAATTAATTAAATTAAATCACAATTGGCAGTTGGAAAAAATTATCACCTTAGTTGTATCATAAATTATAATTATTCTATGTAGATCATAGGCGTGAACATGGTATGCTAAAATCTTTAAATTCATAACAGAACTATTATGTCATCAAACTAAAAAGTTTCAACTAGAACATTTGAACAACAGGTGATAATAGATTTTTATTCACTTTATTACTGCATATAACTAGGGATAACGAATTGTTAACACACATAACAATGTATGATAATACTATTACATCATTGAATCTTGTTATCATAAGTAGGTAGTATATATTTAATCTATGAATAATTGATAAACAGAATAAATATGTTAGAAATACCACCACCTTGTTATAAAATCAATGTTGCATGAGAATGTATCGAAACGATAGGACAATTTCTGATAGCTAAAATTTTTCACCAAAATTATTATGATTTTGCTCCTAATGGATGAATGTAATTAAATAATCAGTTGAGCATATTCAACGGCAATAAAATTGCTAAAAGAATTATTTTACGCAGCAGAATGTTGAATGTGAATGAATTTCTTCATTATGTTTGAATATCATAATCAATTATATCAACAATATCATATCAGGTTCACAATTCAACAGCTGAGAAAGCGTTTGAATTAATAAAAAATTATTGATATCGTTCAATGAAAATGAAATCATTTAGTATTATTCAATACAATGCTAAAAAATTTAAGTTCTCATACTACCAAAACAAAAAAAAATGCTCGGGGACATTGACGCTTTTAATGAATATTAAGATATATTGCTAAATGCAGCCTTTCATGGAGCAATAATATTTTCTATGACAGCAGTTGTCATTAGCTTTCAGCTCACAGATCAACACTAGAGACCCTCATCTGTAGTCATTTCTGTCTATTTTGCGAATGTAATTCTTTGCCACTAATTTTATTTCATTGTTTTACTGATTGGTAAATTCCAATTCTCTCGATCTCCACTCAATTTCTCTCTTTTTCTATCATTTTGGCCACATGTGTCGTCTAGGTTTTTTTCGAGTTATATGTTGGCTGCACTGCATCTGACAGTTCCGTTATTTGTCAAATCCCATTATAATATATAATATTGTTAAAAGTAACTCCCAGCATTGCAGCAACGCTCTAAATTGATTGAGATATATACTATTTGTAATCTTCTTTGTCAATGTGTCAGCTCGATATGTGAAATCACACAAGACACATCAGTAGAAGACCTTTGATTTATAGCACTTTTGGACAAGAGGAGTATTCAAATTTATTGATAAGATTTAAAGGGGAATTGTATTTACTATATTCAGTTAACGCTACTCGTCATATCCCTGAAAGTCCCAATAATATTTAAGAAAACAGTCCGCCTCCTGACAATGGCACTTATGATCATGAAGAAATCGACTTCTGTACGTTATGTGTTTATTTGGCTTCAGTTACAGAATGAGAATCAACATTTCACTTCTCTAATGAGTAACTCGTTAATGGGCTTTAATTGGGTGAAATTGTGCTCCTTACCCTCCCTTCCACAATTATTCTACACATGAATCGATGAATTCATAAGAGAGTGTCTTAAGGCACATTTCATATTTTGTTATCCACTTTTTCAAACAAAGACATCAAACTAGAATATACTAAAGAATTCTTCTAGGAAGAAAACCTCACGTCAAATCTGGTAAATGCGGATTTCATACACATAGGGCAGTTATATGGTAGTCAATAAATCAATACAAATTATGACTATCAATTGTAATGTCTCACCTTCTGGATCCAGTAATCTCGTGACGCCGTATTCCTTTTCGACGATGTGAAAGGCTGTTTCCATGCGTTCTCTGGCCCTCTGATTCCTCGCTGTCCGCCAGTCGATGAGGTCTGGCCTATTCCTGTGAACGATCGCACTGAATGCCAATCCATCTCTCCACGATTTCGAGAAGTCCTGTATGTGAACCCCGGGGTATTTATTGACAGTTCGTTTCGCCCATCTGAGGAGGTAATCTTTCGCCGAAACGTTGGGCTCTTGACCAACTACAATGTCAGATATCTGAAACAAAACGAAAATAATAAATATTTGTAAAGCTGAGAATGAGAACTGATTTTCGTTGGTGGTTCATCTTCCTTAAGAAGAATGTCTATCAAAAAATTTACATATGCATATATATATATATATATATATATATATATATATATATATATATATATATATATATATATATATATATATATATATTAGAAATGCACTTTCTAAAGTGTCTTTAAGGACTCCTGTCTTGGATGTAGCGAATGGTGTTTTGTGTTTTAAGTACCTTGAAAAAGGCCTAATTGACGCCGAAACGTTAGAAGAAGGATAATGAAGTGTATATCCCGCAATTAGTAGCAGCCGTTGACACGTGTTTCGAGCTTATTGGCTCTCCTCAGAACAGCGTAGCCAAGTTTAAGTTGTACGAACCTGGAGATGGAAAAACAAGAAGGAAACAGACACTCCACTGAAGAAAGTTGACACACTTTAGGCTACTGCGTTTTTACTCTCCGGGTTGAGAGATTTGAAAAAACTACTTCGCCCGTGAGGCGACTTTTTATCCTTCAAGGATCCCTCTAGCTGAGAAATTATACAAAATATGAATAATTATAATTATAATTAATAATATAATAATATTTTTAATATAATCATAAATTATACAAAATATTATTCATATTTCATATATATTTAATGTGAACATAAAGAAGCGTCGTTGAAGCGAACAAAGAAATTAAATGCTTCCCATTATAAAGGCTTCCTTTATAAGGTTATGTTTATATCCTCATTTAGTGACTGGTATCGACACGTCATTATCATTATGTGTCTCTAAATGTCGTGTGTTCGTTTCATCATTCTACATAGTCATCGTTTTAAGTTTCTAACTGAATCACTCATTTTCTTCTGCCAATCAATGAGATAGGAAAAGATTCTTTCTTCATATTACTCAGGTGCTATATTCGATTTTATTCTCTCTTAATTTCCTGAGTGAAAAACATAGTTTTTAAAATTTGTAAAGTAATTTGAAAAAATTATTAACAGTACTCTTAGCCATTTTTATTACCTTCTGCTTCACATAGTAAATATGGAAGATGGTCACGAAAAAAAATGTAATCATTTTTGAAAAAAGCACAAATTGAGGGTACCTAATTTAAAAGAAATGAAATTCACACAAACACTTATCTGTGAATAAGGAATAAATAGAGATAACGCTTATTTAGAAGAGAAAATGAAAAAAATGAGGAATTTGAACTGAATTGGATAAATAAATTTATTAACATATTTTTCATATAAAAGTATAAAAACTTTGTGTGAATTCGGTTCAAATTTATAGACAACTATAATTTTGAACAGAATTGTATTCTACTTAAAAATATAATGCAAGCTGATTCACGACAATGAAAGACAAAATAAACATATAATAAACATAAATAGACTACATGATGAAACAAACACCTAGAGACACGAATGAGGTAAATGAAATGAAACAACAATAAATTTCATTATTGTGCTGCTCTTTCTCTTTTCACTTTATTGGAATTTTATTCAATTTTAATACCACGAGTTTTTCATACATACATACGCACACAGATTTATATATATATATATATATATATATATATATATATATATATATATATATATATATATATATATCATGTGCTTCGAAAGAATTTATGTAATGCTACACTTCCAGTTTTGGACATTTGTAGGTATTTAACTTTTACATAGGACGTGCTACAAATTTTTAAAGCATAAAGCAGAAGAAATTGGTATCATTTGGGTCTTTTATTTGATTTTACACTCTAAAATTACAATTGTCTAACGTTAACATTGCTTATTGACCCTTTTATAATTACCCTGGATGTTTGTCTTAAAATGCCTACAATATACAAACACATATTCAAGTTTAACATTATTCTATTCCTATCAGATCATTTTTTAAAAATATTTGTGTAGCTTGATCTACTTCAAATGTAGCTTCCATATTGAGTATTATTTGCACGCCAAAGACATCTCCTCAATATCATTACAACACGTGTTCGCATTCATCTAGAGTAATTTATCTGGTGTAATCTACCACGCATTCAACAATAAATTATGCATTTAGATGGTTTTTAAACGAATGTGTGATACAGCTCATTAATTCACAACTCAGAACAGAAAATTACATAAAAAGTCAGGATTTTAACATTGAAGGAATACATTCCAAGCGCATTCAATTCGATATTTATTAGCTTCAACATCGTCACCCTGCATACCCATTTTATTATAGTTATAAATAGATTTTAAAGGTCAGATAAATACTAATCCAATATACCTTATAGTGCATTTTCTATTCCTCATTTATTTCAATACACATGTTTCCAATAGAAACCTCCTTGCTCGTACGTTATGATATACAGAAAAAAATTGGAAAATTTCAGTATTTTTTCACTATTTTTTATTGCACAGTTTTCTAACTTGGTACTAAATGGGTTGTTGCTTCTACTCTTGCATACTGCCTATTATCGGTCGTTTTTGAAATCATTTCGTTCAGAAAGAGACATGATAGACGGTTTTTTACTCGCGAATTCCATCCCAGATTTGCGATTTGGCTGAATTCCTTTCCAACCTTTACTCTATGGCAACGAAAATATTTCACTTTTGTTTGATTATGGAATAATCCTTTATACTATTTTACAATTACCCGAAGTCTTTTGCGCCTTTCGCTGCAACAGGGTTGTCTGCATTTCGGTTTGATACACTACCCTCTCCATACTCTCTCCAATGTGCAATATGTGAAAGCGTAGATGATAATTATTCGTATATTATGAAGAAATGTGATTTTAAATTGAAAATTTCATTAGTAATTCAACACGGCTCATTCCTTCTAATCATTTCGGAATATATTATAGGACAATACGGCCAAACAACCTGAGATGAATGAGTCACAAGTCAAATACCGTAACGATGAGGTAATCGCTACGTTTCTGAAGGCATAAAGGATTTTTGGAGAGGGCGATGTACAAAGAGCTATTAACTTATATACTCTCCTAATAAAATAATCAAGAATTCCCTGTAGGATTTGGAAACAGCTATTGATTAGATAGACCTGTTTCTTTCATCTTTCATGGAAATTGTCATTGATAGCAGTTACAACTTCGGTCTTATACGTCTCGGTGAATGAGAAGTTAACTAGCACCTCTGCTAGGTAAGTGGAGCAGATCGGCTGACTTGAAATGCCTGGAGATTATTTTTGATGTTTGTTTATATCAATGAGTTTAATGCTTTCAATAAAATATGACAAATATATATATATATATATATATATATATATATATATATATATATATATACACGTTAAATAAGATGATGAGTTCTCGGCAAAAGTAGGGCCACTATAATTGATACACAACCAATATATTAACCTTGTCTATATTTCGAACATGTTGCATCTATAGTTATCTACTCTCGAAAAGAAAATTCGATAAGCCCAGCTACAATTCCTGAGCTCTGTTCGACGTTTCGTGTTCTTTCACTTGTAGTGACAATTGACAGTTTTGCACTTGGCACTCTGTGATCCTTAATGACGTTTGTCTGTGTTTCCTGACGGTTCGGTATCTTTGACATATGATTGTTGCGACACCTGATTTTATATATTTTATATTGCGTTTTTAATGAGATTATCTGGTTCTATAACGTCCAAAATTTGTTTTACCATCTATTTTCACTGTTGCGTACAGTCTGGCTATATCTTCAGCCTAGTTAACCGTAAGATGTTATTTTTTGGTTAAAACACTTTGTTTTACAGTTATTTATTTTTCAGAGTCCTGATGAAGAATGTAAACATGTTCGAAATATAGACAAGGTTAATACATTGGTTGTGTGTCAATATAGTATTATAGTGGCCCTACTTTTGCCGAGAACTCATCATCTTTTACTATATATATATATATATATATATATATATATATATATATATATATATATATATATATATATATATATATATATATATATATATATATACTTACTTTTCATATATAAAAATAATACAAAGATAATAAAAAATACAAGCAAAATTTGGATAGAAGGAAATTTTCATTAAGCTATTGTTACTTCAACAACAATCTGCAATAAAATTAATCAGCCGTGGAAACACAATTGCTTATCTTTATTCACATAAACTCTTGAAAATCTTCCTCTTTCTTTAGGTATATTCTTCTAATATTTTCTAATAAACAGGCATTATTTTAGGAAAAGTAATAATTACATTTTTAACTTCCGGTTTCGAGATATATACCAGTGGCAAATGTTTTCTGAAATTATAATTGTAATTCACTTTTATGATCTTATTGCAGATTAAATAAAATTTCTATTCGTAAACCGTGAACATACATCGAGTAATTATACAAAACTATTCTGCAAGAATTGAATACCTAAGCAATTCAAACAACATCTTCAATTATTTTCTGCAATTTAAATTGCAGAATTCTCTCATGAAATGACCTAACTAACTTCAATAAAGCTAAGCATCACAATGAGAGATTCTCGAATATTTCAGTTTTGTGACACATATATTCTTCACGTTTAAGGTAAATCAAGCGTTTAACTTTTTAAACTTCTAACACTGAAGAATTTCACACACACAGTGAGAAACTTTCTAACAGAAAGTTTCTCACTGTAAATAGAACTTAAAGTCAAATGATTTTGTCAGAAAATGAAGAACTCTTTTGAAGGTGAAGCATCAACAACGTATACTTGATCTTATAATGAAATTTTTCCAATAAACATTGTAAAGTGATTCAATAAATCATTTGATCTAGTATTAATTAAGACTGCCATAGACTGTACTCGAATTGATGTGATTATTATAGAACATTCATTCTATGATTAGAATTTAAAAAAGAGAATTAAAGTATGATCGTCAAGCAATTCAGCAAACAAAAATTTCATTGAGAATTACATGAAGGTAATTGAAGACCTTATATATAACCTATCGAACGGAAAATAATAATAAACGCTTTTCACAAGTTTCACCGTTATGAAATTGAAAATATTTTTCGAAGCAATATCTATCAAAGCATCTTGAAGTGCTTATTTTCCTAAAGGAGAACATACTCATCTGAACTTATCATTACATACTAATTGGTATGTAATTCGTCACGTGTACTTGAGGAACACTGCATCAGTAAAATGTACCTGAATATAAAAAAATTTATTCATTAACTCAGTTCTAGAACTTGTTGGAAAGACTTGACAATGTAATAATACAGTATCATCTTGTTTTACAGTTGCATCAAGACAACTGAAGAAGTGTAGGAGAGAAAACATTAATACGGTATCACTGCAATTCTTTAACTTCTGTTCCAATGACCATTGCTAAATGTATTACTGTAATTTTCCTTGTCGATGCGGCTTCTAGACCTCTTTCATATACACATATACATACGTAAATAAACTAATTAATTTTCTGATTATATATTCTATAAATCCAATTATATATACATATAATAATTATTCTAAGAATTATATTTAATGCAGGCAAACTAAAATTAAGTAAAAGAAGAAACTTACGTTGAAAACCTACACTTTTTTTTTTTATATATAACAGCCGTTTACATATGTTTCAAGGTTATTGCCTATCGTCAGAACGGCGTAGTTCAAGTTAAAGATGAAAGTACTTGAAGAGATATATAAAAAATTAATATATAAAACACGAAACACAGTTTCGTACACGTTTTATACACCCAAAACCTTTGGGAAGAGTCAACACAACGTTGCAGACGACAATGAAATACCGTCCGGCTATTATGAGACTTTTATAGCTTCTGGAAATACCCAGATAATCTTAACAATATAATAATTATTCTAAGAATTATATTTAATGCAGGCAAACTAAAATTAAGTAAAAGAAGAAACTTACGTTGAAAACCTACACTTTTTTTTTTTTTTTTTTTATATAACAGCCGTTTACATATGTTTCAAGGTTATTGCCTATCGTCAGAACGGCGTAGTAACTTTTTTTATATATCTCTTCAAGTACTTTCATCTTTAACTTGAACTACGCCGTTCTGACGATAGGCAATAACCTTGAAACATATGTAAACGGCTGTTATATAAAAAAAAAAGTGTAGGTTTTCAACGTAAGTTTCTTCTTTTACTTAATTTTAGTTTGCCTGCATTAAATATAATTCTTAGAATAATTATTATATTGTTAAGATTATCTGGGTAGTTCCAGAAGCTATAAAAGTCTCATAATAGCCGGACGGTATTTCATTGTCGTCTGCAACGTTGTGTTGACTCTTCCCAAAGGTTTTGGGTGTATAAAACGTGTACGAAACTGTGTTTCGTGTTTTATATATTAATTTTTTATATATCTCTTCAAGTACTTTCATCTTTAACTTGAACTACGCCGTTCTGACGATAGGCAATAACCTTGAA
The DNA here is from genome assembly GCA_030704895.1 of Henosepilachna vigintioctopunctata. NCBI lineage: Eukaryota > Metazoa > Arthropoda > Insecta > Coleoptera > Coccinellidae > Henosepilachna > Henosepilachna vigintioctopunctata. The sequence goes on along the minus strand of JARQZJ010000112.1, from coordinate 162,028 downwards.
ACATATGTAAACGGCTGTTATATATAAAAAAAAAAAAAAAAAAAAAGTGTAGGTTTTCAACGTAAGTTTCTTCTTTTACTTAATTTTAGTTTGCCTGCATTAAATATAATTCTTAGAATAATTATTATATTGTTAAGATTATCTGGGTAGTTCCAGAAGCTATAAAAGTCTCATAATAGCCGGACGGTATTTCATTGTCGTCTGCAACGTTGTGTTGACTCTTCCCAAAGGTTTTGGGTGTATAAAACGTGTACGAAACTGTGTTTCGTGTTTTATATATTAATTTTTTATATATCTCTTCAAGTACTTTCATCTTTAACTTGAACTACGCCGTTCTGACGATAGGCAATAACCTTGAAACATATGTAAACGGCTGTTATATAAAAAAAAAAAAAAGTGTAGGTTTTCAACGTAAGTTTCTTCTTTTACTTATATATACATAATTGATTATAAATATATCTTCATGTATATAGCTTCAATATGGCAACAATATAGTTTATATAAAGAAAAGCTGTTAATTAAGTTAAGCAGAACAACTTTCGCAATTTTCAATTGATAACCTTCAAAAATATTCCGGCATTTTAGGGATTTTCACTATTTCGTTTTTCAATAAACTTCGATTGGCTTTTTGTGTTGTGTTGAGACTTTGTCTTTTAGTGATGTGCCCGACTGTGAATAATTGGGAACAATTTTACCCTTGACCAGATTTCTCAAGCGCCTTAATTGATCCAATTCAGTTTTTACTAACGATAAAAAATCGGGATCAATGTGAGAATTGCATTCACAGCAAAACAGTTCAATTGGCTAAATCAGTATCTGTAAAATGATTTTCGATTTAGCAATAGGAGCCATGTTATGAAATATATTTTCCAGGCAGCTTCTAAATACCAATTTCTCTGAAACAACTTGCCTTTTAAGGTCTTCTTCTATGAAAGTGAACGTTCTGCTGGATTCACAAAGAAGGAAACCAAGCGAACAACAAAGTGAAATACGTGAAATACGGTACACGAGTACTAAATGTCAGGCAGGTAGAATGTATGAAGCTGAATGATCTCATTGTTTTATCAGAATTTTTATTCTATATACGCAAACTTGATTGGAAATTTGCTTGTGGAGATCTATAAAAAGGTTTATACAGAAGGAACCTTCTTCATAAAATTCATAAAATTTTTTCTCAATTCACGAATGCAAAGGTAAAAATAAAAATTAGAAATTTTTGTACGAATTTCACACTAAATTAATGTTGATGATGATGATGATGAATAATCGCACTCTTATTCTCTTTATATATAATCTTTATGAGCATCATTAACGACAGTTTTTAAATAATTTATGAGCTGTGAATTTGAAATCCACCTACGTATACAAACATAAGTAATATATCTGAAATATATAATTCAAATAAAAAATTTAAAAAGAACAAATATACATATTTGATGTATTCATCTTATTTCAGTTTTTTTAGCAACAAATTGGGCGAAAATTAAAAATTTTCATTTCTCTACTAATTGCAGCTTTGTCAAAATTTCAACACGAACAATTTTCACTGATTGACAATAACTGAAGTGTCGAAAGAGGAAGGTAAATTTAAAGTTTGGTCAAGTATCGTTTAGGTAAGTAGAAGAGAAAACATTTTTTCAAAATAAATATAAGTAGTTAATGGAAATATTTATCATACGTAAACGTTATTAATTTTAAAAAAACTATATTATCAAGCTTACCTTGAATTTTTCCATGCTGAAGAAACTCGAAAAGAATCTTATTTTTTGTATGATATAAAAGGGTGAAACATTCAAACTTCTTATATTTATTTCATTATTATATTTCTGGAAATTGAACTATTGTTAATCAGTGGAAGTCGTTTTTCTCAAAATTTGGGAAACATTAGAGTACTAACAATCAATATAAGATTTCAGTATTTGTAGATGTAGTTTCCGAGTCTTGAAGAAAATATGTTTCGAAAATCAACACTATATACTCGAATATACTGAAATATAAATTGCAAAGTGATCACATACACTTGCAATAATTGTTTACGAGCTATTTCATAAACTACCATGAATTTGAATATTGTTCCTTGAAATCAAATGATCATCACACCGGTCACATATTCCAGAATCTAGGAACAAATCCTAAATTAAAAATCTTGCAAATAAAAATAACAGTCAACACTCATGAAATCATTGAAATACTCGATTTCGAAAAGATACCAAACATTTTGAAGAATCAAATACATTTTTCAACAATATGTATGAATAATATTACTTGGAAACTAGCACAAACAAATATAATACAACAATAATATGAACATGAGAGAAAACTCAACAATAACAATATTCTGCACCTGTCAACTAATTAGTAGAACATTTTCAAAAATTACATTATGTGGCAGTTTTTATCTCCAATCTTGTATTTAGTATCGTTGTGCAATATGAAATTATCATTTGTAATAGTGAAAGTAGTGAATTACTTAATTACGTGAAAAACTTTCCTCAATCAAACGAAGTTGTTTTTCTTTCAATACTTGAAAGTTATCGCATTACTGTACAAATTAGTACTCAAACAACATAGACAAATAAGGGCAACTCGCAGACAATTTACATTTTAGATATATGTTTTCATATTGAAGCTTTACGATGGGATATTAGACTAGATATACTATACTAACAGCAGCCGTAGGTGAAATGGGGATGGACGATCCCCACGTTGGTTTCTCTGGCCGTGTCCAGAAACCACTTCCAAAACTTTAGAACTTTACTTCTAAAACGTGATCGCAGATTGTCTGCCGTGGTAATACGAGGATGGGGTGAAAAGTTTCGGCCTGATCAAGAGATGAGGCCACTAGGTCTACTTCTGGAGCGGCGTCCTACCATTCCTACTGAGCTTGTATATAAAGTTTTAGCCAATCGCTAAGTTAGTTTGCGGTTGAGACCACTTTGCGCGAAACACTTCCGTTGTTTTCGTGAAAATGGATAAATGGGAGAACTTGCTGTCATTAAATTGCTGTCTATTTGAAAGGTTTTACACCAAAACAAATGAAAGAGGAGATGGATTCAATACTAGGAGACTCCTTTCTATATTCAACTACTAAGCAGTGGGTTTCCGAATTCAAAATGGGTCGTGTGAGCGAGCACCTCTGACGAGCCTTGCTCAGGACGGCCCGCTGAAGTGACAACTTCAGAAATGATTGAGAAAATCCATCGAATAGTATTGGAAGACCGCAGATTAAAAGTGCATGAGATAGCTGAGACCTGTAGGATGTCATCTGAACGTGTGCGAAAAAACTGTATGCAAGATGAGTGCGGCGTTTGCTAACGCTCGACCACAAACTGATTCGAAAAAACATGTCTACCGAAAATTTGGCGCTTTATAGGTTTAATCCAAACGAATTTTTGCGCTGATTCATAACTATTGATGAGACTTGGGTTCACCACTACACTCCTGAAATTAAAGAACAGTTAAACCATTGGACTGGAATCAACTCCAAAGAAGGCAAAAAAAAATGTATCGACAAAAAAGGTTATAGCTACTGTTTTTGGGATGTGAAAGGAGTTATATACATTGATTATCTAGAAAAGGGTGAGACTATGACTGGTCATAACTACGCAGACTTATACCACGTTTGAAGGACGAGGTGCAAATTAACAACCTCATTTGGCGAAGAAAAATTTTTTCTTCACGATAACGCACCAGCGTATGCGTTGATTGTGGACATGTCCAAAATCCACGAATTGAAGTTTGAATTGATGCCGCATCCTCCTTACTCTCCAGACTCAGCCCCCAGTGACTATTATCTGTTTCCTAACCTCAAAAAATGGCTCGGAGTTGAAAGATTTGAGAGCTACGAAGAAGTTATCGAAACTATAAATATAAAAGTGATAATATGTAAGTATTTTGAGCAGCTTGACTAGTCTACGTTTGAAGCTGATATCACTAAGTTGATAGAAATTATGTTGAAAAATAAAGCAAAAAAAGTTTTGAAACACCGTTTTTCTTAGTCAGGCCGCAAACTTTTCACCTCACCCTGGTATCTTGAAATATTTCATTTTTTAAATGGAAAAATACAATGGTTGGCACTTATTTCGGTTGGTAGTGCGTTTTATACCGTGCGTTATATTTATATTTAAATATATCAAAGCAACCATCGCCGTGGGCTGTAAAACTACTGAATTTTACTTACGGTAACTGTAATATTATACCTAGCAGAAATATGAAGTTTGCTAAAATACTGAAAAGTATTCTGAGCACTGTCTCTTAGACTTATATCTGATCTGTCTACAATATACCAAGATATGAGAAAGTATACTTGCTATAAAATTACTCCAATACTCAATCGGTTCATTTAATGAATTTAAAATTCATTAAAATAATATAGAGGTATCCATTTATCACCCAACTCCAGTTATGAAATTCCATAGACACAAGAATCACTCATATCCTCAGACTAATATTTTCAAAACTCACAATTTTATCAATATATTTATATACAACTTCCTGTCTGAATTTCGCCACTGATAAGGCTGATCTTCTTGAAAAAGGAAACACAAAAAATTACAGAGAAAATAACCTTCTTAAGTAATGAATTTGTTTTCTATTTCTAAGAATACACAATTTTTTTTGAAGTAAAAATTTATATAGACAGACCGAGTGTATAGAAAAGGGATAAAATTCGTTCAATCGGTGACGTCATCGTCACGCACAATCTAGCAGCAAAAACGTTGTTCTTGGAATATACAGAGACATACGTATTTATATATCAATAACCTTCATGAAATTGAAATATTCACAGCACAGAAACTGGAAGAATATTATGAGACTTTATACGATTAATTCAAGTAAATTATGGATAGGTTTGTGGCAAATTATATAGTGCACCTTATATCTCATTTGGAATAGTTTTTCTTCCTATTAATAATTGATGAGGCCGATACTTGATATAAATCGATAAACATAATAAAACAATTGTAAAACTGATTTACACATATATTAAAAATTATATTATTTAGTTAGTTATTACATTAGTCTGCACGTAGCATTTGAAAAAGGTGAATCTCATCGAAACGTAAGTCATGCAGTATTATTTTTAATATATGTGTAAATCAGTTTAACAATTGTTTTATTAAGTTTTTCTTCCAATATATTTGATTATTGTTGAATAATATATAACGATTTGGGAACTGAAAATGGAAGAAGTTTCAGTTGTATTCAGATTGATAACTCCACTTTATACTGAAACGGATATTCAGCATTTTCTGATCGTATTCATGTAAATTTTAGAAACAAAGAAATTTGTTTGTCCAGTCCTATGACCGTTTTTTTGTTGAACAAATCAATTTCTTTGTTCTACATTCAAATAGCTTCTCGAAGTCATGAAGATTTTTATTGAATGATTCATACTAACTTAGACTACTAATTTTCGAAGATTCATTCATTTAACATTTCGTCAGGTATTACCATCACATGAACAAGATCAACAGGAAATGACATCACCGCAATTATTGACAAAAAACCGTTTGAATTTATGTTCTCCTTGATGAAAATTGCCAACAGCAATTAAATTGAAAATAAAATGAAAATTAAATATAATGATAATCAATATAAATTATGGAGATGACAGCTTCGAACGATGCTTAGAATCAAAACGTATCTAAAAAATTCAACATGGGGCTTTCTCAAGTTGTATCCTGATTCTAATTTTCACTTCACGCCGGGTTCACAAGGAGGTCATTATGATTTTTAAGTTACTACTGGCACAATACACAAAACACAAAACCTTTGAACATGCCGCCACAGACACTCCTAGTTGAAAACAAATTTGGTCTCAAAATGAATTATTTGAATGATAGTAATAATAATAATAATAATGCTGTTCTTCATTCCCAATAGGAATAATTACAGAAAATAATAACATAATGTTGAATAATAACTAAATAAATAAAATGAAAGAAATATAACGAAGAGCTCAATGTGATCTAAAAAAAAACTTAGAAAGTAATTAATAACTAAATAATAGAATTGAATGAAATATTACGAAAAACCCAATTTAATAAACTAATTTTAGTCCATTTCCGTTGTTCAAATAACTCCTAATAATAACTTCTATGGAATGAAAGTGATTGATGAAATCACAATTATTAGCAATTTTATTGAATGTAGACTCCATAAACCTAATGGGGGAGTATTAGCGAGTTGGTCCTTGGAGTCTCTAGGTGTAATAATTCTGTAGTACGAGAATTTTGCTTAGGAACATGGAATTTCAAAGCGGACAAGAGTGGAGGTCGATAAATACTGTCGTGAAGTAATTTGTACAAAATTTTTAGTGATACATTTTCTTTCCTGCTCTGCAATACGACTAAACTGAATCGACTCTATAATACGTTATGATTGACTGCTCTCTGTGGATAACCTTTATCCTCCCTCCAAACTAAGAATTTCAAGAACCTTCTCTAAATGACCTCAAGATGGCGTTGATGGCATATGTAAATATTATACCAGATCATGCTGCCATACTCTAACTTGCTACGGATTAGGGCATTAAATAGTCCTATTAATGTTGAGGAATGATTGAAATATTTGCCCTTGCATATAACGAATGCATATATTTTCGCGGCAGATGAAATAAGTTGGGTGATGTGTGGCATGAAGGAAAGCTTCAGATCGAAGACTTCACCAAGATCTCTCACCTTATCAGAACGAGAAAGAACCTGACTACGTTGGCGATCGATAGTTTCACGTATGTCTATGCTATTTATCCATTCAGAAAACAGGAATTCTTTTTCTTTGAAAAATATAAATAGAAAACTGATAAATATCACAAAACATGGAGTAGATAAATTTCAACTCATTCAGTTATATCTCAACAGGAAGAATTTGCTCATTGTTGAAAATAATTGAAAAATCGAGATAACCTTTAGGAAATCATATGAATTCTATCTAGCCCAACTACATGGGAATATGTAGAGCAATTTGAAAGCGTTTTTCATTAATTTAATAATACTCTCAATATGTATTTCAGGTTATAATATCCGAATAAATAATGCCAAAGCACACAGTGAAAAATTAATAATTTGCCCCAATTTTTGTTTAATTTTCACATAATGGTAATGATCCAGTCAAATGGTACAATAGTTAGTGTCTGAAATGTTCAACTGAAATGTTCAACTTAGAACTTATTTGTTCTAAGGAACAAAGGGAAATCGTTCCATCAGTCTCAAATTTCTGGGAAACAATGTTAACCTTAATGCGCTACAATATTTTCAAAGCATACACCACTATTGTATACATCTCATTTCCGAGCCAATTTCAGATGAATATGTGTAACTTCTGCTTATATATGTTATGCACCAAGTGATTAGTACGGGCATTATTTGTAATGTCCTATAATTATGCATAATGACTATCTGAATTCGATCAACTGATTAATTATTGTCTTACCTTCTTCATTTATCGAATGGTCTTATTATTATGAGAATTTCTGAGTGATATTGGGCAATTTGGTAATTAATTTTAATTAGGACTCTCCTAAAATGCCACCGTAATAGAGGTTGTTTTCTTTCAAATTGTCAGAATTGTTTAATAAAATTGATTGAGTTTGGAAAACAGTTTTCCGTTAACATTTTGAATTTTGATCAACAATTAACGGCAGGAAATATTAAAAAATTGTTGGATATATTGGTGACAATGTAAGAATCCAAGTTTGGTTAATTTCGACATGAATTCTTGATTTGTGTATCAAGTTTAATTTTCAATTTGAGCTTGATGTTAAAAATGAAAATAACAGTAGTGAAACATGTTTTTCAATCATCCCCAAAGTCAATGGATATTTTGTATAATACGAATACTTCAATTATTTGAATACTTTTTTCAAATTGCTATTTCTCATTTTTCATAATCCCTGGGCATTATTTATAATGACCAATTTATCTCTTGGTACAAAAAATATAGAGATGAAAATCTTTTTGAAGCAGTTAGGCTTCATAACCGAACGTCGGTCTTAAATTTGAAACAAAGTCTAACCTTAACTCGTTTATAAGCTCTATAACTTCCCTGTCGACCTCCCGCAACACCGTCGTTTGCTTCTATACTCTTGATGGAGGCTCTTTTCGTCAAATCTTCAACGTTGCTATCCTCCTCGCCCCTAGTTAAAGTTGTAACTTTTCGGACTATCCTCGTAGTTATTCTTCTAGTACCATCATCGTTTCGTCTACTGGTCTTCGTAGACTCGATGGAACTGCCCAAAACCTCGGTCGATAGATGCTTTTTGGTATAAACCGCTTGGAGGCTCTCGATATTATTAGGATTTCTTAAGCTAACCACGGGAGGACCGAGAAGAGTGTTCGGATTCGAAGAAGTACTACCTTGCACAAAGAGCCGTTTAGAAGCCCCAGTATTGTTGCTGTCTTTCACGAAGCGATACATGGACATTTTTACGCACTCTTCGCTAGATTTTGAATGAAAGTTTGATAGATCAATTCATAAGTCTACTTAGTAAGCAAATGTACAATATCAATGATGAATATAAGTGAATATTTTTACTGAATGAACGACCGAAATAATTTTCATTCGTTTATCTGATCGGTTATATTATTTTAAAATCTTGTGAACGTCAATCAATTTTCAATTTCGTTTTGCAACTGATGATAATAATTTCGAGATTCGACTTTCTATATTACGACAACGTATGTAGACCCCAATGGTTTGGTCTTATTGCGTGAATTATTGAAAATTAAAAAAAGATTGGTTTCTAATCATACCTTCGACTCATGCCACAGCGTTTCGCCAAAACGGCGTTTCAACAGATTCAACTGAATTCAACAATGTTTTGAAAATGTATCTTAAAAATAATAAAGAGATAAACAAGAGATATTATACTTCAATCATGTAGTTACAGCAATTATCGATCATTTACGAGTAACGATTTGAGTATTCATTAAGCATTCTCCTTCATTCAATGCACTGCATCCTATTCTTATATTACGCGATAACTACTAAGGCTTCTTGGAAGTTCAATTTTAATTCCTATTTTTCTATGCACAACAGACAAATTGATATCAAATGTATGAATTCAGTGTCATATTGTCAGAACTGTCTGTATATATGATTTTTCTCTCGTAAAGTTATTAGCTATGCCTAATAAAGTTACTTATTTACTACTTAAATATACGTTACTAATGCATATTTTGCATCTACTGAAAATTCGAAATTAAAAAGGAGCGATTAGGAAACATTTATTGCATGATGAATAAATATATTCTGGTATTTTATAAACTAACAAAGTCGATTGAATCATGTTGGTCCTGCATTAATTGATATTTGATGTAATTGGTACAAAATGCTATGAACGTTTTAGAGCATGGGCATCACTTATGGCCATTAGCTTTACCTATTTTCATACATTTTTTACCTATTTACCATTCAAATTACCTACGGCCACCCCACTCTAATTGATGAAATAATAAGTAAGTATCACTTCTGTATAACAAAAGAATAGTAATAGTTTTATTTTCAATAAAATCTGTACTAGATTTTCTGAAAGAGCAAATCTGCAAACTTAACAATCATTCAACTTAAATGTCTTCTCAAAGTTATGCATTTTTTATATAAGAACCATAATCATTTTCATATAAGAATAATCGGAAAGTTCTTAAAATGGCTATAAGTGGTACCTCTATCCTACGTCCCCAATTTTCCTATACGACCAACAGTTCAATTCAGCTTTATCCGATGAAGCAACCATGTGGCGAAACGCATCATAGCTACTTTCAATAAAATTGAAATTGTCATTCTCAAATTATAATGGCTTATATTTCAATCTCAAAACGATTGAGATATCTCAGAAAAAATTGCTGTTTGCCATACATTTAACAGTGCAGTAAATATCATACGAAAATAAAGCTTACAAGTAGACTTATAATTTCTAACAAGCCGGGATTCACTGTATGTTAAACATTTTTAATCACTTTAATTCCATTATCAATAAAACATTTTCACTATAGGGCCTATTGGTTAAGTAACCTGGGTTAATAGAACGACAAGTTCGGTGAAGAACGATTTTCAAAGCGACAGACTTGATTTTCGCGTGGAAATTGCGATCACATTTGTTGACAGTCTCTCCCGTCGAGGATCGTCCATGCGCGTCAGCAGGTGTTACGTCAGGTAAGTTCGGCGTCGCGTATACACGAACTAAAACTAAACACCAGAATGACGGTTCCAGTTTACCTTACGCCGATCCATTATTATTGCGATGGTGGAGGAATAAACAAACGCGTGGGATCCAGGGACGTACACGGGCGTTTTGTAGGGGACTCGTGAGCGGTCAGCGTCGGACAAGACAAGATGCAATACTTTCAACCTTAACTTAATTTGGCGTTTGGGGACACACCAGGTGGGCGTAGAGAAATATGTGTTATTGTGTTATTGGCGATGCAATGAAACCTTCGAAGAGAAAAATAGTTCAGATGTTTGTTTCATAAATTCCATGTGTGGGTAATAATTAGCGTATGGCCAAAATTGATTGCAAATGGAAAAATTTCATCCTACGACCAAAAATATTTGTCGATTTTTTTCGTTCGAAACCAATTTTGAATACTTGTTAACGAATTTTTATGATCGATATTCATCAACATTTATACACAACATACCTACTTGTTTTTAAATTCTATATTCTGTACAGAGTGGGCTTCGCTGATTAAAGATATCCCGTACATTCTCTTCATAAATTTATCCGTAGCCCTAGGCTTTCAGAAGAACCATTAAATTAATATAAACCCCCATCAAATATATAATCTCATAATTTCTGGATGCATTAACCAATAAATCCAATTCAACCGGAAAAATTATGTTTTTTTTCAATATTTCGTTCATAAGATCTGAATATCTATCTTTTCCCTCGAAACACATACTCTGAATTAAGATTCAATGAAAAATTTGCTTTAATATAAGTCATAATGCTCTTGCTTTGAGGAGTTTTTACCGGTGAAGCTTCTGTAAATGTTTCTCGTTCAATGCTGTTCATGTCTACAACTCCATCACATTATACGTTGCAGCAGGTGGCTTGGCTAGGCTTTTAACTATGTGTACGTGTACTCCTATAGGGCATTTCTCCTTAGCATCAGAATTGATTCTTCTACCCTGTCAATATTTATTTTCATATACAATTCACGTATGTTGTTATTCTATTTTCATTTATTTAATAATTTTTTTTCATAATGTTATGTTTTCTTTCTTTCTTGATATCTTGTTATCGTGATTTGTTTTCGCTTGCTTTTGCTATTAATTTATTGGGTATTTCATGTATTATTCTTGTGTAAAGGGGTTGAGTGGAGTAGCTTTCAGCTGGACTTCGCCTTAATTTTCAAATTCTTCTTAGCAATACGGACAATTTATTATCATTATCTCCCATTTCAAGCCCTACAGCTTTCACAATCCCTTACAGGGTAACTTTAACTTATCTCAGATATTATATATCAGAGGGATTAAGCTACGTGGGGACACTTTCCAAATTATCAGGCCCGTGGCGGCGGTCTCCATGGCGGCGACATTCGTAGCGTTCATTTCCGTTATATCGTAGAAAATTTCTGACAGTCCTTACTGTCAGAAATTTTCAACTAATAGTTTCCATTAAAAAACATCAAAGAGACTATTAAGTCCTCAAAATATATTATTAAACTAAATTATTAGAATTAAAGAATATTAAACGAAAATATGACAAACTATAGCTTTCAATTTTCAAGTAGTATAATTCATTCAGAGAATTAATTGTAAAAAAGAAGCGATTCAAAGTCAATGTAAATTTTAAATTTGAGTCCGATGAATAGGTGGTTAATATCTCCACAGAGGATCTTGTCCAGATGATCTTATTGGTCACGCATATAGAGATCTTCTAAAGTCACTCGCCAATCCATACAAAAAACGAATTAACCATTTTGACAATAAATGTTATCGCTATTAGCTTTAAAACAGAACGAGGAGGTACCTCTTTGAAAGGAGTATTATAAAAGTTTTTTTTTTCTTCCAGTTTCCTGCGTTAGTTTTTAGCTTTGACACAATAATTGTCGAAATTCCAAATATTATTCTCAATAAGAACGTCCTGCTCATCAATTTTGAAAAACACTGTACTCATCAAGGACGGACTTATGGTCATAAATGGAATTCCAAATACACCAAGAACTCGTTTTTTATCAACAATTTCACACTCTGTATTTTATTTACGACAAACTTATAACAAATGTATATGAAAGCTTTTCTTTTCAGAATTACCAATAACATTATTTCAAAACAGTGTTGATGCATGCTGAAGATTCGAAATAAGTAAAATGAAATTTCTTTATACATATTAATTATGAGATAAAATTAACAGAGAAATGTATTCTGGAATTAACACAGATAAACACTGATAGTAGGTTAAGCATGAAACTTGATAAATTGTAATTTTCTTGAAATGGATAGAAATACATTAGTAGACAAATTGATCGCAGAATTAACATAAAGTACCTGTGATAGTAGGTTAAGCGGAAAACTTGATAATTTGTATGCATTACGGACGGTTATATGAAAGTATAATTAATTTTTGATAGAACAATTTTTAAATGTAGTGAAAATAATAATTCTCTTAGAAATAAGTTTCTTATTGACCATTAGTAATACGCGAAACTGATTGTTTTAAAGAGGGGTGTTCAATCAAATTTTCGCGGGCTGTGCACATTCAATGAACGATTTTTTTTCGTTATGTTGGTAAACATACGTTTCTCATATGTTAACATTATCAGCCATTTCGAAATACTAGTTTGTTCTTGACACGATCTAGTCACGATTTTGTGTGTTCTATTTTTACTTTTAAAAAAAAATGGATCAAAGAATCTCTATTAAATTTTGCGTTAAAAATGGAATAGAGTGCTGCAACGCACTTAAAATGCCGACTGTGGCATTCGGAGAGTCAATTTTGCCTCAAAAGTGTTTGTAAGTGGTTCAAGCGCTTTACAGAAGGCCGAGATGTTGATGACAATGAGCGTCCTGGAGTTGCAAATTGCAACCAGTGGAGGAGATGATTTTGGAAAATCCTCGAATCACTATTCTTGGATATTTTGGGCATGAAACGTGTGCAGCGAAGTTTGTTCCGAAATTGCTGAATTTTCGGCAAAAGCAACTTCGCATTAGTATCGCTCAGGAGTTGAATAACGTCAACAACAATCCAGATTTGCTCAAAAAGATCATAATTGAAAAAAGTCGAAACCAAGGAGCAATCATACCAATGGAAGCGACCACAAGAGACAACAACTAAAAAAACACGAGAAGTTAGATCAAATGTGAAGGTTTTCCTCATCGTTTTTTTCAATTACAACGGCGTGATGGACCACTTGATCTTGCCAACAGGTTGTAGGGTTAATAAGGAATACTACAAGGACGTTATGCAACGTGTGTGTAAAGCAACACGGCCCAAACGATCGTAATTGTGGAGAAACAAATCATAGATTCTGCATCACGATAATGCATCAGCTCACACATCAATACTTGTTAGTTAATTTTTGGCCAAAAACAACACCGTAATCATGCTTCAACCACTGTATTCACCAGATTTGGATCTCTGGGACTTCTTTCGATCCCCAAAACTGAAGAAACCAATCAAAGGAAAATGTTTGACCACAATTAATGAGATGAAGTTGGAATCGATCAACGAGCTGATGGCCATACCGAAAAGCGCATTTGAAAAGTGTTTCGAGGATTGGAAAAAGCGCTAGCATAAGTGATCTGAGGGAGATTACTTTGAAGGGGGCAAAATGGATATTGATGAATAAATGAATACATTTCGACAAAATTAAAAATTTACATTTTTTTTAACAAACCGTATAAATTTCAGTATTTTAAAGAATTATTTCATGCTATTCAAGATTCATATAAAAAATCCGAACCACTGACGTGGATATTTATGTTTCTATGCCACTAGAATTGTGGACGCTTTCGTAACATAAAGTAGCCTATATGCTGTTTTGGAGACTATTCGATCTGTGTACCCAATTTAATCCATGTCCTTTCAGACGTTTAGACGTGATTGAGTAACAAACATCCACCAAAGCATCTATGTTAAAACGATTTATATTATAAAGGGTGTTATTTAATAAGTGTATGATTTTTCAAAGTAGGAAACTTGGGTTGTTTTCATCAACAAGCTCGGACAAGCACGGGTGTACAAGACTCCTAGTTTTGATATAGAATATTCATTTATTTCTGTTTCGCCTGAATAACTCTTGAAATAACCGCAATATTTCGACCAAATTTACTATTTTGAGGTTTTTAGCATGAGAAATTTAATACTTGATGTTAGTTTTGCTCTAAAGTGTAGGGGCACTACCTATGAACATTATCCTCTTTTGAAGAATCATTTTACGTTTTTTTTTTCAGTTAAACATTGTTCTCTCTTCTTATTTGAAAATATACACTTGTCGAAAGTTCCAACAGTAACTGTTTTCGAGATATTCTGATTGGGAAAACTCAAGACATCGTATGCAAGAGAGGAATCTACAGAGACTTGCCTTATTTCTTCACGAACCAAAGTGATACCAAATTTGAATTATCTATGCATGATAAAAAATTCTACCTACCAACTTTTGTTAATTATTGCAGATATTTCAAAAATTGTTCAGGAAAAACAGAAATAACATTTAATCTTCAACAAAGCCTAGGTAGTATTTTTTCTTGAAAATAACTGAAGAATATTGTAAAATATCGAACACTCATCAAATATCGTCCTGCATAATTAAATATCGTATAATAAAAATTCAAAGAAAATTGTTGCATTCATTTGAAAAGCTACTCACACCTGCTGTTATAGTCTGTTATAATATAATAATTAGTTAGAAGGAGAACGTTAAGCAATTGGTTAGTTGAATGACATCAAATTGATGTTCAGCACAATATCCAAGTCTCTAATAGTTAAGTGAGGCCTATAATAATTTGAATCTCAGAAACATCGAACAATACATCCGGGTAATTTACAATCAAGAGATAATGAATTAATTGGATGTCTATAAGGGCAAATTGTCAACTACCTGTAATACTTAGGCTGTAGAGAGCACGATTGCTTTAGGCTAGGAAACACTACAATTGCACAAGGCAGCCGATAGATCAAGAAGAACATGACAAAGTAACTCTTTGTTATGGTATTCAAGCCGCTCAAATTGACATCATTCCAAGTACCTTCAACCGTAATTTCATTCGAATAGAACCCTTTAGGCGACTTAAATTATATGCTTACATATGGCTAGATTTCCTGGAAAGTTGAGGTTTCAAAAGCAATTTTTCATCTTGATTTTTCAGAGGGTACTTCTAGATTTCCTGGAAGCTTAAAAGCAATTTTCCTTCTTGTTTTATTAGAGGGTAGATACTTTTAATAAAATCTATAGTGTAGTGTATAGTGCTAACCATCTGATAGAAAAGTTCGAATACTTGTAAACTACAATGAAAAAATATTCCGGGTTTATTTGAACGTTCGACGATATTTCCAAGATTAATAATTTCATCGCTGATTTTCTGAGTTGTAGTAGATGTTTTATAATCTAACAAAAAATAATTCCATTAACATACATACGAATGATATTGAGCATTCTTGCAAAATATTTCTGAATTTCTTTTCTGCTGAATGAAGTTTGGTACAATGAGAATCGGCTTCCAAAAAGATGAAGTCGGATAACTTTTCAACAATTTCGGGAGTTTATTTTTTGAAGATGCGTCTACTTTTTATATGTTTCAACTCCGTTTCGCAATTTAATTTGAAAATATATAGAAACCTATACAAATATTAAAATGAATGTTGAAGAATGTTTTTTCTTACGTACAGCTCAAGTTCCACTTTTCTACAATATAAATAAATTCCATGAATTTGTCAAAAGATGAATTATTTGATAGGAATATATTCGTCCTGATTCAACGAAAATACGAAAGCGAAAAACGAAAATACGATACAACGAAAGACTCTGTTTTGTTCTTTTATCAAATGTGATACCGATTAGAATAAACACTCACGTGCTTGATATTCTTCTTGAAGAGTGTGAAGAGTTGAATGACAATTTCGCTTGCTTTTGATCAAAACTAAGATAAAGAACGTCCTGTTTATATACAATTCAGGCACCAAGAACTTCCAAAAATCTTATTTATCACTAGAAACATTTTAAGAGGAATAGCGGTGCTTATTTATTTTATTTAGGAGTTACTGATCTTACGAGACTTAGGCAGTCTTGGTCTTGGTCTTGCATGCGCAACCATAGTCTTGGTCTTGGTCTTGTACAGTGAGTCTTGGTCTTGGTCTTGCTGCAAAAGTCTTGCAAAGTCTTGCAGTCTTGCAAGTACCTGATAGATTGTACTTTTATTCAATTTAATCTATTACAAAGTCACAGTTAGTCAACGGAAGTTAATAAAATGTAGTTGAAGACGTCCACGAAAATAAAATTAAAATCAATTGCAATAGTAATATGACGTCACCAAATGAAAGAAAACTTTAAATTAAAATATTATATATTACAGTCATATGAAAAAGCTCAAATGTGAGTCTCATTGAACTGCAAGACCGCAAGAGTCTTGCAGTTCAGTCTTGTTCTTCTGTAATTCTTGCAAGGTAGTCTTGGTCTTGGTCTTGCATTCAATTAGACGATCTTGGTCTCGCAAAAATGGAAGACCAAGACCAAGACTACAAGACTTTTTGGGCAACACTAAGTAACCAAAACACCTCTGCCTCCTTAGACTATCTTTGGACTACCTCACGCAATATTATTGTGAATTTCTGGAATGTATGTTCATAAATGTTGAAACCTTTGAAAACAATATTTGGAAATTTTCACATAAAAAATTTAACATAATAATATAAAACTGTTACATCAGAATGTTATGTATTCGAATGAGAAAAATTGTCAATTGCGCAACAAAAAACGACGTATATCCGAAATCGAATTATTGGTATATATAACAATATATTATTGTTATATTACAGATTATAAAATTCTTTATTAGGGTCATAATACCTAATAAACAAACTTATAATAGGAAATTTATCAACAGAAATTTATCATTATCAGCAGATGCACTCAATTCTTATTAATATTTGTAATAAAACTGTAAACATACTGGTGAATTTCACAAATTGATCAACTCAATACACATTTATTACAACTACCATGTAGCTACCTTCTAACCTACCATCAATTTGTATAAAACCCTCGATAATAAGATGGTAGCACGAAAAATATGCCTGCACATTTGAACAGATGAAAGTTGAAAAGAAAACTTCGTTTTTTAAGCTTCTTGTAAAAAGATTCAAGCTCTGATTTTTATTCAGCGCCCGAATCTGATAACAACTCGACATTTAAAAAATACAATACGTCACGCGAATTGTTACAGATGGCCGGTAAAGCATGGTAACTCTCTAAGTAAGTCAGAGTTATCGTTCTTTATAATCTTAGCGATTCTGTGATACTGGGTTTGTTAAAATTCTTAGTTGCACGTTCGCCGTTATTTCGAGATCCCTTCGCGAACAATGCGAGGAAATTTATTCTACTCCTTCACCAGGATGATAAGCAACTTCCTTCTGTACGAATAATTGCGACTAATGCATGGTAAATAAGTAATTAGTGAAAAAAGAATATACTCGAACAATCGCTCACATGCAGATTATGTTCTGTACTGTTTCATGAGGAAAGCGATACCAATTTGAATAATTTGAATAAAAAATACAAGAGCAACCATATACGAATGCACTGAACAAATATCTTTAGTTCAATATATTTCTTAAGAAAAGTATGTTGTACAGAAACCTATTTTTCTCTTCAGCATACAATGATCATAAAAGAAGTTTGCATTTGAATAAACAGAATCAAAACAATAAACAATCAAATAGAGAAACTTTGGAGAAGATTTCAATGCACTATATAACATATCAACATTCATAAAAAATATCGAATCGTATAAATTAATCTCTCATGAAATATTTGCGAAACATTTCGAAACAAAAAGAACTTAGAGTTCATACGTTTGACGGCCGTTTCTTGATTTAAATTAATTCTGCATAGAATCGTAAAGAAAGCACTGTTTTCTTTATTCACGTAGTTTCTTCGAATGAATTTTAACTTACGTTCTTTCACCACTACGATGTCTTCTTCGGAGTCAGCCTCGTCTTGGTAAAACTTAGGTCACAATTTGTTTAATGAAAGTTTGGGAATCTTTAAAACATCGTTCTGTGTGATATTTCATTTTAAATCTAGCTAAACCACAAACGTGTTGATTTTTTGTCAAAAATATATCCCCATGCATGTTTTTGCGTTTTTAGGATCAATGTTTCGTACGAAAATATGTTTTACGGTATTGAAAGAAGTATACCTACTATATTATGTTACAGTATTACTGGTTTAACTTGACACCAACCGATAAAATTTCAATTGAAATATCGAAAGGAAGTATCGCTTCACATTTATGTTGAGTCAAAAAACCTTTTTTCTTTGAGTGGCGATTTTCAAAAATTATAGTATAATATTCTTTATGATTTTATTTACATTCGAAAAAATATAATATTTTCTTGAATATTTGAATGAATTGAATAGTTTTGAAAATACAAAAGGACGAAGGAAAGTAAAAAACTTGCAAGAAGAAGATTGTTGATGAAGCAAGCAAACTTAATAGTTTAGGTTTTGAATTGAAATTTGTTTTTATAGATGTTTTTGCAACAACCGCCACCAGTACTTTTCTATACTGATATTAAACTTCTGATTTGGCATGTATTTACTTTTCGAATTCTTTGCATTTTTAAAATTGAGTCCTTCTACCAGTCATTTGAAATATTTGGAATTTACCTAGAAAATATGGGATTTCATATTTTCTTTCTTCATATCCCTCCGCTTCTGATTCAAGATAAAAGACCTTGTGCTTTGTGTTAGTATTGAAAAAAGTTTAATTGATATTTATATAACTAAAAAATTTAGTACTTAAAATGAGCCACTGATGAATTATATAGTACGAATTGTATAGTACGAGTATAACAAATTTTTTCATCATCAAGGCGTTTTCTTTGAAGCTTTTTGACACACTACTAAACCATCAACGTAAAAATCAAATTGCTGTTCAATTAAGTTGGGCGCATCCCCTTCAAACCTAATCCGTTATTATGACAAACTATCAAAATAATTCTTCATCCATATTGAAATATTTAATTATTCAACCGACCAGTTAGTATGGTGTACACCCAAATATGGTGCGGGAAGATTCGGGATCGAGCACTGGGGGAGGCATGGTTATGTGTATGTCTATGATTTGAAGTTTAATTATAATTGTTGTCTAATGTATATCGATTACAAGCTCATTGGTCGTTCGGAACCAGCGTTAAACTGTAGGTTCACTGAATTATAAAAAAATATTCAATTATTCGGGGAATCTAAGAATGTACTTAACAATGCAGCTAACAATATATTTTTAATAAAATTAATTGAAGGTTCGTTCATTTCTTGGTGAAACATTGTTTAATATATTGAATAAGAACACTTGGCTTGGTTTCGCAAAATTTATAATGAATACTGGACAATTGTTTCGAGGTGTTACCCCATTTTCGAAAAAAAAAAACTGAACTTAAAACCTAAAAAGTTAAACTTAAATTAAATATATATTATTTGTTAAAAATGGGCATTAAAGAACGTTTGCAATGACGAAATCTATGTGATTGTCTTGCAATAAATAATTTCCATCCAAATCGAACAAGTGAAACTTTTTAATAATTATTTCTACAAATACGAGGAGCGTAAACTGACAGAACCGTAAGAAAAAACCATAAAAAATGGACTTTTTTCGATTATACGTGTCATCGTTTCAATGAAATTTAAAAATTGGAATATAATTATTCATCTGTTCCGAAAGAAATTACTAATTACTGAATCGAAGTATGTATTATAATTTGAATTAACAAGTTTGTTACGCAAAATTATTTCATATTTTTTCTTTGTGTCGGAGATTCTGAGCTCAAATTATTCAGCTCGGTGAAGCCTAATTTCATAGAAACCATAATTAGGGCTCTCGAGCATCATTAGTAGTTAGTGAAAGAATTCAACTGTAATTTACAAAATGTGTAACATTCAAAGACTCTCAACCAGTCCCAAACCAAAATGCTATATTTATGAAGAAAACTTATTTGAAAAATGAGAAAATTACGTTACAAAATGAAGAGAATGGAGTTGGTCGTCGATTTGTAACATAATGGACAAGGAGAGGTAAGAGTCCTAAATTTCGTGATGGAAAACTACGTGCTGAAGAAACACGTACCTTCAATTATTAACGAAAAACTCGAAAACAAAGGAAAATTCGCAAATGAGGCATATTTTGCATGATATAAGGTACCTAATCAACACAAGGAATTACATAAGAGTAAACAAGAAGTTTTGCCCATCGCGAAGATTCAAAAAATTGCTGCTAGACGTGCAAAAAAAAAATTTTCAATTTGGATTATGAAAATAACGATCCCTAGTTTTGGATCTCCGAGAGTCATTACATTCGAAGCAAGCTCCATATTATATACTTGTTTATCATGTGGTATATAATTGTGTATCATGATTGTTTATCAATCAATCATATGGTTCTATGCATCCCACTTGGTGTCGTATTTTGCAATATATAAGGTAATAAACACAAGCAATTATATGAAAATTGCTGCTAGATGTAGCGAAAGAAATTTTCTGTTTGGATGGATGATGACAATCATGTTCTATTTCATGTTTCTACATACAAGGGCTTACTCAACATACAGTTTAAAACTGTTCTATTATAATAAAGGAGCACAATGGTTTTCTATGGTTGGCTGAAATAAATGTTGACACAACGAATATTCCTGACATGAACATTCCGAAATGAGAACAAAATGACTTCTATGCCAGTTGTAAAAAATTTAATGGAGTGAATTCAAGTTTTCTTTCAATATAAGTCATCATTATATATATATATATATATATATATATATATATATATATATATATATATATATATATATATATATATATATATATATATCTGATATATAATCATTTATATATTACAGTAATCATTGCTTGTTCTTTCATTTCTTAAAATGTATGAACTGATATTTATTTTATAGAAAATAATTCAAATGGAAATGAAACTAATTCTCGAACTACTTATTGCTTTAATTCAATAATTTCTAGATGTAAAATTGCGAAATATGTGACGTGACACTAGAAAGGAACTATGATGTTTATGTGTGACGTAAATTATGGATGGCCCTAACTAAGGACTTTTTTTGTTAGTTATTGATTCGTTTTGTTATCAAATATTCAAAGGAATCAACAAAATATTTCATATGATGAAACATAAGACTTGGTACATTTTATCAACTAAAACCTTTACTTCACTACAAACTGAAATATTGAATTATTTTAGTTGCTCTGAATGTAGATAATATATTTTTAGATTGGTTTATCCCGTATCCATTTTTCGTTAATAATAGAGTATTAGCGATCGTTTGCAATGACAAAATCTATGTGATGTTACTATGATAAATAGTTATAAAATATGATAATGGAAAACAAACGCACAAGTGAAACTTGGTAATCATCAACCTGCAAATACAGGTATGGATAATCGTCGGAGCCATAATACAAGGACGGCCATCAAACAATACGATGGACCGTGGTAAACGATCGCGTCACGGTGCCTTATTTGTATCGCAGGTTTCCGGTCTGACGTCTGCTGTTTCCTGTGACTGGAACAAGTGAAACCTGTGGAAATCGATTAACTTCCCGACATTAAGGAAGAATGTACGATTTCACCTTAGTGAGATCAATTTAGAAGTTAATTTTGAAAGGAGTCACTAGATTGTATGTAATACTATATAAACGAATTTATACATCATGAAATTAATTATTCATGGGATATTCAGCATTTTATTTTCTTTATTCTCTAAACAATCAAATCGATGCTATCAAAATAATGCTATATATATATATATATATATATATATATATATATATATATATATATATATATATATATATATATATAAAAAGAACACTAGAAAATTCATTCGAAAAAATCAAATTAACCAAAAAAATATTTTAGTAGAGCTAGATATGTGAACGTGTACGATGTGATGCCTCCATTATTCATCAAGGGATAAATATAAGAGAAATATTGAAATCGATGCCACACCCGATGGAAGTGCGAGACAACTGTTTCGTTCTGCAAGGAACTCATCAGTCGCACCACATCCATCGAAGTGAGGCTACGATTTCAATCCCCAAGCATCTTCTTATCACTGCTAGTGGAATACCGTCAAGTAATGAATATAATATTTCACAATTCCATTTATAGGAATCAATAGAAAATATCCGTCGGATCATAAATACATACATACACAAAATTTACAGAAAAACGGTCTCACTGAAGTAATGTGAGGACAATAATGAGTAATTGCACTTAACAAACAATGAGGTTGATATCACTAGTAGTGTTAGGACGGATTTGTATAACAATGCACTCCTCTTTCATGTTCGGGTACAACACAAAGAAATATAATGAATTTAGTTTTATTTCGCAGAAACTGGATAATGACAGACTTGCGTAATATTCCTTCTAATTTATATAAAAAGCCACGGAAATAGGAAGTAGGTATGTTTCCAATTAAACAATCTCACTGACTTGGAGTGATTTACTAAGACATATCTCAGTGTTCAATGTCGTCAACATGTTGAGAAAGCACGAACGAAGATACAGTTTGTTTGAAAATCTGAAAACTTAAGTGCTTTAATTATTACGAAAAGAAGGCTTTCATATTGCTTCATCAAGCTTGATAATACTTGGCAAAATATTAAAACAAGCATTTTCGATATTCAATTACTGCAATACTTAATCCTGCGACAAAATTTAAATTTTGAAGTTGACAATAGTATGGCATAATTTGTGACATTATCGATTTTCAAAAATTAATTTCATGAAGCAAACAATACATTATTATTCATCGGGTTAATTTCAATCCCCTCTTTTTTATTCAAAAGGGCCACTTTCTGAAATTATACGGAGAAAACTCGAGCTTTCGAAAGGAAAATCTGGTATCTTGTTGTGAATGAGTTTTCATTTACATCAATCAACAGAAAGAAAAGCGTTCTGGTTTTATTAATGTACAGTATTAATTTTGTTCCAGTGGTCGTGTTAATGTCATTAAACTATGGTATCATAACGTAGCATAAACTGGGAAAGACAGTGATAAAATCCGAAGCCTTAACTTTCAAAAAGAATGATCTTTTCACTCTTTTGTTGAATTGTATCGATAAACTTGAATTTTTCGAGGGATAATTAGATGTGGACAGGAAAATATTTGAGGCAAAGGAGCCAGGTAAGAGAAAATCAAAGAGCTACTATGAATGATGAGGTTATATGGGCTGATGGGAGCTGAATGTCAACTTTAACTTGCCATTCGAACTAAACACCGATTTTTTTCCTATTGTGAAATTTTATCTGCCTTTTTCACAACATTCGATGTCAACTTGTCCGCTTAATTAAATTCACGACAGTTCCCTGTGTCAAATGTCAAAAATCATCCATTCGAAGAATAACTAGCGAATATTTTGAAGATTGTTTAATGAATTTGTTCATTTTTCATTGCTATTCTTAGCATATCATTACCCATGAAACAACACATGTTCAGTTCAAAGACACCGATAATATAACACTACCATAAAATGAGTAACTAAGACAATAAGAAACTTAAACTTACGTCTGGTCCTGATAAAATACCAAGTTTTATTGTGAAAGATTGTATTTATGCACTTTCGGATCCATTAACACATATTTTTAATCTTATAATAAGCAAAGCCACTTTTCCTAAAATATGGAAATCGGCCAAGATAGTACCTGTCTTGAAAAAAGGTGATCGTTCTGTTATAAACAACTACAGGCCAATATCCATCTTATCAAACTTCTCCAAACTTTTTGAAATTGTGGTCTATAATGTTATATATCCAGCCGTCAGAAATAGCATCAAGATTGAGCAACATGGATTCATGTCAATGAGATCTTGTTCAAGCAATCTAATGCTGTTTTCACAGTACGTTTCTGAAGTACTAGACTACACCGGTCAAGTTGATGTGATCTACACAGATTTTCAGAAAGCATTTGATAAAGTTGCTCATGCGCTGTTGGTACAGAAATTACGCAACAAATTTGGATTCTCTGATAGTCTCACCAACCTGTTTCATTCTTACCTGGTTGAACGACGTCAATTCGTACAGCTGGAGGGTATACAGTCGTCTGAGTTCATTCCTACCTCTGGAATACCTCAAGGGTCTAATCTTGGACCACTGTTATTTATTCTGTTCGTAAATGATCTGATGGATAATATTCATTCTCCACATTTGATGTTCGCAGATGATTTGAAACTATATCATGAAATAAGGTCACAGGACAACTGTGCTCAACTTCAGCTCGCGCTGGACCATGTTGCTAGTTGGTGCGAGAACAATTATTTGAGTTTAAATGTGTCAAAGTGTAATGTTGTTTCATTCACAAGGAAAAGGGATCGCATTGATTGTGATTATAGCGTCGGTGGTCAGGTTCTCTCTCGTTCAGATAAGGCGAGAGATCTTGGTGTAGTCTTCGACCAGAAGCTTTCCTTTGTCCCACACATCACCCAACTTATTTCATCTGCTGCGAAAATGTATGGATTCGTTATACGTAATGGCAAATATTTCAATAATTCTTCAACATTGATAGGACTATTCAATACCCTAATCCGTAGCAAGTTGAAGTATGGCAGCACGATCTGGCATCCCATTTACACTTGCCATCAACGCCATCTTGAGGCTATTCAGAGAAGGTTCTTGAAATTCTTAGTGTGGAGGGAGGATAAAGTTTATCCACAGAGAGGAGTCAATCATAACGAATTATTGAGTCGATTTAGTTTTATCTCATTGCAGAGCAGGAGAGAAACTTTATCACTCAAATTCTTGTACAAATTACTGCACAATAGTATTGATTGTCCTCCTCTCTTGTCCGCTTTGAATTTTCGTGTTCCTAGGCAAAATTCTCGTAATACAGAATTATTTCACCTAGAGACTCCGAGGACCAACTCCCTTATGCAATCCCCGATTTGGTTCATGGAGTCTACACTGAATAGAATTGCCAGTAATTGTGACATTCACTTTGACTCCATAGAATCTATTATCAGGAGTTATGTGAACAACGAAAATTGATTGAATTAATTGATTTAGATTGAGTTATCTGTAATATTTCATTGAATGCTATAATGTAGTTTTAAGTTACTATTTTTTTTTAGATTAGATTGATCTCTTTGTTAAATCTTTGTTTAATATATAGTTAAATCTTTTTCTCTAATTATTTAGTTATTACTTAGTTATGTATTCAATATATATAATGTTATTATTTTCTGTAATTGGATGTTATACCCATTGATATTTCATTGAATGCTATGATGTAGTTATAAGTTACTATTTTTTTTATTTAGATTAGATTAATCTCTTTGTTAAATCTTTTGTTTAATTATTTAGTTAAATCTTTTTTCTAAATTTTGTAGTTATTACTTAGTTATGTATTCAATATATATAATGTTATTATTTTCTGTAATTGGGTGTTATACCTGTTGAAAATAAAGAACTAAAGAACTTATTATAATAAGATACAGGATGAACTCCACACATCCTTGTTAACATCTTGGTGACATTTATATTTGATAAACTGAAATAATTTATGGAAGTTTCTGATTTTCCAACAGGAAGCAGATATAATAAATATATAAAGGACATTTGAACACCACTTTCAGAAGCGTTTTCTTGAGCGTATAATCACAGCCTAACATAACGTAGTGGAAACAAATCTGAGTTAATTTGTAAGGAAGAAAAAATGGATGAAAAATATGACAGATTCATATCCCATTGGTAATACTTCCGCTGTAAATATCACATATCCTCCAAAGAGCGAATCTACAAGGTTTCATTCCTTTTTTATGATTGTAATACATACAAATTTATTCATAGAAATGTCTTCCGGCTAAACGTATTACGTGAATTTTTCAATAAGTATATCTACATGAAATAATAATTGTATCCTTTAATACCAATCGCTACATATTGAACACTATACGATAACAGAATAATAATATAGGTAATTTATATATGAAAAAATTGATGGTAATTTTTTTGGGACTAATCATCGATCATCATTAAATACGATATTACCCTACGGATTGTCGAAATTTGAATCAATAGTAATAATGGATATATTAAACATACAAATGCATCGTAAACAAATGAGACTACCACACAAAAAAACACAACAATTGATGCAAACATGTTTTATCTATCACAAACATTGTTGATCGAAGATATAATCTTCCATTCACGACAAAATGAAGCGAGGAAGAATATACAGCTTGTCTGCACAAAATAATTACGACGAAACTTCCATTCATGCTAATTATGAAACTAAATCAAGACATTCAATCTAGCAATTGCCATGATCGAATAATTCGATTTATTAATATAACTACAATATTTTATCACCAATATTAAATTTCAAAATTCGAAATTAGCATGAATAATTGAAACATTAAATTAAAAATAAATTATCACATGCCTAGGATCAATTTCCTAAATTGGTGAGAGGTGGATTCTAAGAGAAGAAAGGAAACCTCTCTTCTAACCTTATAAGACAAAACCCAAATCCCAACGAACAGTTCAGTCTTTAGCGAGTCATAAATTTGTTCATCGTTTCAATAAATTCAAGCAAACGGAATATAATTATTGGTCACTGTTTCCAGAGAAATTTCCGAGTGTCAATTCGCCCACAATCAAGTTGCCATATTTGTGGAGAAAATTGATTTATAAAATGAGATCATCGCATACGAATAGACTGATTTGAATATTAAACAATACCATATGTTACAGAATACTGAGAATATTTTTTAGTGCAATCGTTGATATAATTACTCAACTTGTGTTATCCTCAACAAACTATTCCTTATCGGAAAATATGTGACCTAGTAGATACAATTCATCAATCAAACCTCCACTCCTCTTCAGCCTATTTCATATTCATTGATTCCATAATTATTAATTCCCATACGCCTTTTTCATATTCGATCACTGGCTGCTAGTCTGCGCTTCCTAATACCTAATTCATATTGAATAAGAGACAATTGGATTAGTTTTAAGAAATAATATTGATTACATGACAATTCTTGCGGGTGTTACCCCATTTTTAAGAGCTGAAAAGATTTTCAAATGAGGTAATAACCTGAAATAATTGTCCATCAATTTTGCGAAACTAAGCCAAGTGTTTTAATTCAATACGTCAGACAATATTTTACCAAGAAATCCAAGAACATTCAATCAACTCAAAAAATTATTTAAACCAGCAATTCCGTTAATTTTGTAAGCGTATTAAAATCCGGTTACTGATGTCCATCACCCAATGGTTCAATTTGACGTTTCTCAAAGATATTTCTGAAATTATAGTCCTCAGCTTTATAGTACCATAGAACCATGATCTAGTTGTTAATTTTTACGTTTCTTGAAGCTATTTCTAAGATTCTAGTCTCTTCAGCTTTATAGTACAATAGAACCATGATCCAATGGTTCATTTTGACGTTTCTTGAAGATAATGCTAAAATTCTAGTCTCCTCGGCTTTGAAGTACCATATAGCACCAGATAACCATGGTCCAATGGTTAATTTTGGCGCTTCTTGAAGATATTTCTAAAGTTCTAGTCTCTTCAGCTTTATAGTAAAATATAGTACCACAGAACCATGATCCAATGGTTTATTTTGACATTTCTTGAAGATAATGCTAAAATTCTAGTCTCCTCGGCTTTAAAGTACCATATAGTACCAGATAACCATGGTCCAATGGTTCATTCTGACGCATCTTGAAGATATTTCTGAAGTTCTAGTCTCTTCAGCTTTATAGTAAAATATAGTACCACAGAACCATGATCCAATGGTTTATTTTGACATTTCTTGAAGATAATTCTAAAATTCTAGTCTCCTCGGCTTTGTAGTACCATATAGTACCAGATAACCGTGATCAAATGATTCATTTTGACATTTCTTGAAGATAATTCTAAAATTCTAGTCTCCTCGGCTTTATAGTACCATACAGCACCAGATAACCATGATCCAATGCTTCATTTTGACGTTTCTTGAAGATATTCCTAAATATCTAGTCTCTTCAGCTTTATAGTAAAATATAGTACCACAGAACCATCATCCAGTGGTTTATTTTGACATTTCTTGAAGATAATTCTAAAATTCTAGTCTTCACGGCTTTATAGTACCATATAACCATGATCCAATCGTTCATTTTGACATTTCTTGAAGATAATTCTGAAATTCTAGTCTCCTCGGCTTTATATTACCATATAGTACCAGATAATCATGATCCAATGGTTCATTTTGACGTTACTTGAAGATAATTCTAAAATTTTAGTCTCTTCAGCTCTATAGTAAAATATAGTACCACAGAACCATGATCCAATGGTTTATTTTGACATTTCTTGAAGATAATTCTAAAATTCTAGTCTCCTCGGCTTTGTAGTACCATATAGTACCAGATAACCGTGATCAAATAGTTCATTTTGACATTTCTTGAAGATAATTCTAAAATTCTAGTCTCCTCGGCTTTATAGTACCATATAGCACCAGATAACCATGATCCAATGCTTCATTTTGACGTTTCTTGAAGATATTCCTAAATATCTAGTCTCTTCAGCTTTATAGTAAAATATAGTACCACAGAACCATCATCCAGTGGTTTATTTTGACATTTCTTGAAGATAATTCTAAAATTCTAGTCTCCACGGCTTTATAGTACCATATAGTACCAGATAACCATGATCCAATCGTTCATTTTGACATTTCTTGAAGATAATTCTGAAATTCTAGTCTCCTCGGCTTTATAGTACCATATAGTACCAGATAATCATGATCCAATGGTTTATTTTGACGTTACTTGAAGATATTTCTAAAATTTCAGTCTCTTCAGCTCTATAGTAAAATATAGTACCACAGAACCATGATCCAGTGGTTTATTTTGACATTTCTTGAAGATAATTCTAAAATTCTAGTCTCCACGGCTTTATAGTACCATATGGTACCAGATAACCATGATCCAATCGTTCATTTTGACATTTCTTGAAGATAATTCTGAAATTCTAGTCTCCTCGGCTTTATAGTACCATATAGTACCAGATAATCATGATCCAATGGTTCATTTTGACGTTACTTGAAGATATTTCTAAAATTTTAGTCTCTTCAGTTTTATAGTAAAATATAGTACCACAGAACCATGATCCAATGTTTCATTTTGACGTTTTTTTAAGATAATTCTATAATTCTTGTGTCCTCAGCTTTATAGTACCAGAGAACCCTAGTTCTAGGAGAAATTCTAGTTTCCTCAGATTTATATAACAATATAATTTTGATGTTTAAAGAATGTTATGTCTTTAAGATATTTCTAAAATTCTAGTCCCCTCAACTTTGTAGTACCATAGAACAATGATCTAGTGGTTCATTTTGATGTTTCTTGAAGATATTTCTAAAAGGCTCCTCAGCTTTATTTCAGTAGTACACTTCCAACTTATATTCCACTGGCAACTGGTGTTAATTTATCCAATGCTTCTTTTGATCATTTCTCAAAGAAATTTGAGAATTAAATTGAAATTCTCCCAGACAAATGTAAACACCGGTAGTGTGATTTTTTTAATTTTGATCTTTCGATTTGAAGGGCAATAAGTTACCCTCATTGAAATTTATGGTGAATTATCAATTTTTGGTTCGATTATCATTGTGTAAAAGCTTGTGCCATTTATGTTTCCAACCGTATTTATTTGGTCATTATTAATGGTTCTACACTCGCAACTAGCCAGCAAAATTTTTATATTATCCTTCATAAACGATGGTGAATTAATTAAAATCGATAGTGAGAAAAATTTTAATTCAATCTATACACGTTATCAATTAAGTGTCGATGGTTTCAAAATACTGAATCCATTTTTTCGAATTTTTTGGGAAAATTTGACAAATCAATTACCAATAATGTATTATAACGTGTATACTTAGCAGGTAATAAGAAAATGAGTTATTACCTCTTCGAAAGAGGAAAAGGCATATTACCAATGTTTGAATATTATTTAAGACTATTTTATATATATTACACATATAAAATGATGGTGATAGGAATAGATCCCAATTCTGGTAAATATGTTTAATATATGTTAGTTTATTCAATCTACAGATGAGATCACACCTAAATTGGCGCGTGTGACGGCAGGCTTAAGATATACACACTGACTCGTACTTCTCACTGAAACGTGTAGGTAAAATAACAATATGGTTTATAATATATCGACAGTGAGTCGATATGATATCATCAGCATACAGTACCGTGTGTTCTCCAGAGATATCCGGTAGTGCATTTGTGAAGAAAGTATGTAGAATGTACTTTTGTATTAAGAATGTACAAAAGTGGTCCCAATCTTGAACCCTGAGGAAGACCCCTGGTAATTCTAACCTGTTCAGTTTGAATTAATATGTCCTGTGAGTACCATTCCAATTGAAACTTATGTCCCAATAAGTACTAGAGGGAATGTTTTCATTTTCCGAAAACATTTATCTATGTCATACATCATGTAATGAAAAGCCTTCAATTTGGAATCGACTGAAATGAAAAATTCATATGATTTAAACTATAAGTCATACAAGAAGTATAACTTATAGTTTGAATCATATGAATTTTTTGTTAAGGACATGTATATTAGTTCTGTCAAATTTGAAAATACCTCCCTTTTTTAAGAATCAAACCAATTGATTCAGAAGTAAAAAGTATCAATCAGATAAGAAATAAAATTATAACTGTTCCGAATATGACTTTTAGTTATTTTGGCAAATTGAAACTCACGTCCCAATGATCGAAGTTAATGACTTCATCATTTCCAAAGGATCTGCTGATCAGAAAGACGAACCTCTGACGACAAATCAATTTAAATTGAACGTGATGTTTGTAGGCACACCGGCATTATTACCGCTGTGAAAATAATTGATTCATTATTGAATCGAGTCAAATTTCTCGGAGTGTACTCCGAGTGACCTCTTTATGACAAAAGAGTATAATATAAAGGTAGAAGAGGCAGTATAATGTCTTACTTTTATTATCTTGTACTTATTATATATTACCCCGCCAAAGATATATAATATATCTAGGTATATAATAAGAAATGCCCACTATTTATGTATTTAATATTAAATATTTAAATTTAATTCAAATATGTTACTTAACTATTTATATTTAACTATAAATATTATTAACTCAGGAATACATATTTTAGTTATTTTTTAATTTAAAAAAAACGATAACCAGTTAACGAAAAACCGGTTATTTGAAAAAAATTATGACCTTTGACCTTCAATATATTAAGACGCGGGCACCATAGCATTTGTGGCTTTTGAGACAACATTCAGAAGGACAAAACAAAAGTTTATACCAATTTACAGCTCATTATCTTTCTTTCCGAGGTTGACCCCTTTTTGCCTAATATGATGGTCGCCCATTTCAACTTCTTCATTACAAATCACGAAGTTTTCCGAATAGAAGTGGCAATTTCAATGTAGGAAACAGAAAGGTCAGTTACCCAGCGTAACTTCAATTTCAACTTTCATCTGTACCTGCGACGGTCTAACCCTAATCCCAGCAGAAATCGTGATTAATAAATGTTATCTACAATCTGCGCGGAACAAATGAAGCGACAGTGAACTCCATCTTATCTGCGTCCAGGTACGTCTGATCGACATTCCCAAGATATTCGCCGATGTTTTTAGTCTAGGTGTAATTTTATCTTTTGGTCCGTAACGGTACCAAAATAATGAAATTATGGACGGTTGGAGAAATGTCTGAATTAATGGGGGCATGAAGTATTAATCTGAAGTGTGATGTTTACGAACTGGAAATTAATAAGACTATTGTAATGTTATGACGACGAAACGGTAGGAAATTGACTTGACGTTACAACTTCTCAACCTTTTATTCGTATGGGACCACTTTACGGCATATCTGCTCTACCAAGGGCCAATGATGGGATATGATTTAGGAGTAACTTTCGATACAAAATTAACTTTTGCTACTCACTTTATTGATGTTATTTCAAGTTGTTACAGAACATGAGGTTTTGTAATAAGAAATTATAAATGGCTCTCTCAATTTGAATCAACTATGCTTCTATATAATACCTTAATACGTTCAAAACTAGAATAAGCTAGTGTCATTTGGAATCCAGTATACTTTTGTAATATAAGGAATCTTGAATCCGTGCAAAGACAATTTTTGAAATATTTATGGTTTTGGTCCGACTGTGTGTAACCAGAACGAGGTATAAATCATGAGTTACTACAAGACTTAATGTTCCATCATTTGAAACACGTAAGAAATATTTGGGAATAATGTTCCTATACAAGCTGATAAGGTTTTTTTTTTTGTCATATATTGAACAATTTTCGTGGAATGTCAGTGTTTTCAATTACACTTTCAAAGAAGGGAAGGTTTACTTTTTGACTTATATATATTCAAAATTTATAGGAAATAAGGAATTCAATGAAATATTAATTAAATATTAATATAAATAATAAATAGCGAATATAATATTGTTTGTTATTTATATTCGATGAAGATGAATTAGCTATACATTTCACTCAATTATCTGTTTACTGTACAAAGAAGCCTCGTCATGTATGAAAAAAGTACGATAATATGTACTCAACAAGCAATAAAGTAGCATAAATTCCGATCCTTCAACATCTAACAAAGATTATTTGCGTAACAAAGCGGCAACGGTCATTCGCATGCTAAATGTTTCACAAATAAAGCTGTTACGCAAAGAATACTTTTTATTTGGAAACAATGGTACCTAAATCTGGGAGAGTCTATTTACACGATAATTGTGGGATGATAACTTGAAATTTGTATTATTACTCAATCAGTTCGAAAATACCATAAATAAAAATCGGACAACGAAGCAGTCCTTCCAAAGAAGGCTCGAAGCAATAAAGGTGAGTGGGTTTCTGGCTGAAGCAGTAAAGATGAAGCTAACATCTTGAGAAATATGGATTATTCGTCTGTTTATGGTATGATATAGAGAAATAACTGTAATGATTCGAAAACGGTAATTTTTATTAATTCATTCGAATTGCAGGCAAACAAATAAATTATCCGAAACATCTTCAATATTCCTCACGACATCCATAAATTTTTGAAATTAAGTTGCGATAATTTTTATGAATTTTTTGAATCGATTTGAACCGGTGATTCCCAAACTTTTGCGTTCTGTACGCCCCTCACCGATTATGATTTTTTTACAGATTCTTATATAAAAACATTATAAATGTTGAATGTACAAGATGAAAATTTTCATCAAAATTTGAAGGAATACGGTGTTGAAAAAATGAACTCATGACAGAAATAAGTTGATTTTCCTATGACAAAAGCTTCAGCATTGAATAACATTTATTTCTCTCTCTGTCTCTCTTTCTCTCTCTCTCTCAGAAAGTAAATTTGATAGGTTCTTTTCAATATTTCGACTTTTAAGTCAGCTTGAAAAAAGTATGTTTTTGATAATTCTCTTTGTTTGTTGATAACATAACTTCAAAAGTATGTTAATTGTAAATCAAAAGAGGATTGCATTAGTCCTCGTCAATTATTCGCAAAATTTTTGTTCATTAATTATATGATTATGACATCTACTACTCACAATTCTTAATTTCTTAACCTCAACTTCTGTAGCCGCCAAAAATATATGAATTGAATTTTTATGTATATGAAAATCTGTATATAAATATATTGCATTATACTTTCCACAGAAATAATCGACTATAAACAATCCTTATTCGAGAAAAGCTATACAAGCACTCCACCTATCGGTACAGTCATCATTACTTTTGGTAAGTATAACGACTATCACAATGCTACATATAAAGCCACCTAGAAGACCTTAATCAAACTACCGCAAGAAAGCAGGCCACTGTGAAGATTTCTAGCTGGTCGTTAGTTGCGGCGTCAGCCAACTGGTGCCGCCACATTATTACGAATATAAAGCAGGGAATTTTATTTTCAAATTATACATTTATATTATAATATTTCCATTCAATATCTGACAATTTGTGTTTCAATGACTAGAAAAATTTTTTTGAATATTTCTTTCAACCTCATCAACAAATATTTGAAGTACTTTTGTATTTTTGTAATTTTGAAGTATTATTGATACAGGGCAATTTTTTGAACCTGCTAATTCATGTACCTAATTTTCTTCATTGAATCATATAAACGTTACGAATCAAATATTTGAAGTCTCAGTTCAGTTAAAGTTAATTCCGCAATGTTAAAAAAGATATGCACATCCTATGAAAATTATGCTAACACTTTCATTATGATATATGTAGAAACACTCATTAACATTCAGCATAGCTACAAAGTAAACAAATATGTATCTCATTACTTCTTACCTTCTGCCCCTAGAAGTTTGTGTGCAATGAAAACAACATAGGGTCTCAGTTAAAAAATATATTCCAAAAATTACTGTATACTTTACTACTTTAAATAACAAATTGATATCAATTAATTATATTCGAAAGTTTTAATCATATACCCAAGTGTTACTTGTTATATGAATAATTAGTTTTAGTGAAGAACTGGCTGAATGAATACATTATTATATTGTTTCAACAAAAACTATCTTTATGAATATGTTTATAAATTTCGAGGGAACTAATGAAGAATGAATTTTCGTGTAAACAAATAATTATGATCTTATCATTTTTTCATTAATTCAATTTTCAAAAATGTGACTTCCGTAGCGTTGATTTATATTTAGACTTTATATTCATATTAAATGAAACGCAAGCAGCATACCGAACAAATATAATTGTTTTGGACGTATATAAATGAAATAATTTTCACAATTGTGCAATTGGAGCAGATTCCGAATAGGTTGCCAAAAATCCGTGGAATTAGGAGAAACAAAAGTGGTGAATATATAATTTAATATTCGATATATTCTTTTGGAATTTTCACTTTTTGAAAAAATCATTCGAGCTATCATACCATCAAAATTATTTTAAAGTTTTTTACGAGAACGTGTTTTGAGAGGTAGGGAAATTTTAACTTTAAACATTTTTTAATTCAAAAATTATCCCACTTAAATAAGGATTTATGATCTACAAAATTTATGGAATTATGAAGTTAGTATTGACCTGATTTCAATTGTCCTTTGCATAATAAATAGTAAATAGAACGAATTCAGAAGTTTGATATTTTCAATCTGAAACTAATAATTATACCCTTAAATAATAAAACGCTTGTAATGAACCCTTGGAAATTTCAACTAGTTCTATTGCATAATACTTGATATTTTAGAAAATATGCTTATTAAAAACTTATTTTCCTCACTGCGAATTTTCCGAATTCATATTGATGAGGCTGATACTTGGAGAAAATTAATATCCATAATGAAACAATATTTAAAATTTTCTCATAATTTAATAAAAATACGCATGGCGCGTTCCGAAATACTACTTCTTTATCAAATGCTGAAATAAAAATAGGTGTAATTTTACAATCTCAGTACTTATAGCTACTCTCACAGAATATACCAGGTATGTTCTATGACTCACCTAGAGCGAGGACCATAGAATACAACTCATGTTTTTTTACAAGAAAGAAAGAATCGTATACCTGAAATTGAGCACAAAAAATCAGTTTCTTAAGTCAGGTATACCAACTAAGAATGTGGAAAAAGATACAAAATAAGATTTCTAAGAACAGATAAAGAAAAATTTAAATTTTTGAACATCGAAAAACATAAAATTTGAAAGTAACTTAACCAAAAAATAGGTAATCAATTTAATCTACTACCTGGAATATTGTAATTGAACCTATTAAGTAAAGGACTAGTATTAACCTCTAATTGGCTATTGAGTAAAATTTTTTACTTTCAGTTTTAGTTTTAGGATCGTTTTTATACTGATTAGAATCGTTAAATATCAATAAATTTCAAAAATTTGGGAATTTACTCCATAGCCAATTAGAGGTTAATACTAGCCCTTTGCTTAATATGTTCAATTACAATATTCCAGGTAGCAGATTAAACTGATTACCTATTTTTTATTTCATTTCGTTCTTAATCTTTTAAAGTTGTGGGAAAAGTTAATCTTCTCCCACATATTTAGTATACCTGACTTAAGAAACTGATTTTCTGTGTACACGATTCTTTCTTTCTTGTTAAACATCAATTGTATTCTCTCTGTTAGACATAGGTTAGACATAGTTATTGTCTCTAGGTTAGACATAGAACATACCTGGTATATTCTGTGAGAGTAGCTATAAGTATTGAGTTTGTAAAATAACACATATTGATATTTCAGCATTTTATAAAGAAGTAGTACTTCGAAACGCGTCATGCGTATTTTT
The DNA here is from genome assembly GCA_030704895.1 of Henosepilachna vigintioctopunctata. Taxonomy (NCBI): domain Eukaryota; kingdom Metazoa; phylum Arthropoda; class Insecta; order Coleoptera; family Coccinellidae; genus Henosepilachna; species Henosepilachna vigintioctopunctata. Next base: position 125,537 of record JARQZJ010000112.1, on the reverse strand, counting down.
ATTAAATTATGAGGAAATTCTAAATATTGTTCGATATGTTTAATTAATTTTCAACAGGTTATCAGCCGTAGATGAGGGATTTTGTTATAAATTCAGTACTCTGAAAAGGACTTTCAAAATCCCAGAATAGCCCTAGAAAAACAAATTGAAACAATTTTTTTCCTTGTGAAACATGAAATAAATTATTGAAATGCGATTTAGGCGCATATACTTAGGTTGCCAAGAATTTTGACTTTAAATGAATACTCGAACTCATAATTACTTTTGAAATATGTAAATTGCACTAGACTATTATACTGTTAATTAATACAACTGTATGAGTTGCCAAAAAATATTCAATTCTTTTGGAACAAATATAAAATGGAATAGTACAGAAATTTAATACTCTTCAAATTCCTACAAGCTCAAATTACAATTTGTGTTAAAAAGAGTTGAAACCATTCTGTAACTGAAAAGTTACAAAATAAAAGATAAATTCAGAAAAAGAAAATTGGTATCGTCAAACTTAAAGAAAATTTGAATAATATTGATATTTTCAATTAAAATAACGAGAACAGAATCAAGAATAATACATCAGCCCAAGAAGGGTAAAATATATAAATGAATAATATTCTGTATTGCATGATGCCTGAAAATGTTTCGAATAATTAGTTTAACTCATCCCGTTTACTTTTGGGAATATACCATTCTACTGAAGTGTAGGAGATAATGTAAATGGAAAAAGAAACACCAACGAGAACTATAAAAGTGATAGTTTCAATGTGCAATTGATCGGGCAAAGTACTTACCTGGAAATGGAGAATGATCGTCCATATTAGGCCAAGAGTCAATTTTGGATTGCCGTCCACGATGTCCTCCGATCGGATGTTGACCAACTTAATTTTTTTGCAGTGTAGAAAGTGGAGGGCGGTGTCGATGTTATGGAGCATATGGAAACGCATCTGTCCCCTCTCTCTTGGCTGAAAACGCAAATAAAGACCGTGAATTAATGTAAGAACAGTGTTCTGAGTGAGAATGCTCGATTCCAATTCTTTCCAGTGAAATTTTCAATGGATATTGCAATCAAAAATAAAATTTCTGAAGAGTCTCGCCACTCAGGTCTTCTACTGTAAAAAATTGTGAGATCCGGTAATTTTATTCAGTCCCTAATTAAGGGACCTTCCGTCTTGAGTTATTACTTAACTGAATAAACTGAAAACATCATGACCACATCAATAATATTTCAAGTTTTAAATAAAAAAGATTAACTTGGCAATCGCCAAAAAGTTCCGGCCTGTCCAAGAAAAAGGATGATGTAACATTTTTTTTGCTTTATTTTTCAACATAATCTACTTCAACAGTGATACACTTCTCATAACGGTGTTTTTATTTAGTTATACCAGTTTTAAACGTAGATTCGTCAAGCTCCTCAAAATACTGATTTATAGTTTCGATAACGTCTTCGTTGCCCTCAAATCTTTCACCGTCAAGTCATTTTTTGAGATAAGGAAACAGGAAATAGTCGCTGGGGGCTTAGTCTGGAAAGTAGGGTGGATGCGGCATCAATTCAAACTTCAATTCGTGGATTTTGAACAAGGCAACAATCGACGAATGCGCTGGTGCGTTATCGTGATGAAACAAAAATTTTTTTGTTTGCCAAATGAGGTCGTTTAAATTTCACCTTGTCCTTCAAACGTTGCAATAAGTAGTACTGACTCTCTGTATTATTGACCATTTATAGTGTTACCCTTTTCAAGTATATAATTCCTCTCGCATCCCAAAAAACAGTAGCCATAACCTTGTTTGCCGATAAAATAGTTTTCGCCTTCTTTGGAGTTGGTTTCCCCTATCCAACCGTTTTGATTCTCTATTCCAGGGCTTCTTAAACTGTGGGTCACGACCCCCCTGGGGGTCGCGAGACTACTGAAAGGGGGTCGCAAAAATCTGATACTTTTCAATCATTATAAATAAAATTTTAAAATTAGTATACACACTACGTACATATAGTTTTGTTTTCTTATAAAAAAATTGTAAAAAAGTTTATTTTTCCTATTGAATATATATATATATATATATATATATATATATAGTTTCATGTCATTCTATTTATTGTGTTTTATTACGACCGATATCCCGTCAACGTTTCCAATTATATATATGTGAAATGAATGGGGGTACGTATTCTTTAATCCTTATTTTATTTACATTGTAAAATAGTGCGATATTACATCTACATCTACGGTTAATATATATTTCATTATATGGAGGAGGGGGTCGTTTAAAATTTCCTAAGCTTGAAGGGGGTCGCTATATAAAAAAGTTTAAGAAGCCCTGCTCTATAACATTCCAGTCCAAAACGTTCCACTTATTTGACTGTTCTTTATTTTCAAATCTCATCAACAGTTACGAATCGACGCAAAAATTCGTTTGTATTACGCTTACACAGAGCCTAATTTTCGGTAGAAATGTTTTTTCGAATCAGTTTTTGGTCGAGCGTTATTAAACGCGCCACCCATCTTGCAGGCAGCTTATCCATATTCAAATGGCTGTGCAAGATATTTCGCACACGTTCAGCTGACATCCTACAGGTCTCAGCTATCTCATGAAATTTCAATCTGCGGTCTTTCAATACTATTTGATGGATTTTCTCAATCATTTTTGAAGTTGTGAGCTCACACGAACCATTTTGAATTCAAAAACCCACTGCTTAATAGTTGAATATGATTAGGAGGAGTCTCCTAGTGTTGAATCCATCTCTTCTCTTATTTGTTTTGATGTAAAAAATTTTCAATAGAAGTATTTGATGACAGCAAGTTTCCCCAATTTTTACATTTTCACGAAAACGACGAAAGCGTCTAGCGCAATGTGCTCTCAAATGCAAACTGACGTAGCGGTTGGGCTGAAACTGTACGTTCAAGCTCAGTATGAATGGTACTGCAGGACGCCACTCCAAAATTAGACCTTGTGGTGCCATCTCTTGGTCAGGCCGGAAACTTTTCACCTCATCCTCGTATATACTCGTGAGATACATTGTGATTTCATATGATGGCCAAACCCATTGATTTCATGTAAAACACTAAAACTTTAAATATTGATATGGACGCTTATGACGTTTTTGAGTTAGCTAATTTCCTGTTAACTTGAGACAGTCTGTCCCTTAGGGAGTTACTTGAGGAGGGACTAAAAAATTAACCGAGTTGTTATTTCATGGACCTCACAACTTTTCACGGTAGAAGAACTGAGTTGCGAGACTTGATTTTTTCACACGTTTTGTTTTCGATGGCATCTCATTTTTTGTGTAGATTCCTTGTTATTCTTTTTCCATACATACACACGTACACTGATTCATTAATTTCAAATGCTACTTAATTCTATATATTTATATGGGATTACAAAGTTATTCGTACATTTGGTGTGTCTAGAAATTTAGACCTGAATTACAACATATTTCAGTTCTTCTTCGATTTATACACTGATACTCGTTTTCTAAATTTGAAACTATTTCTTTTAGAAGTACCTCAGAGTTTTGATGATCGGTCAGTCAGTGAGTGAGAAAAATTAAGACACTTTGACAAGTTATAATTCTTAAACTACTGATTCAAATTGAATGAAATTCGAAATGTAGTGTTTAAACAATGCCTGCTTAGGTAATGAAACTTTACACTTCTAGTTTTATCCACAATGAAGTTGGAGGAGGTCGAAAATTACCTTAACTGTTTGGAGTAAATGATAGCCATGTCGCTTTTTGCTCGAATTGGCGGGGGCACTACTACCTATGTCCCCAGATATAAAAGATATCATAAAAAGAAACAAGAAAATATATCCCAATTACCGTTGAAACTTTGAAAAGATAATTAGGAAATGAAGTTATATATTTTTATGATTTGAAATATTCAACACGTAGGTGCTTTCGTGATAAATTAATCAATTAACGTAAAGTGCTGCCACAGAATATAGATGATTAACTTTGTAACTGTCTTACTACGAGGGATGTTTCCAAACTACTGATAATTGTGACATAAATAAATTAAGCAAAACTTATAAACAATATCATAAGTGTCAGACATGTCCTTATATGTTTATACAACTATCTAGTGTAAAATTGTTCAGTCTGATTTAGGTGTTCGACTGATATAGACGCATTTTCATAGCACTGTCTTTATAAGTTTAGAACTATAGAACGCAGCAAGATAGTCTGATTTCAATTTTGCGAAAGGAAGGTGAGAAAACATTAGTTTTCATTCAAAATTAAATTTCAAACATTCAACGTTTGTGATTAGTGTTTGCTGAAATTAGTATTCGATGAATAAATTTGCTTGAAATGAAACATGGTTTGCCATTTCAATCATGTGACTAATAGTCAATCAAAAGAAGTGTTTTCACTTAACCCGGCGACAATGACGCTGTGTCATATTGATCTGAGGTAATTCTGAACTGATGTATTTAGTTTTGAGTTGAAGTACGTCTACTGAAAAGCTTCGGTAAAATTTAATTTCTTATAGCATGAAAACTTCGAAATTAAGTTAAAATACTTCTCACGATTTCCCATATTATACTTACAAGTTGTTCGCCAGTTAGAACTTCCAAGAGAGAAATCAGATTGTGTCCATCCCTCAAGTCCTCGAACAAATCTCGAATTTGTCGATTTGCCTGCAAAAAAATATATTTAGTACTCAAAAATGTTGAAATAATGTTAATTACATCAAAACACTGAACGTATAATGTGTATGTACTCCATTGCTAAGAAGTATATCTATCGCTATTTTGTGCTCATTTCTAGAACTCACCATCTAAATAAACTAAGTGAAATATATATATATATATATATATATATATATATATATATATATATAGAAAATTTTTATGGGTTATAGGCAAAGAAGGAGGCCTCTATGAATGAATTTTATCCAATTTGTTTACCTGGTCTAGATTTCGTCTGTGTTTACAGTCTTCATCAGGACTCTTAGTATAGATGTTTATAACAGAAATCATGTTGACATTTAGTTTAACAACTTAGCTAACTAGGAAATGTAAGTATGACCAATACCATCAACAGGAAAAAGTGAAATTACAGAGTGTAATTAATATTGTACAGGAATCAAATATCAACATTAAAATGTAAAAATTCTTAAAAATATATAAAATTATCTTAAACACCAGAGATAGATAAACAGACGATCATGTATGACAGGAGACACAGAGACACAAATTGTCACCGAAAAAAGTAACAGAGGTGAGAGAGCAAATACACAACAAAAGTTACACTGAGCACTTACCACATAGTGTCTATTAAGATAATAGACACTGGTATCATTATTATTATCTGGTGTTTAAGATAATTTTATATATATTTAAGAATTTTTACATTTTAACGTTGATATTTGATTCCTGTACAATATTACTTACACTCTGTAATTTCACTTTTTCCTGTTGATGGTATTGGTCATACTTATATTTCCTAGTTAGCCGTAAGTTGTTAAACTAAATGTCAACATGATTTCTGTTATAAACATCTATTCTAGAGTCCTGATGAAGACTGTAAACACAGTCGAAATATAGACCAGGCAAAAAAATTGGATGAAATTCATTCATAGAAGCCTCCTTCCTTGCCTATAACCCATAAAAATTTTCTATTTAATTACAAGGCAATACTCCTTTTATCATTGATTATATATACATATATATATATATATATATATATATATATATATATATATATATATATATTAAAAACAAGGTTTGTCAGGCAGAAAGTGAGGTTAAGAGTTTAGTATTTACCTGAGATTTACGTTGTTTGTTTATTTGTAACAGCCGTTTACATGTAAACGGCTGTTACAAATAAACAAACAACGTAAATCTCAGGTAAATACCGTAAACTCTTAACCTATATATATATATATATATATATATATATATATATATATATATATATATATATATATATATATATATATATATATATATATATATATATATATATATATATATATATATAACTACAGAGTAATTTCACTTCAAAGCTAAAACGGAATAAAAACTAAACGGTGACAGAATGGAAAACAGAAAAAAATATGTGCAAAGTTTACTCAAACGAAAAACGCATGCAACACACTCATGTCAATTGGATATATGACTTACGGCCGGAGGACAACAAGGGGAATTGTTTACAGTAACGCAAACGTGAAGGCAGGTATAATTCTGAAAATAATAAAGTGGAAGTGTTACAAACGAAAGGTACACTTGCATATAATAACTTTATTAATGAATACATTGGTATCAAATATATTGAAAGCATAACAACATTTGTTATGCGTTTAGTAAAATGTTTATTACGAAAATATTTCTTAATTGTCAATCGAAACTTCTTCTCACAAAACTCTAAGACGTAGTTATTTTTATTTCTGAAATAGTTGAAAGGATAAATATAAGAATATACTGTGGTTACGTGTGAAAAAAGTAGTTCTGAACAAAATATCTAAGCTTTCGATTAAAAGAAAAACTAGGGTAAAAATTGCCACCTCTTTAATTAACATTTTCGAAAAAAACATTAGAAATTGAATCAACAAAAGATTGAATAACATTTGAAGAAGATGACTAAGGGACTTGATGCACGAAGCTGCAGATGAGATGCAGCTCAGGAATTAGATATAATATACGTTTCTGCATGTGTATAAGTTAAAAGGTTGAATGAAGATTTAATTTAAGGCGTTACAATATTAAAAGGTTTAGGTATTGTGACTGCCATATTGAAAAAATTATTCGAATACTTCTTAGAATCTATCAGAAAACAAAAGATCAAAAGCTTTTGTTATGATGAGAAAACGATACGATCTCTATCTTATTATGAAAATTCAGCTAGAAAGAACCAAACGAAATTATTATCAATTAGATACCAACGATCAGACACAATACCCATGAAACAAAAACCATAACACAGCACAAAAAATCTTCCCAATGCCAACTGGGCCTGGAGAAGCAAAAAGCCCATAACCCCCAGAAATAGACAAAAATATCCTTTGAATTTACATGCCAATTTCAATGAAATGCGACATAATAAAAATAAGTACAAATATATATGCACATTTGCATGTCCGACATATGTCTGGAAAACATGGGCAATAACTGTGAAACTAATCATAAAAATAATCGTATGTCTAAAAAATATAAAAAGAATCGTAATCGAAGTGAAAACAACAGGTGAGGCAAACTTAAAGCAATCAAATTCACAGGTGAAAATAAATTATCTCAAAACATTTGTATGGATAGGGACAGGACATATGTTGATAGGAAAAAATGACAAAGTAACTGCAATCAGTGTTTCTTTAACTTGTGCCATTATGTACCTCCATTAAAACTGCTAGACAATTGCGAACCCTAGGATTGAAAAACGAATAAAACTGTATGTTGAAGAAAATAAGATTTTTATAAGATCACATAAAAATAGGAATATCTCTATTTATATGATGAATGGGGTAGTTTCAGCAGCAAATTAAGTATAGTTCTGAAATGATTTTGAACAATTTGAGCCTCAATATGCACATGAAGTCAATTTAACCGAAAATAATTACGTTATCTTGTCGCGAAACCCTAAAAGTCGATTGGCGAACCCCTAAGTGTTCACAAACACCATTTTGTGAAACCATTACAATAGAACCCCGGTCAGACAGAGAAATTTTGAGTTATTATTTCAGAAATCACCGATTAAATTCAATGATCAAAGTTATTTATTTATGGTAATCCCCAACGGCTGGAGTAGACTACCATAACATTTCTAAGCGAGTAGTAAAAAAGATTTAATTTTGTTATATCGTAAGTCACAAAACTGAGAAATTATTTCAAATAATATTTTAGATCCATAAAAATAATCTCCAGAATTTTTTCATATATATGTATATGTTAAATTAAATTGAACTCTTGGCTTAATGCTTCACGTTTATATTTAACAACATGAATTAGTTAACATGTTTCGAGCGTAAGCTCATTTTCAAGACTAAAAGAGTCTTGAAAATTTAAAAATATAAAAATCTAAAAGAGTCAAGACATTTAGTCTTGAAGATGAGCTCACGCTCGAGACATGTTGACGACTTGTTGTTGTTAAATATAATCGTGAAACATTAAGCCAAGATTTTAATTTAATTTAATATTCAATTATGTTTCACCAAGAGTTAAGCTAGACTTCAATCTCAGTGATATATATTTCGATATATCATTTCGAAAATTATTTTGAAAATATTCATAACGAAGTGATAGTTTGAAACTCCTCAAACAGTCAACATCCCCACGTACAACGAATAGATTGTACTACGAATAGATTGTCTCGCTCGCACTGCTGGTTATTGATATAAATTATTCCATGCATTATAAAATTCGTTTTCTAGGTCCATTTTTTGCCTGCAAATTTGAAACCTACTGAAATGATAAAAGGACAGTTATTTGTTATGAATATGTATACCGTGCTGGCAACAATTAGGAGAAACGAAAGAGTCCTGACGATTTTTTTATTGCCAACAAAAATTAATCTCTTTGAAATTTCGGACCAATTTACATTGCCAGAAATGCCTCTTATCATGAAACAGGTATTGAATATTTAATAGGTATGTTTACGTGACTTTTGAAATGACAACTCAAAACTGGCCAGTTCTGCCTCTGAATGAAAGGTGGAAGTCTTCAGTACAGCGGTTACTTCAAAGTCTAACGTTGCTTGGTATCCTCAGTATTTTCGTTGAAATCGAGTTCGACGCACTTGACCTTGTACGTACGAGCGAAATCGTTAGATTTCAATAGCTCTTACGGCGAACAATCGTTAACAGTTTAAACCTTCAATTAAAGGGGATTTTACGATTGCCAAAAACGAACATATAATCCAAATAAATTTCCCACCTTTACTATAAAAAACGAAATCTATGTTACGATTATTTCGCCGCCTAAGGATCAAACGAACGCATTTTTCAAGTGCCAATTATTTGTCGTACCACACTGCCTGAATAATTTAAGTGACTGGTTACCGTTATTTATTGTATTGAATATTTGTCTTCGAGACGCCTTAAAACAGAACTCGTTATTGCCTCACCAATTTACCTTCTATGAACAATCAGGTTATCCAGTAGGTGAAATTAACGAATGTACCGAGGAATCAATAAAAAAAATCTTTGCTAATTACTTTTGCAACATGTAACATTACAGTAAGGAATTCGGTTATACATGCTGTTTATATTATGCGTGACGAAAGTATTTCACAAGCGTTTGAACACAAAACTGCCAATTAATTTATTATGGTGATATACGCACATTCAATTTCCCAGAAAATAACATACGTATCAAAAATTGTGAAAAACAAACTGTTTGTTTTTAATACGTACAATATCGAATTATTGTGGAAGAAATTCAACAACGATTGCAATTTCAATCAAACGATCAACTCCTGGCAATTTGTTTTAAACATTTTGGGAATTATCATTGGCGTGTATAAAAACAATAAGGATTTTTTGAAATGTCGTTTCCATTGAAGATAAGACTTCGGTGCGTTTGGGAATTGTTTGAATGCATGCCACTGATGATGTTCATAATAGCAAAAGAATGAAACGACGTTGTATGATATTTCCAACGAGTTCGATGTTTCTCGGAATGCACTAAACAATTACTTCGAAAACTGATGGTTTATACTTCAGTTGACAACATTTCTCAGACATCTCCCTGCGAGCTTTACATGAACTATTTCGATGTTTCGAATAAAATTTCCAGCATAGAATATGTTACTATGAATTATGCATTAAACTGTTGACTTTCCGAACTGTATATATGGAAATAGAGAGATAAAAACAATAAGAATTTCCATTCATTGAATTAATTTTCAGTATTCTTTTTTCGTTCAATTATTTTTATTATTATTATTCGTTTTTTCAGAAGTTATTCCGTCTGGATTATGATGGTAAGGTTTGAATTGGAGGATTTTGATGCCGAATTTGAAAAGGAGAAAACCTGGCTCATGTATACATTTAATGAAATTTTTTACTACAATAAAAATTCGGTATTATCTCACCGCAAAGCAGGGAAAATGTCGAACTTTCCAGGCAGGTTTGCTAAAGAGTTACATTTAGCAAAGTTGATGCTAATTATATTCATCCTTTATATTATAACTACGTGGTTACTATGGTGCGGTAGAACTCGGGTTCGAGCCCCGGTGAAAGGCATAGGTGTATGTGCCTTTGATTACAAGCCCAATTGCCGTCGGAACCGGCGTTGAACTGTAGGTCCACTGAATTAAGAAAAAAAAACTACGTGATTAGAATTTGTCTATTATCTAATCACAATGAGATTATTGAAATTACTGAGATAACTGTAGCAATCTCCGTAATTATCCGTTAGAATCGTTTTGTCGTAAACTACCGTAATTTTTGTTTGTTCAATGAACATGCTCATTACGAATAGAATATAACATTATATCGTAATTCACACAATGAATACATAACTATATATGTTACCCGAAGATCTATTTCATTCCTTTTTTTTCTATATATATCTTAACCATAAAATTCGCGTTACTAAAAATCCATAAAGGGTGTAAATACTCAAATTCGAAGCTAGACACGCAGCGATTTATATATTATGTATATAATGACATGTAAACAAACTGATAAAAATGAGGTTTGTTTGCATGTCATTATATATATCATACTCTGTTGAGCACTGGCTCGTTTATATTGTAAAACAACTTTTGAATGACTTTTGAGTCATTTTTGTTGGTCTATTGTCAGATATAGGTTTGCTTCTTCCACAATTTGTAACTATTTATTTAACACCTTGTCTATATTTTATTATTCTTAGTATTCCTGGCGATTAGTCGTTTGAATTAAGTTCTGCCCACCTTTTGTCGATATATATATATATATATATATATATATATATATATATATATATATATATATATATATATAATGGAAAAGAAAGAGAGAAATTAAACTTCTAACCTCTAGGAATCATCAATCAAATTGAAGAGATCGAGGATACGCCTGCTTGACTCAGAATTTAATTCAAAAAGATAATTGACAGACAAATTACCATATCTGTACGGATAAGAGTCAAAAAATCTCATGCTGATTATACTATTATCTAGGTGAATTAATTTATATAGACTGCTGTCGAAAAGAAAACTGAAAATCTGTTGAAGTTAAGTTTGGTGTTTTTTTATCAAAAGTAAAAAATAAAGCTTAACTAATCATCCTGCCACATAGTCCGACAAACCATTCGTTTTGGGTTAGGAAAAACCCTAGGAGGAATACGCCTGCTCTACTCAGAATTTCATTAAAAAGATAACTGACAGACAAATTACCATATCTGTACGGATAAGAGTCAAAAAATCTCATGCTGATTCTACTGTTATCTAGGTGAATTAATTTATACAGACTGCTGTCGAAAAGAAAGCTGAAAATCTGTTGAAGTTAAGTTTGGCGTTCTTCTGTCAAAAGTTAACTAATCATCCTGCCACATAGTTCGACAAACCATTTGTTTTGGGTTAGGAAAAACCTTAGGAGGAATATCACAACCAAAGTAGAGAGCAAACAATAGTTATGAATTTTAAAACTCGTAGTTACATGATACAAAAAACATAACCAATGTGTATATGTTGAATGCAAATAACCAATATTAAATAAAGTTGATTGAATGTTCGGTGATCTCTTGGTAAAACACTGTTTAATATATAAAATAAAAACAATTAGCTTGGTTTCACAAAATTTATAATAAATACTTGACAATTGTTTCGGGGTGTTTCCCCATTTTCAAAAGTTAAAATCTTTTTTAATTTAAATTATTACTCTCTGTTTTTAAATTAAACATGTTTTTGTTTCGTAAATTGAAAATTAAAAGTTGAACCTGTTTATCATTTGTGCTTTTATTTAATATATTTAATATAGGTACCAATATCAAAAACTTAATATTTTCTTCAATCGTCACAAGATCTCGAAGAACATCTGTTATTACCGAATTACAGGAAATGCATTGAAACTTTTCAACATTGGTAATATTTATTTCACAAAGTCTTAGAGGAGGAATCTGTTGAGGGTGATATAAACGAGAAAAATGTAAGTACCTAATGTGCTTCTGTGAAAATAGTTCTAATTTTTTTAAATCAAAATTAATTCTCTGAAAGTGTCGATAAATGAAAACTTGAGCTCATTTTTGTGTACAGAGATACACGAAATTAATAATTCAAGCAATGAAGAGAGGAATATCAACTCCATCTTCAAAAAGTGAAAATGTAAGAACTATAAAAAGCAAGAACACCCATTTCCGGAATATGCATACACAAAACGAATTCCGTGGTGTTTTAATAATTGGGTTATACCATGTCATGACGAATTCATGTCCAAGAATGTGATTCCAGGAAACATTTCGAGCCGCACGTGTTCTTACTATTACTTTCACATACATCGTGATAGGTTGGATACTTCGAAGTCATTCATGGCAGTCGCAGGAAGACAGCGGCATAAATTCCAAATATAGATATCCTGAGATAAATATCTCCGACAATAATAACATTGAACATATTGTTAGAAATGTGAGGAGGATGTCTATTCTCGAACTATTCTCATAGATATTATACTTTTAAGGCGTCAATGGAAAGGATAAAAATGAAAGCGGTTGAGAAAAGAATACCGATACTTACGAAGAAGCATATATTATTGGCAACTTTTGATCAGAAATAATGGCAAAGTGGAAAAACTCCTCAACGGTAAAATGTGAAATTTACCTGAAAAATATATCTTCAACAACATATTAGTAAGGGCCGGATAACATGCTGTAACGTTTTAAAATATGTTACACTGGTTAAATAAGTACAGGGTGTTCTTTTTAGAGGTATAGAATTTTGAATTGCAATAAAACAACGATTCTTGTCAATCATTCGATTGACAAGAATTTTTTTTTATTCGAAAGATAATCTTGTGACATTACATTTTAAATATTATTTCTGGCATATGACCGCCACGGTTGGCTCGGATGTAGTCCAATCTGGACGTCCAATCTTCGATGACTTTTTCCAACATTTGTGGCCGTATATCGGCAATAACAGGGCGACTATTGTCTTCCAAATGGTCAAGCGTTTGTGGCTTATCCGCATAGACCAATGATTTTACATAGCCCCACAGAAAGTAGTCTAGCGGTGTTAAATTACAAGATCTTGGAGGCCAATTCACAGGTCCAAAACGTGAAATTAGGCTATCACCACACGTGTCTTTCAATAAATCGATTGTGGCACGAGCTGTGTGACATGTTGCGCCGTTTTGTTGAAACCACAGCTCCTGGACATCATGGTTGTTAGATTCAGGAATGAAAAAGTTAGAAATCATGGCTTTATACCGATCACCATTGACTGTAACGTTCTGGCCATCATAGTTTTTGAAGAAATACAGACCAATGATTCCACCAGCCCATAAAGCGCACCAAACAGTCAGTTTTTCTGGATGTAACGGTGTTTTGACATATAATTGAGAATTATCTTCACTCCAAATGCGGCAGTTTTGTTTGTTGACGTAGCCATTCAACCAGAAGTGCGCTTCATAGTTAAAAAAATTCGCGCGATACGTATTTCGCAGAGAACCATTATTTTCGAAATAAAATGGCACTATTTGCAAGCGTTGTTCAGGTGTGAGTCTATTCATGATGAATTGCCAAACCAAACTGACAATGAATCACTTCTCAGCTGTTACATCCGTCGCCATCTTCAACAGTAATGCCAACTTAAAGTTCTATACTTCTAAAAAAAAAACCGTTATATACGTGTCCCAAATTTTAGATCTAGCTGGCAGTATCAATAACATTTCATAGGGTACTACGTTATAATGCATTTGCATATTTGCATATGCATTGCAAAATTTAAGCCATTCTCGGCGGTAATAGCATATTTGGAATAGTTTTTTGAATGCAGTGCAACCACCCAGTGTTCCGAAATGCGATGAAAGTGATAATCGTGAATCCAACCGGATTTAATGGTCAGAAAATATGAGCGCTACTGAAACTGAACTAAAACTAAAACTGAAACTAACTGTTCCTTTAGCCGATTGTTTTGGTGGCTGTGGTTTCAAAACGTATTGAAAAATACCTCGGGCTTTGATCGTTTGTGTCGAATTGATAGTTTCATTAATGAGCTGACAGAACTTTTACCAGAAACTACTAATGGCAACATAGCACCGAAGTTCAATTTCTCCGAGTTCTCTTAGGTATTTTTCTCTTGACAATAACTATATAAATAAGGAAATATGTTTATATATTGTCAACTAGATATTGTCAACTAATGACGAGAATTTTATACGTCCTTATATTCTCATCATGAATATTCTCGAAAATCATGAAAGATGTCTACTACTAGTTATGCTACAGTATTTGTGTTTTTACTATTATTTCCTTCTGGAGAAGAGAACCCCCATTCCATGGGGTTCACCGATGGAATGTCCAAGTTCAGCACTTCCAGTAATTTCGGATTACCAATGATACTATACATTAACACCTTTGATGCATCGAAAGTGATTATAAACTGTCAATTGTATAGCTAAACTGATGGTTTGTAATATCGTAGCAGCTATTTCCTTCCTAGATTTCCTCATTAATCATTCGAGAAATTCTAAAGTCTGAAATTCTTCTGACTCTTCTGATTTTTCTGAAATTCGTCGTTTTAGTATCATTTTCGCTTACGATCATCACTTGATGCTTACAAAGATTTTCGCGCATAATTGGTGGCATTTTCTCATCATTAACAATATAGATCAGAAACCTCTAGAGACACATCAACACACAGGAAATCACGTTTCGCTGATGCTATGAAAAAATATTCATTATGAAATAATGTCAATCTGTCCATACTCTCAATATAGATACAATACTTCAAGTTTCTGCCTGAAGAACTTACACTTATCTCTGAATGTTTTGCCAATATAGTGAAGATGTCTTCTGTCTCATTCACACATACGAGTGAAAAAATCTGAACTGAAGAAACAAACATGAAAATATATATAAATACATGCAAGCATTCGACGAAAACTTAGGAAGAGCTGAAAACAAACAAACACCCATATCCTCTTTACATAAGAAACATATTCTATTTTTATAGAAACTTGAAACAAAAGAGCTACTCTTTTGTTTCTCGCTCGGTCAGGTTTACCGTTTTGTAAAACTGCACTGCCGGCTTGTCTGTCTCGTTGCAGCTTAATATTCATCAACAGTGACCGCAAGCAACACGATACTGTATATGCATTCCTTTCATAAAGGCATTCCTTGCCGGTTTCCTTGAAATTTGTTTGAACCACATCCAGCTTTGTCTCAACAATATCATTGTGAGTAGCAAAGAGAAAATTAATGTAGAATGAACAGTTCATTTTGCGGAAATGCAATACTGGACTTCAGTTGTATGCTAAAATGCAAGGAACACGACGCGTGATTCCATGTACTTGTCTTTCATATTTTTGAAAAATAGCAGCTATTATTTTTTTAATTTGGCAGTTTGACAGGATACGAACGACCATTTTTCATCTTGTATGTTACGTATTATCCATTTGTGATAACAACTTCAAAGCAAAGGCACACAAAAATGACAAAGTCTTAGATTCGAATCTAGATCTTCCTTTTGGCAGGCTTACATCCCAACTATGGGGATGAACTATTAGTTTATCTGTGGAAGACCTTCAAACATGATGCAAAATAGACTTAAGGCTGATATCGATGTCTCAGAAGTAGAGGGCCAGATACAGGTAAAAATATTAAATTTAATCTAAAAATTATCGAATAACAAAGGTCTTGAATTCCTTTCACCGCTCTATTGAGTTCACCTTAGAAATGGAAAATTCAACTCATAAATTATGTCTTCTATATTTAAAAATAAGCATATGAAATAACAATTTGTAATTTAACATATATAGAAAACCTACATGCACAGATACTCTTATCAGTTCCTACAGCGCCCAGTCTCATGAAATAAAACTATAATAAATTTATATGATATCTTTCCATAATTAAACAACTAGCAAAAAACAACGGTTATTTGGAATCGATAGTTGACAAATTAATAATTGAAAAAATAATGAAAAATACTAAAGTATTAATCACATATCAAATCTCACCACGGATAAAATCGAAAATAGATTGAGAAAACATAATATCAAAACTATTAGCACCAACAGAAGAAATTTGGGTTCATTTTTAGTTAATAATAAAGAGAAAGGCTACAAAAGTTGTGGAGTATGTATACCAGATTAATTGTGCTGATTGAGACGACTACTACATAGACCAAACATGACCAAGATCGAAACCAGAATGAAAGAACATAAATTCTCCATATTAAATAACAAAAATTCTACAGGACTTTCAACGCATTGCATTCACAATAACCATTTCATAGATTTAAACTCATTGAAATTGCTGCACCCGCACATTTAGAGTGAACTCTGAATTCTGGATATTCTTGAACAAGTGGAAATTTCTGATTCACACCGAAGGAAAAAACCAATATTAAATGATCAACTTACCTTCAGTTATCACCATTGTTTCTTTCTTCAATTTATAATTTAAGACCTTCGTTATTCGATAATTGTTAGGTTCAATTTAATACTGTTACATGTATATTGACCTGACCCTCTACTGCGGAGACATCGATATCAGCCTTAAGTCTATTTCAATAAGTAACGATGTATAGGTATGATATAAGAATGTCGGTCGAAAAATGTTGTTCGACCAACCAAAAAAAGACAAAGTCAAAACAGAACTTTTGTTCGCAAAATCAGAAACCGAATGTTAAATTAACGTATTAATTGGTAACACCCTGAAACAATTGTCAAGTATTTATTTATTATGAATTTTCTGAAACCTAGTCAAGTGTTTTTTATTTAATATATTGAACAATGTTTCACCAAGAGATCAGCGAACACTCAGTCAACTTTATATCTAGAAATTATTATGAATGGAAGTATCTTGAAATTTTTAAAATCAAAGCGATGTCCTTTTTTTGACTAGCAACTTACTAGTTGCTAAATTTAAATATAACATATTTCCGCTAAAAACGGAAGCCTGCAATATTGTTATAATGTTGAAGATCGTGAAATTCAGTTAATTTCTTTCATGTATTGAACGGTGTGAAGTTCATTGCCCATTCCTAACCTGCATAAACTATTTTTGCGTGATTACCGCCCACCAACTGAAACGCAAGACATACTCCTCTTGTTTTGATTATCTAAACAATCTACGGAAGAAGAAATTCCTGAATAAAACGCACATTTCCTATAAATAACGCACCGCTCAGTTATTAAATCTGGTCAGAATTCCTTTATTAAACAAACAAAGTGTCCCATACGAAACGTCAAGATCTGTTCGGACAAAAGTAGACCAAGGATCAACTTTTTGTAATGCCTCAAACAGACATGTCTGCAGCGATATGTTAACAATGCTACCGCTAAAAATAATAGCCACGTCCGACAATAACTCTGATTTGACCTCGTGAAAGGCCAATGCCGCTCATTTATTCTGAGCAATGAAATAAGAGATTGCCGCTTTGTATTACCATATTCTTGTTTACTTTTTGATACCTAATGACATAAGATTCGTTTCAAGAAATAAGTTGTAATTCATGGAACACGAACAAAACTCCAATCACAAATACCTAGCCCAACACTTTGAAAGCAGAATGAGAAACGAAAAGATTTGTGGAAAATGTCATTTTCTGTTGGGAAAAACGAAGATAGTTCTTGTATGCTTTGACAATGGGAAGAATGCAGATACATAATGCTTGTTGTCGTTTTGTTTTTGGATTGCCCAAGTATGACAGAACGTCTACCGGAAACAATGAACTGAATGGGGACTACCGCGTATGATTTGACCGCTAGAGGCGCTGGTGTAGCCTGAGGTCTAAGAAATGAAAATAATCATATATTACTACTGTGAATGTTCACTTTGTTAGCTTTTAACGTAAGTTTATTAGTTATCATTTTTGAATTATTTTAATAATCATTAAAAATGGAAGATAAAAGATACGGATCAATGAATGTCAATGCTGTGAAAGCCGAACTAAGAAAAAGAGGAGCTAAAGTAAGAGGTGTTTTGGAGATCTGACTATTTTATATATGAATTCTATTATTTTGATATGAATTCATGAGAGCACACAATTATAAGCATTTAAAAACTGCCAATGGAGAATTTTATTTGAAAGAAACTAGTCCCTATTATTTCCAAATATAGGCACAGTTACTTGTTACTGAAAGGATGTCTTGTGAATTTTTTATACGGACAAATAAGGATGAAAAGAGAATCTGTGTAAACGGAAATGACTCATTTGTGAAATCATAATTCCTCAAGTAACTGACTTTTATAATACTTAATATGATGCCTGCAATAGCCAAAAAATATTACTTGAAGTAATAGGATAAACAAAGTATATACATTTTGTTAAATAGTAAATGAAGACGGTATTATTGATTTCTTTTAATTTTTATTTAGCAAAAATCTTCAATTAATTATATATAATGGCTATTGACATAATATTATTCCTGAAATTAGCGAGCATGAAGTCACCCTTTTGAAATAGATCACTAATACCACATTTTTCAAACAATTGCCTGTCACTGATAGATCCACCATATGCTTTTGATATAAAGGTTACACTTCCAGAGTTTGAAATTCCTACCAATACTTTCAGTGTATTTGCTCATTTACACTTTGAATATGTAGCGTGTTGTGAAAATGGATTTTATGGTTGCTGAATTCTTGTTTCTGTACAATCTATAAAAATAGTGTAGGTGTCTGTCTAAAGCAAGTTTTATCTCGAAACATCAAATTTTCATCGATTACTTCTTCTGGAGCCATATTATAAAATACTTACTCTCAGAACTCTTGCTTATGTTAATATGAAAGGATAATTCTTCAATGCACACATTTTTTCTCAATTTAATCATTGTTAAGTAAAACTGATTACAAGGGACAATGCATGCTTTATTTATGCTGACTTCATCGATGGATAGTATTTCAGCTTGTTTATCTCATCTCCAAAAAGGTTAAAAACAAAGAAAAAATGGTTGTAATTGTTAAAACCAGTATAAAATTGTACTTGACCAGGCTTATTTTTGAGATTCTCAATTCTGAACCCTATTTGTGTACACTCCTTATTACGTTCATATTCTGACACATTGGCAGTATTAATTAAGCTACTCTCTCTGCACTTTTTCTTTTAATTTCCTTTTTTTCTTCACTTTTTACTCAAATCGACTAGGTACCGCTTTCTGTTTCAAGTTAAGGGTAGATGAAAAATAAAAAGAGTTTGCAGGACATGATAGGAAAACTTGCTCGGTTATCTTGACCGATGTAAATCAAATCTTTATCAAGTATGACTATAAATTCTACGCTGAAATAAAAGATTTTACTTACGATTTTTGTAGTTGGTTCTTTAGGCAATGTATAATCCTCAGCCTTGAAAAGTTTTTTACAAATACACGAATGTATTGAAGGGGTATATTTCTCCCTACGAATCGCAACTAACGACTGTTTTAAGAGTTTTGTTTTTCGGAAATTTATGTTCCCCTTCTTTTTCGAACAAAAAGGGATTGCACAACACTGGGGCATTATCGATATTTAGTTAATTGTACTTTTATAGTAAAAGGGGAGTACACATTCGAAGTAATACTGAACTTTATAGCAAGATTATTATTGACAGCTTCACTCCTAGACCTCAGGCGCTAGTGGCGCCAACTGGTGATACAAAATACGGTAGTCCCCATTGGCTAAAGATAATATCTTCAAGCACTTTACTGGCACTTTAGTATATTCTGTGATATTGCATTCTTCACCCTCCCTCCTACTCGAGAACTCTTTTGAGGTTAGGGAATACGATGAATAGATATAGCTCCGAGGTAGTGCTATATTATTCTGTGTGTGAAAATATTGAACGGCATTTGTATTGAGAATATGTATTTCTGATTATTTACAAAGAACCAACTAATGCAAGTGAGAGTGACATATTGTTGAACATAGAAACGACAGTCAGAGAAGAGCTCTGACAGAAGAAAGAGATTGTAAGTTAGTAAATAGTTCCTTTTTTGTGTTGACAGTTGCTGGTGGGGCGTGCTAATGTGATCACAGAATAGTGATCATATTCTGTGATATGTATTCTTCCATCGAATGACAATGACAATTCCCTACATTTGGAAACTCCTAATATCGCTTGGGTGGTTTAAGGGGATGTTTGAACTATAACGCAATTCTTGCTGGTAGTTAGAAAACTAATTTTCGTTTTCAATATTTCTTTCGATCCTGCTTTTCATTTCAAAGGGGTTAAGTTGAGTAGCTTATGCTAAACTACTCCTCTTGTTATGTTGTACAATATTACTGTAGTACTGGATAACAGCAATTTATAATTATTACTCTATATTTCTCATCTTTTTATACATAAGGACTATCCTTATGCAGATGAGAATGATGCCTTGGATAAAAGGAAATTATTGAGGTATGTATATCTTCTTTTGTGAAATTTTGTTGAAGAAATAAACATTTGCTTATAGGTTTATCTTTAAAATACTTATTTATATGAATAAATAATATGATGTCATCTATTGTCCTCGAGGTATGTCATCTATTATGTGATCTTTTTGTGGGTGTCATCTATTGGTCAGATGACGCGATTTTACAAACTTTTTTTGCAAAGGTTAACACGTACATAAAATGAAAATTTATAAACGAACACGAACTAAATATGTGCTCATGTTCTCTCATATTTTTTTTAATCACAGTAGTTGTTTAACAGACGATTCATCATCTTCTTTGCTTATGGGTGTCATCTATAGGCGCCTATAGGTTTTACATTATATTCGAGAAAAATTTTATGAATAATGAAGTTTTTCATGATTTTTCTTCAAATTTGCAAGAAAAATCTGTATATTGAATTTTTTTCACACTTCGTACCTCTCAGGCAACTCAAATATTACGAAAAAAAATTAAATGTGGGTTTCGACGACAGAATTCTTCGAAATGTAAATATTTTCGAATAATTTAAGACATAAAACCTAAATCAAAAGACTTAAATTGCAGAAAGTGATTATTGACATAAATCCTGAGATAATCCGTTGATTTTTAAACTCAATTCTTCAATTTAAATATTCCGACATTCAAATTCAATTGCTCAACATTTGTTGAATTGAAATTTCAGACTTTTTGAGCATAATTCGTGAGTCTACCGAAATTGTTTATTAATTTATCTACACAAATGATTGAATTGAATATACTGAAATATTGCGTTTAATTTCATAGAAACTACAACAATGTTTTCGTTTTTTGAGAATTTTCACCATATTAGTTGCCATTGATCAAAAAACTCAACATTTCAGTATAAATTTCAATTTTATCCTCAATTTTGTTCGTTTAAATTTCGAGTTATTTCAGAATATTTCTCAAAAACTCCAATTCGAATTTAAGTGTACTTCGCAACGTAACTTCGACACAAAACTAGTAACTGAAGAAACACTTTCTGTCACACCTTCAGACAAATACTTGTAAGTTAGTTATACCTGTCATAAAAAACCTCCTTGTTTGCACTCAACCGTGCCAAATAACATTGAATATATTACATTTGAACTTGAAGGTGAAATCGAATTTGTCACAAAAAGTGACGACGATTAAGACCATGAACCAAATAAATGAATTAATTACGGAATCATACGCAAATATTTTCCAAGAAAACGAGTATAGATCGAAGTGCGTTAGTGTCGAGTGGTTTCTTCACTTGTTAAACTGCCTTGTATTGAATGGATCATTGCACAATGATAATACATTAATATTCGAGAATTGTGTACCTGAAAGGGAACAGCCAGACGCACTGATACAACCGTAGCAGTAGAGGATCAGTTACCGAGAGAAATTACATTTGTATATTTTTCGATTGAAAACGTTACGTGTTGAAGAAAACCCCGTTTATCTCAATTGACTATTCTGCGGAGTTTTCAGTGCTATTGTTTTTTACGCTTCAAATGAAAAAAGATATCAGTCGTCTTGGAAGAAGATATGATCTTTTTGAAAACCAATACTCGTTTATTAACAGAAATACAGGAATTCGTGCTGTAATACTTCTACATTGATTTGGGTACTTGTATTACTTTCGAATGACTTCTATCAATTCAGAACGGTATTAGCTCTGGGTTTTAGCAAATCCTCCAAATACTGGATAATATACTGCAAATCTAAAGAACACGAATTTGGAAGTATGAACAGCAGAATGAAAATATATTGAAAGAAATTGAAAGTTTTATTGCACCCTTTCGAATTACCATTTTTTTCATTATCCTTTCTCTCTTACCAACTTTTTTAAAATATATTTAAAGGAACAACGAAGGCAAGATTCCGGAAACCGAGCATGACTGGACTTTCATAAGATCTAGGTACATAATTTGAAAATTGAATTTGATTGAAAGTTTTATATCTCGTTTTGATGAAATATGTTTTTTTCTGAAAATATGGAATTGAAGTTTTCAATTTGTTCGCCTTCCTTACATTATTCTCATTAAACCAGGAGAAGAAATAATAAAATTGAATCCTCAAATCATATAAAATAATTTACTACTAGGTATATGTTACTTAAAATTTTCGATGGGTTTGAAACTTCGTTCCTGACAAGGATTAATAGATTACGCACGTTATTGTATGAATGAAATATCAAACACTCATAAGTTAACCATGAAATGAACCTAAACATTTCGAGTGATTTGACCAATTCACTTCAATTTATAGTACCTAGATCAGTTATTCCCTAGGTGGGGACAATTTGATTGTCAAGGGGGGCAATTCGATAGGTAATCGACTCTACTAAGAGTCTAACCAATTTTAACTTTTTCATCCTTTTCAGGGGGATTATGAATTTAAGAAAGGAAAATGTTGGGAAACATCAGATGACCTAGATGAAATTACTCAATATTGTTAGTACATGAACACATTAATTTTCAATTGAAATTCCTAGAACTCAATATCGGTATCAACTTGGGTTAGTTTAACTCAAAATCCGCAGAAAATAACAAACAAAATGTCCCCATTTTTATAAACACAGGCCTGGAAGCAAACCTATGTAACAGAAGGGGATATCAGAAACTTGTTTTGTAAGTAACAAAGTTGTACAACATCCTAAGTTTGAAGTTTTTTGATTATGGAATATGTAAGATCGAAACTGATAAAATAAACTGAAATGTTCAAAGTTTCAATATCACTAATCCATAATTTATGATTATATTGAGATATTAATCAACATAAAAAGCAGTGGTCAAAGAAACGTAAAAACATTTCAGTACTGATTTGACTTGAGTATACTTGATGGATATCACAATAGGTAAATTGTTATGAAGTTATAAGATTTACAAAATGTAGTGTTAAAACTTAACAATTTTTTCGGAAATATATTGGCATCATCAGACGTATATTCTAGACTAATTTGAACAGTTAACAAAACGTATAACAAACCAATTTAAA
The DNA here is from genome assembly GCA_030704895.1 of Henosepilachna vigintioctopunctata. Taxonomy (NCBI): domain Eukaryota; kingdom Metazoa; phylum Arthropoda; class Insecta; order Coleoptera; family Coccinellidae; genus Henosepilachna; species Henosepilachna vigintioctopunctata. The sequence continues at coordinate 102,083 of JARQZJ010000112.1, read as the reverse complement.
CAGTTAGAAATTGACAAAATGTTAATATTACAAAGACTTAGGCATGTTCAAAGTACAAAAGGGAGAGAAGAAAATGAAAATTACATCTGATGTATGCGTGCATGATACATGGCGGCCAGCAACAATAAATTCTTTATCATCCAAGACAGCGTTGACATACTTATATCCGGACGTTTTCATCGCTAGGTTATCAATGAATATTCATTTCATTATCAACACATAATATGCACGCTATCTTAAGATAAAACGGTTGATAAACTAAAATATTACTTGATGAAGGTGTTCACCAAGCCAGTTAAGTGAGAAACAAACTTTGAATGAGATTTAGCAATCACTTATTGCAGCTTTAGATGGAAAACTTTGGAGTTGAATACACGGATTTAAATACATAAAATATAAACATATGGACAAATCTTCTTTGAGGTGTTCAATCAATTAGGTCAGGTACAAGTACTTGTAGGCTAAAAATGTTTGTGAGATGTGACAATTCCACTATCATTCGAGCATAATGTTAGAGAATATCAAAACCAATAGTCATGAGACAACGGCAAATTAGTTATAAAATTTGCACTTAGAAATTAAATGTCAATTTATTCGAAAATATTGTCTACATTTCGTCCAAAATATTTGCAGACAAATTTAAGAAATGTATTCTTATGTATTCTAAAACAATGTATTCGAATAATTTTCTTTTTTAATAAATGACACGGAGGTTTCGCTTATCTCTTGGTGAAACATTATGTTAACAACAATAAATTAAAAATTAACACACTTGACTTAAGTTTCACTGAATTTATTAAAAACTCAACATTTGTTTCGGGTGGTTAACCCATTATCAAGAGTATACAATATTACTGATATTGTACAGTACAGTATAGTATACAGTATTAAAATATTACAGTAATATTGTGTACTCTTGATAATGGGTTAACCACCCCAAAACATATGTAGAGTTTTAATATATTCAGTGAAACTTAAGTGTGGTAATTTTTAATTTATTGTTGAACAATTGCCATATCACCTTTTATAATTATTGGAAAATACTTTTACTTATTTTATGAGGTTTTGAGTGAAAAAGTTCTTCTCTGGATTATTTGGATTGATTTTCAACATCGTCTTAAATTTTTGATTGATATTCCATGTCCTAGGAAAGAATAAATAACAGCGAAGGTACCTGAAATAGCGGAATTGGTCCAAAAATCACAAGTGATTTTTCAAGATGTCGTAACTGAACATGAAATACCAAGTGAAAACAACCTTGTAATTGAAACAATAGGACATAAAATAACAATGCAGAAACATATAATTCGTCAGATTCAATCTTGTCACTACATTGCTGAATCAATAGCAAAATTATGAAACAATACATAATAGCATAAAATAGAATGGACACATACCTTTATGTATTTCCAGTGCTGTGAGACATGAAATAGAACAAATAATTATTGGTTTCAGTAACTGCTAGGTAATGAATGTATTTACATATATAAAACCATTGAGAAAAATTCTAGTTAACATTTTTGTATACCACGAATTGAGAACGATGAAATGTTGACCATTAATGCATATTTCAAGAACATAAACCGAAACCTAAAATTTCAATTTTAAATATTGGTGGAGCACTTGAGATTGAATACTAATGACAGTTTCGATACAGGAGTATTTGATTTTATATACCAGCAAATCTTGAACTTTTTCGCTTCGTAAACACCTGAATTGTGTGTTTTCCGTAGATTCCTCCGTTTCCTTCTTCAAACTTTTAAACTTCGAAGGTCTCTTATACAGCAGATAATCCAAATTCAGATAATTGGAAGGAGTTTAATCAAAACGTTGTATCAATCAAGACGATATGAAAATGGAGATATCAATTAACTAAAGAAAACAGTAGTTTTTTCCAGTGATAGTCAAGAAATCAGCAGATATCATTTAGAATCATCTCATAGGTCTCAAAATTTCCTCCTGATAGATAAAATATATTCTTGGGATCTTATATAGCCACTATTGAAAGAGTGCTTCCTAACGATGAAGAATATGGTCTTTTTAATTTAAGCAAATAAATAATTAAATAATGAAGCATTTAGAAAAGGTTTTAGTGAACTTATAACGAGCAAACTATATGAGATGTGAGAGTACGTTAATTGAATAATTAAAAAAAAAATATGTAACAAGTTGCATCATTTTTAGTATTCTAACTTGAATTTACCAATTGAAATTTAATGAAATGGATGATTGGCAAAAACCAATGTATATACTGAAATAAAAGTAATCAATTACTTGCTTCACTTAACTATTGAATGCATGAAATACAACAATCTGTCACTTAGTGGTGCGAATCGGAGCGATAGGGAACGGGGACCATTTTGTCACACTACAAAAATCTCTTTTTGGATGAAAAACCTGCCATCTTTGCATCTACGTATACATTAAATATCGTCCCAAACGCATTATACCACATTGTACAGAGTTTAACGTGTTTAATCGACAGAGGGCGATCAAGTACGTCTCGCTTTACTCCGCCCTTTGAATAGATATGGCTTCGATGCGTTTGGAAATAATATCGAAACTCTTTTGTTTTGATACATGCCACCGATCATTCCCAAACCAGGTTGCAGAGAGCTTTTGAATATTCTTTCTCGAAAATTGTTGGTTTTTGTTTTCATTAAAAACACTTGTGTAGCCCGAGAGTTTAATTGGAATTATCTCAATATTTTGAACAGAAATTTCAGAAGAGACTAACTACGAATTACGCATTTCTTTATGAACTTCGAAATATTCGAGATTCCTCACTTCAATGATAGTTTCTCATGAGTTAGAAATGTAAATTAGTGATTGATTACCTTTGGAAATTTTTGGAAATACCTTTGGAATCGCTAAATTCTCATTTTATGATATGGAGTTAAATAGAAAAAAAAACCACTCTAAATTGGAATTCGCTAGTTTTATCATAAAATCCATTTCTTCGAATGATTAACGAATATAAAAGCATAGTTAAGAAATACGAGCATAGTTAAGAAATTGAGTTTCATAAAATAGAAGTTATATCATAAATGTGTACGCTAACATATAAAGTATATTTTTAATAGATTTAGGTATATATAATAATACAATTCACATATATTTAGGTATATGTGAATTGTATTATACCTGTCTGTGTACATAAAATTGGTACTGTCGTGGAGTTCACTTGTTATGAAATGAAATACGAGTGTACTTATAGTTATTTTGTATAAACGTTAGGCTTATCCGCCTTTTTCAATATAATTTAATATTCCTGAATCTCACTGATGATTTTATTTATCTCACAATTGTCATTATTTATTATTTAATACTCATTAATCCTCTAATTATTATATTGAATTTCAATCGTCGATACTAAATAAACTGTTGTCTTTTTCCCAAGAAGATATTTCAATTTTATTTCATAACCTGTAAACCCAACGACAATACGTAATATATATATATATATATATATATATATATATATATATATATATATATATATATATATATATATTCTCCATTATCCTTCAAGGGATAAATGTTAGAGAAATATTGAAATCGATGCCACACCTGATGGAAGTGCGAGACATATATGTTTCGTTCTGCAAGGAACTCGTCAGTCGCACCACATCCATCGAAGTGAGGCAACGATTTCAACCTCCAAGCATCTTCTTGTGACTTCAAGCGGAAGATCGTAGAGTAATGAATACTCTACAATTCCATCTATAGAAATCAGTATCTATTCACATATCTTCTGTACCCGTAGGTATCTACTAAATTGCAATGTCTATTTGACAAATATCATCAAACGATGTTTTTAAATGTCAATAGGTTGCGTTAGTAGTACGCTCGCGTTTATTCCCGTATTTCAGGGGCCTATTCGGCGATATTTTTAAGGAAACGAAAATTGTTTGTGCTTATGGCACTGAATGAAATATTTAAGAAAATGAACACCAGAACATTCATTTGAAAAATTGAAATTAATCAAGAGAATGTTATAGTAGAGCTAGATATGTGAACGAGTGCGATGTGATGTCTCCATTATCCTTCAAGGAATAAATGTTAGAGAAATATTGAAATCGATGCTACACCTGATGGAAGTGCGAGACATATGTTTCGTTCTGCAAGGAACTCGTCAGTCGCTAGATATGTGAAATTTCGATGCTTGGTGTGTCTGTAATCCGAGAGAGGTGTTTTCTACTGATTTCTATAGATGGAATTGTAGAGTATTCCATCGACGAGTTCCTTGCAGAACGAAACATACATGTCTCGCACTTCCATCAGGTGTGGCATCGATTTCAATATTTCTCTAACATTTATCCCTTGAAGGATAATGGAGACATCACATCGTACACGTTCACATATCTAGCTCTACTATAACATTCTCTCGATTAATTTCAATTTTTCAAATGAATGTTCTGGTGTTCATTTTCTTATATATATATATATATATATATATATATATATATATATATATATATATATATATATATATATATATATATATATATATATATACAATATTGAAAAGGATTGGTGAAAGTCCATCCTCCTGCCGAACACCAGTTTCGATTTCGAAGGGATCAGATAGTTCACCCATGAATTTCACTTTGGAAGTTATATAATTGCAACTGTCTGTTCTATAATTTTTCGAAATATATATATATATATATATATATATATACAGTACTCAGTTAATTAACAATGTTAATTCGTACCCAGAATTTATGAATTTCACTCCATAAACAGATTATTAATTAACAAATGATTCAACTTTCTACATCTCTTGTCCATAACCAACGGGAAGAAATAACTGGATGTCCTTTTACTCTTATATTTGGTCTCATGAATCATTTTGCCATACCGTTATTTCTTGAATTACCAAAGTCGATGAAAAAAAAAGACAAGTGAAGGTAATTTCGATTCTAGGAAATACCAGACATAATCCTTCTACGGTTGTGCTACATGACTGAAATTCTGATCGTTTCATATGAAAAAATAACGCAACCAAGGCAAAATCGATTGCTGAATGCATCTTCATAAACTGAATTTAATTGCGAAATTGAAATTGAAAAAAATTGTAATCATTTTGATGTGTATGTTATAATGTTTTCTTTGAAATCGATTGCTTTTTTGGTACAAAAATTATGTTTTCGTATGCATACACGTAGCTATAAATCTATTTATTCCTCATGTAGGAGCTGCTGTTTTCGACCCTTTGCAGATGTTTGTGTTCAACTCAGTCTTCATCAGAATTTTTCAATCTTTTTCGGCGAGTTATATGCTATATCAATTGCACTCATATACATCCAGGAAAATCGGGATATATCATCTCATAAAAAATACCTCATCTTGTCAGATAGTCAATCATTCCTTCTTTCCTTAAAAAACATATCCCTAGATAGCTCGTTTTCATTCATACATAAAAATATTCTAACATCTATAAATTATTTAAAACAAAATCAAGTAGAAGTTTTTTTCATGTGGGTTAAAGCTCATGTTGGTATCTCGGGCAATGAAAAGGTTGACTGAGCAGCAAAAAAGGCATAATTTAATGAACTGCAAATAAAGAAATGCCATCATTCCGATTTCTACCTGAAGAAAGTTTAAAAGAGGAAGTGCTTAGGTTATGGACGTCTGAGTACCAGAAAAGTACAAAGGAGGCATATTACAAATCTCACCAACCAATTCCAGGTACTACACCTTGGTTCAAAGGACTTGTAAATCGAAGGAAATTAATTACCATTATTTCTCGGATGAGGACAGGTCACGCTTTATGCCTCTTTTACTTAAATAAATTTGGGTTGAAGGATTCACCTCTTTGCGAGTGTGGTGAAATAGGTACACTCGATCATCTGTTTTTAGTCTGTCGCAACCTACGGCATCAGAGAAAAGTCCTGTTTTCGAAATTGAATAACATCATACAATTCAATCAGCCCTATAACTTATGCTTCCCCCTGTCTATTAATAACCTGAGCGTTCATGAAGTAATATTCGATTTTTTTATTTCTGCTGGTGTCAAGATATAAGCAACGTTGTTTCCTGTGTTTAATATTTCCTCGTGTATAAAAAACTTTCTTTCCGTGGCTCAAAGATGTATGTGTATGAAGGACAAAATCGCCGTGACAAGCCCTTCGGCGTAATGTGTCCCAGTGTATATTCCCCTTGTGGTGTACATTTCGAATTTTACAATTCAATTTCAACAAATAAAAGAAAAAAGTCAAATTAAGATCTCTGTTGGCTAATGACTTACGTCAAGGCCATTTAGGCTCTGTGCCCATAAAGGAAAAAAAATCTATTTATATATTTGTTTGTACATCTATGCAAATTTTATTTTTATAACCCATTCAATTCAGTTTGTTCTCCGTCACTGTCGTGCGTGCTTAAGTAGAATTATGAAGTCACAGAGTGATCAAGATAAGAACTGATATAGTTATCATCAAGAAATAGCATAAATACTGCATCGCCAACGAACAAAGAATTACCAAGTTCTAAAAGAACTACAAACTACAATATAGTATGAAATAGATACATAAACGAAAGGACGATTTTTCTGAAAGGAACAATCGATGTTTTGATATTTTATATATATAAACCGAATCGCTAATGAACAGAGAATTAGCAAGCACCAAAGGTCCTACAAACTAACATGGGCTCACTATAACAAAAAGAGCATTTCGAGAGGCGCCAAATTGAGGCATTATAACACAACGATTCTTCCAGAAGCAATCTACGCAGCTGAAACAATGGTTATTGGCGGCCATTAAAGAATTAGAGAAATAGAAAAACAAGAACGAAAAATTCTCAGAAAGATTTACGGGCCAATCAATAGAAACGGCATTTGGATGAAAAGACCTCAGAGTGAACTGTATCAAAAGATAAATACGATAACGGAAGAAATCAGAAAACGACGAGCAAAGTTCTATGCACATGTCTACAGAATGAAACAGTCCAGAATATCGAAGAAACTACTCGATATAATTATGAATAGTAAATGCGGAACAGAGTGGCTAAAAGAGGTCCAAAAGGATCTACAACAGATCGAAATAAAAAATCTCGAAGATCGCACTGAATGTCGCTATAAAATCGCACATGTGAAGTTTGAGCAAAAGTCAAATCATCAACCTGAAGTAAAATGGACAGATGAACGGAAGAAAGAGCATTCAGAGAGGATGAAGCGTTTTTGGGAGGCGAAAAAGATGAAGCAAAAGTCCTGATGATTGCGAATTCAAGTTCAGTCGATCTCCTCATGGGGAACAATCGTTATAATAATATATATATTATGCTATGTCAATCATGAACGATACGATGTCTCCATTATCCTTCTAGGGATAAATGTTAGGATAAGCGTAAGACAGTTACTGTTTCGTACTCCAAGGTACTTCTCGTTACGCCATTCAAGAAATGAAAGGCAACGACTTCAATCCTCACATATCCTAGATCGTACTCCAAGGTACTTCTCGTTACGTCATTCAAGAAATGGAAGGCAACGACTTCAATCCTCACATATCCTAGATCCTAGATAATCGATGCCTACATTTATTGAAAGCTTAAGACAGTTACTGTTTCGTACTCCAAGGTACTTCTCGTTACGCCATTCAAGAAATGAAAGGCAACGACTTCAATCCTCACATATCCTAGATCCTAGATAATCGATGCCTACATTTATTGAAAGCTTAAGACAGTTACTGTTTCGTACTCCAAGGTACTTCTCGTTACGCCATTCAAGAAATGAAAGGCAACGACTTCAATCCTCACATATCCTAGATCCTAGATAATCGATGCCTACATTTATTGAAAGCTTAAGACAGTTACTGTTTCGTACTCCAAGGTACTTCTCGTTACGCCATTCAAGAAATGAAAGGCAACGACTTCAATCCTCACATATCCTAGATCCTAGATAATCGATGCCTACATTTATTGAAAGCTTAAGACAGTTACTGTTTCGTACTCCAAGGTACTTCTCGTTACGCCATTCAAGAAATGAAAGGCAACGACTTCAATCCTCACATATCCTAGATCCTAGATAATCGATGCCTACATTTATTGAAAGCTTAAGACAGTTACTGTTTCGTACTCCAAGGTACTTCTCGTTACGCCATTCAAGAAATGAAAGGCAACGACTTCAATCCTCACATATCCTAGATCCTAGATAATCGATGCCTACATTTATTGAAAGCTTAAGACAGTTACTGTTTCGTACTCCAAGGTACTTCTCGTTACGCCATTCAAGAAATGGAAGGCAACGACTTCAATCCTCAGTTATCCACCTATTGATTGTAAGACAGAAATTAAGACAAGTCGTATGCATAAATAATGCATAGATTGATGTACATCTCAAATTTTAGTATTCAATGAAAAGCACATGAATACATCTAACATTGAAAGTTTCACATAGTAACATGTGAAACTTTCGTGAAAGTATGTGATATGTAATTCCATCTAGTGAACTAATGCTTTGATGTGTTAGTGTATTATGTTACGATAGAGACCATTACAGTATTTAAGGCTCGACATAATATTTCAACCTTCAATATTTGGTTAATTTGTGGACGTAGAGCTCAAGATTCGATTTAATTCTCGATTCTTGTTTTAGATTTTTTGTATTTTAGAATTAAGTTGATATTGTATTTATTTGCGCCAGCGTCCAACAAACGAAAGGCAACGACTTCTAGTCTCCAAAATCTTCATATGAATCAGACGACAGAAATATATTGCAATGTTGTATGCTATAATACATAGATTATATATCTCCAATCTTAGGAATCAATAAAAAAACATGAATACATCGATACTGAATGTTTCACACGTCCTTATCAATTCAAATACTAGTTACTAATTTTCTAACGATATTTTTGACAATTTCATTCAATTTGATTAACTACTGTCATATATTTTGAACAAGCCGAAACGTTCGGTTATCCCTGTCCACAGGTTGTCACTGAGGAGCTACTTGAAATATGGAGAAATAGACAATAGACGAACGAAGTAAAATAAACTGAAAACTAGAATAGACTAATACTAAATATAGCTCTATAACTAGAGATCTTAAGAGCTAAACCTAAAACTAATGTGAGGTTGGATACTTCAATCTTCATTATTGACCCCAAAAGTATGCTTTAACCTTCTTTCGATAATTTTTTCAAAAGAATATTTCAGCAGAGCTGGTGGCTATGTGAAATATTCACAAATTGCTGTTAACATTATTCTTCAGAGGATAATTGTTAGAGAATAGAAACGTTTGTTGGATGCGCAACTGACGAGTACCTTGTAGTTAGTACGAAACAATAACTGTTTTGTATTTCCATGCATATATATAATATATATATATATATATATATATATATATATATATATATATATATATATATATATATATATATATATATATATATATATATATATATATATATATATATATATATATATATATACATGTATTCAGTACAAGGTGAGATCCGTACATATGATAGACAACCTGAGATCCACTAGTAGAAATCACTTTAGCTTTGAATTGTTTTCACAAAATAGTATAAAGATGCGTACTGATTAATAATATCAACCGAGGGGTAAGATAAATTAAAATTTTGTTCATACACCAAGTATGAAGGTAAGTAGAGATCCATGATAAATGTAAGTAAGACGAGATCCGATATACTATTTGTATAGATACGCTGTACAAGACGAAATCCAGCAATGTTGCCACTTTATACAGAATTTCGTTCATAACTCAAAACAAGATGATATATAATTACTGTGATTATTTCTGATGGAAAATCAAAAAGTGAATGACTTAGTCACTTAAGTTTTTGACACTTCGCTTTGTGCATCGTGCACAACGTGGATTTCACGAATTTTTTTCGGTAGAAGATGTGCGTTGTGATACTTGTTTTTCTCACAAGTTCTGTTCTTGATGGCTTATCTCATACAAAATGAAATACAGCGAACTTGTCACTTTATGCAGAATTTTGTTTATAAATCGAAGAAACCTGAGAAATATCTCGAATATTTCTGCAGGATATGCAAATTGAGAATATTCATTCATTGAAGTTTCTCATATATCACGTTGAGCATTGTGCTATTTTTGGTTATGTATCGTTGAAAAAAAAATTTTGTTCGACTTTTGAAAGTAACTAAGTTCTTTCGATAACGCATTGATTTGTTTGGATACAAGGCTGTTGTATGACTTTCAATATTTTATTGATGAAAGGAAGATGCTACAATTCGTGCATTCATGCATTTTGCAATGTGAAAAAAGTATTATTAGTGTTTAATTTTTTTTTATATGAATGAAAATTATTTGGCCATATTATATGGATTACATTATTTCTTACAATAAATAACTTCAAATAAACTGATTAACTCACTGAAGTTCAAAACTTGTACGTGAGAGTTACTTCACAATACAAAAGGTATCATAATGCAAATTTGAGAAAAATCAATGAACACTGAGGAAATAAAACAAAATATGACAAGTGGTAGTGGTAGTGGTATTAGTTTAGACAAGAAATTAATGTTGGAAATTACATTAATGTTGGAAATTACATTTATATAATCTTCTTGAATGTGAATTCTACGCTAAAATAAATGTAGCTCAGCTCAAAATTTTTCAAGAAATTACAGATAACAATGTGCGGCATATAAGCCTCACATTTGGTACTATTAACGTTATCCGGAAATGTCCAATTCTATCCTGTAGCTTAAGAATTTGTTTTAAACGGGGCTCTTGTAGGCACAGAATACTTTAAAATGAGAAACACTCTGTGGAATACCCTACTTCTTACTCATAGAATTGCTTTGAGTTTTCAGTAGAAGGCATACCTCTTGTATAATTTTTTTTCAAATATTATCTGAAATTTCATAATCAGCTTGACGATTTAAACGAAAAAATAATAAAGGAAGAAAAAATTTGGGTTTGAAATAAAATTTTCGATCGAGACCATTGTGAAGATTATGTACTATCCTGATGAAAGTTTAGAAACAGAATAATGAGGGAAATTGCTCCAATGAAAATAATTCAGATTTACATAAATACAGTAGTATATAAATACACAAGATAGATTAACATAGAAATGATGATATTTTTACTGAAGAAACTGAACAAGATGAAAATGTTCATTCACTAACAAATTTCGGAGGAAGTTCCTTTACACTGAAGCTTTCATTTGAAGTGGATAATATAATTCATCAATATGTATGAATTATTCGCTTCAATAGTACCATTCTATTATAACAGCTGAAATGAAAGTGGAAACCACATTTTATATACCTATTTATGAGAAGGTATAAATATTTTATCAGGCTACTCATGAATATATAAACAGGAATTAGGTTGAAAGAACGAGGAAAAATTCTTGACCAGTTCAATATTCAATTACGAGATTTGGTAAATGATCAATCTGAAAAGATATCGTATGTTTAGTTAACTTGGAGGAATAGAACATTTAAACATAAAGTCGGCGTAAAAACATAAAACCGTACAGTCATCGGTAAATAATCAAGTTGGAGATAAGGAAACGAAACAAAAATCAACAATATGTGAGCAGATGAAGCATTTGAATGAACTTAATCCATCCAGAGGTTTGGAATAGAAGTGAGAATGAATTTCAAATTGAATGGCTCAAATTGAAGCCTTCATCTGTATACGCCATTGTAATTGATCAGAAGTAATTCATAATATATATAGGTACCTATATATAATGCTAATTAATAAATGTTTGATATTAAAGAATTGTACCAATTATTTTCCAGATTGTTGAATGGAATCACTCGAGATTTGAACACATTTCAGGAATTTCAAAAAATTGCATAGTTATAAGTAGGTATATTGTTCACTGGAATAATGTAGTGGACATTATATACCTATAATAATGTGAAATTCTTGAAATGTGTCTAATTCATTCATAGTTTTGACATGGAATTTCAACACGTACTCTCTTCTAAATCAACTGTTCACTTGAGAATGCATTCGTTTTACGAGTTTATAGGCTGCAAATAAATAATCTATGATGATGAAAAGCAAATGAATGATTTATTATGATGAAAATGAAGTTCTTTTCTGCTATAATAATTGATCTGATGACTGTTATAATATAGATAATTTGAATGAATGAACAAATGTTATTTGTTATGAATATTACAAAGGGCATATATTATATTATATAGAATAACTTCTCAGGTTAGAACAACCAGAAAATAATTTTTTTCATTTTTTGTTCGTGATTAATAACCAACCCACCTATTATACTTTAGGAATTTTTTTCAGGATCCATATAGATACAACGCGATCAAAATATTTCGCAAGAATTGGTAATAAATATTAAGTGAGCGTTTAGTTCAGTTTTTCTAAGCAGACGTACGTTTCCTTCATGTGACTGGTGCACTTTATAAGATCTGATAACACTTCGTTTGCTTTTCAGATCTGAAGAAGTCGTGTGTAAAGACGAAACGCATAATGCTATGTAGTCAATAAAGTATAAATCATAAGTTCAAGTGTTTGAATTTAAGTTCATATTCAAATATTTAATAATGTGAAATTATGATTAGAGTCATGATTATAGTTGAATAAATATAAAATACGAAGTGTCTCATAGGTATTCCTCTACAGTGCTAATTTGTGTATGATAGAATTGTTTGGACAGCGACAGTTTCTCTTTATATTAATAACATTCTGCGCGTGTACCGCAGAATGTTATTTCTTTCTTAGAAAAAAAAATAAACTGCGTGATTATTTCAATGGTTCGAAATCGATCTTATCGATCTGAGCGAAAAATTAATTCCAGGGAGAATATCTAGATATCATTTCAGGGTATTTGAAATTCTACAATTTGAGCGTTGAAATTATGCATGAACCTATTCATCATGGTACCTTATCGTCATTTGAAGACATTTGTTTATACAATTTCAGCAAGTACACGAAACTGAATAGTTATTGAAAACAACGCATTCTTTAATCTATAGCCATTTCACGAAACGTTTGTTTCTTGACACATCAGGGGCGCCAGGAGATCAATGAAAATATTAATAAATAATGATATTATATTATATTGTCGAATATGATATAATTCCTCATATATGTAGGAGTTTTGTGGCAGATGAATCGAATTTCATTTGAGCGTGAATATTAAGAATGTAAAATTTTAATGTTATGAATGTATTTTTGAAATAAGGTTACAAATGTTTGATACTATTAGCATATACCCTGTATAAAATTGAGAATTTCAGAAATTTAAGCTCTTTCATTTCATGAGCAAAAAAAAATCTGTTAAAAATGAATATTGATCTTTCAACTGGAACTGTAAGAGAATCTTGGTCAGCTAAAAGTTGTATTATCAGATCGGATCATTTAACTGATATCACATGATACATAAATACTATTCGGAAATATTTGCATTACTTGATATGGATTCACAAATATCGATTGACCTACCGTATTATGCTGTTTCATTTTAGTAGAGTAAACATTTAGATTCTGACTAACACAATGATATTATGTCTGCTCAGCCTTCATCCTAAGAAAAGAGCAGTTTATATTATATCTACAAATTTTTTCGTAAATATGGAAATCTTGCATTCTATAATCTCTAGACATTTCACGAAATGTTTGTTACCACATCAGGGACAACAGGAAATGAAAGACAATCGAAATTTAAGTTTAATATAAAACAGGCTTATCAAAAAATATATTTCTTTCAGCTATCGATACTTGTCAGGATTTCATGCACCTCATGTTTAAAATTTTTGTCATCTATTCTACATAAAACTATATTTCAAATAAGTGTCTTCTGTCTCTGTTCAAATAAGAAATACTTGACCCGTTTTTCTGCATTATTTCTGAGGTCAATGTCAACTATTGCACTTAGAGAAATAAATTGTGGAAAATTATATACCTAATTCCTCATATATGTAATTGTTTCGCGAAATATGAATCAATTTCAGCGTGAATATTCGAATTACACAATTATTCTAAATATGTTCTGAATATATTTTCGAAATGGGGGCTCTAAATTTCGATTTAACATCATTTCTCGTGTATAACATCAAGACCTTCCATGAGCAACAACATTGTCTGAAAAATGAAAATCAAAAATATTGACATTTCGACTTACACTGTATGAGAATCTATTGAAGATTTAAGTTGTATTGATCTGAATACTTCACTGAATCACCTGGTTTATGATTATAAACATTTAAATAATCATTTAAATCATTTGCTCCTCAGAAATATTTGCATTATGTATCGTTGACAAATATCGATTGTTAAACAGGATTATACTGTTTCGGGAAAGTTTCATATTATATATTATATTGTATGCTTGGTTCATATTTTGAAATTATATTCTCTGATATTAAAGATTTGAGTTGTATTGATCTGAATACTTTTCTGAATCACTTGGCTTATAAATGCTACTCAGAAATATTTGCATTATGTATCGTTGACAAATATCCATTGTTGAACCGGATTCTACTGTTTCGGGAAATCTTGATATTATATTTTATATTGTAAGCTTGGTTCATATTTTGAAGTCATATTCTCTGATACTAAAGATTTAAGTTGTATTGATCTGAATACTTCACTGAATCACCTGGTTTATAAATGTTACCCAGAAATATTTGCATTATGTATCGTTGACAAGTATCGATTGTTTAACCGGATTTTACTGTTTCGGGGAAGTTTCATATTATATTTTATATTGTGTGCTTGGTTCATATTTTGAAGTCATATGCTACAATTCGTGCACTCAAGCATTTTGTAATGTATGTGAAGAAAGTATTATTAGTTTTATAATTTTTATCTTATCAAGTATTATCATTTTTTTTATGAATGAAATTTATTTGGCCATACTATATAATATATCATAATGCAAATTTGAAACAAAATAATATAAACTGAAGAAATTACGACTAGTGGTAGTGAAATTAATTCATAAAAGGAAATAACATTGATATAATCTTCGTGAATGTTAATTCTATGCTTAAAAAAAAAGTAGCTTTTATACACACATTTTATATACGTATTTATGGGAAGGTATCAATAATTTATCAGGCTACTCATGAATATAGAAATAGAAATTACTCTGGAAGAATAAGGAAAAATTCTTGGGAGGTTCAATATTTAATTACGAGATTTGGTAAGTAATCAACCTGAAGAGATATCGTATGTTTAGTAAACTCCGAGGAATACAACACTTGAACATAGCCTCGGAACAGTCAGCGGTAGTTAATCAACATAAGGAAACGAAACAAACATCAATAATATGTGAGCGGATGAAGCATTTGAATGAACTTAATCGATCGAGAGGTTTGGAATAGAAGTGAAAATGAACATTCTGAAAATGCGTTGAATTTTAAAAGACGAACAAAAAAAAATTATCGCATAGAAGCTCAACAAAAACTCATTTGTTTCACAACAGGTAGGTATTCGGCTCAAATTGAAGCCTTCATCTATATTAGCAATTGATACATACAATTGATCATTATGAAAGTAATTCATAATGATATATGTACATATAATGTAATGCTCATTAATAAATTTTTGATATTAAAGAATTGTTCCAATTATTTATTTTCCAGATTGTTGAATGGAATCACTAAAGATTTGAACACGTTTCAAGAATTTGAAAAAAATTCTTGAACAATATAATTATAATTATAATTATATTGTTCACTACAATAATATTTAATAGTGTTGGCGTTTACTTGATGTAAATCCATTATAATTGAATATAACTTAAATTCAAACACTTGAACTTATGATTTACACTTTATTGACTACATAGCATGACGCGTTTCGTCGTTACAAACGACTTCTTCAGATGTTTACAGAATAATTATTATTATATACAGAATACATTAATACAGAATATTATATACAGAATAAAATACAGAATAATTATTATTATAATATTACAGAACATTATTCTGTAAGCATCTGAAGAAGTCGTTTGTAACGACGAAACGCGTCATGCTATGTAGTCAATAAAGTGTAAATCATAAGTTCAAGTGTTTGAATTTAAGTTATATTCCACTACAATAATGTAGTGGACTAATATTTAATAGTATTGGCGTTTACCTGATGTAAATCCATCATAATTGAATATAAACTCAAACACTTGAACTATGATTTACTTTATTGACTACATAGCATGACAAGTTTCGTCGTCACAAACGACTTCTTCAGATACTAATAGAATTATCATTATTTTGTCCTTTGTAACGACGAAACGCATCATGCTATGTAGTCAATAAAGTGTAAATTATAAGTTCAAGTGTTCGAATTTAAGTTTATAGTCAAATATATAATAATGTGAAATTATGATTATGGTCATGATTATAAATAAATAAATATAAAATACGAAGTGTGTCATACTCCTCTACAGTGCTAATTTGTGTGTGATAGAATTGTTTGGACTTGCTGTGACAGTTTGTCTTTATATTTATAACATTCTGCTTGTACCGATTAAAAACAATAATCCTAAAGAAAATCTTTTAATGGTTCGAAATCGATCTTAGCGATCTGAGCGGAAAATTAATTCCAGGGAGAATATCTAGATATCATTTCAGTGTATTTGAAATTCCAAAAGTTGAGCGGTGAAATTATGCATGAACCTATTTATCATAGTACCTTTCGCCATTCAAAGACATTTGTTTACACAATTTCAGCAAGTACACGAAACTTAATAGTTATTGAAAACAACGCATTCTTTAATCTATAGCCATTTTACGAAACGTTTGTTTCTTGCCACATCAGGGGCGCCAGGAAATGAAAAACATTTGAAATTGGTAACTATATTTCTTTCGTGCTTTGTTACTTATCAGAAGTTTTTGCACCATATAGGTGAAATTTTTATCATCCTTTCTACAGAAAACCACATTTCAAACAGAGTTCTGTATGTCTTGAAGACGTTTTCAATATAAGAAATAATTCACACGTTGTTCTGTATTATTTTTGAGGTCAACTATTGCACTTATTTTATCGTCATTTATTGCCAGATCAATAGAAATATACATCCAGCTGGTCAGTAGATCAATAAGAACATATATCCACCTTAACAGACAGATCAATAAAAATGTAGATCCACCTCAACAGACAAATCAATGAAAATATGAATGAATAATTATATCATATTATATTGTCGAATATGATATAATTCCTCATATATGTAGGTGTTTTGTGACAGATCAATTTTCATTTGAGCGTGAATATTCGAAATGTAAAATTTTTCGAAATATGTTATGAAAGTATTTTTGAAATAAGGACAAAAAAGTTTGATACTAACATCATATCCTCTGTATAATATTGAGAATTACAGAAATTCACGCTATTTCATTTCATGAGCAATAAAATGCTCTGAAAAATGAATACAAGAATATTGATCTTTCGACTCGCACTGTAAGAGAATCTTAGTCAGCTGAAAGTTGTATTATCAGATCTGATAATTAAACTGATATCTGATGAAAAATACTATTCTGAAATATCAGCATTACTTGTTATGGATTCACAAATATCGATTGACCTACCGTATTATGGTGTTGCATTTTAGTAGAGTAAACATTTAGATTCTGACTAATCTAATGATATATGTCTGCTCACACTTCATTTTAAGAAAAGAGCAATTCATCAGATACATGCAAATTGTTTCGTGAATATGGAAATCTTGCATTCTATAATATCCAGCCATTTCACGAAATGTTTTTCTTTCCACATTAGAGACAACAGGAAATGAAAGACAATCGAAATTTATTTCTTTCAGCTATCGTTATTTGTCAGGAATTTATGCTCCTTATGGTTAAAATTTTTGTCATCTATTCGACAAATAACATATTTCAAATGAGTGTCTTCTGTCTGTTCAAATAAGAAATACTTGACCCGTTGTTCTGCATTGTTTCTGAGGTCAATGTCAACTATTGCACTCATAGAAATAAATTGTGGAAAATTATATAAGTACCTAATTCCTTATATATTTAATTGTTTCGCGGAATATGAATCAATTTCAGCGTGAATATTCGAATTGCCCAATTATTCTGAATATGCTCTGAATATGTATATTTGAAATGATCGCTCTAAATTTAATTTAAATAAATTTAATTAATAAATTTAAATTTCTCTTGTGTATAACATCAAGAATTTCCATGAGCAAGATTCTCTGAAAAATGAATACAAAAATATTCACATTTCGACCTACACTGAATGATAATCTATTAAAGATTTAAGTTGTATTGATCTGAATACCTTACTGAATCACCTTGTTTATAAATGCTATCCATAAATATTTGCATTATGTATCGTTGACAAATATCGATTTTTTTACCGGATTCTACTGTTTCGGTAATGTTTCATGTTATATTTCATATTGTATGCTTGGTTTATATTTCAAAGTCATATTCTCTGATACACTTATCTTATACGTATTCTGTTGGTGGCTTCTATTCTGTTTGTTGTTCATTCTATCCAATTCAATAACTACATACTGCAGTATTGGGGGATATGTTAGCGATCACTCACATGTGCTTATCATTATCAATATAGTAAAAGTAAAATATTGAAGAGATTTTCTTTTACTATAACACACCTCATAAAAATGTAAAAACCACGATATGGCGGTATAATTTGTTGTCGAATAAGGAATCTATGTTATAATCGAAAAGGCATTCCAATTCAACCTTTATTCATGAAAACATTTTAACCTTCTAACATGTCAAGACATAAATTACTTCAATTTGAAATTCATTAGATCTTCTTGTTCTGCTACATAAGCAGAACTCTACATTTTCAGCATTTCGATACAGCTCGTCTACGCATTTCATATTTTAACGTAATACTCATACTCGCCAATTTAAAGTATTTAGTCTATAATGGCTTATCAATGTATACAATAAAGGAATATCTTATCCAAACAACAATATATTTATCAATGTTCACCGCATATGGAGTTTGGACTGTTCCATATGAAACCTAAAAAGACATATTTCCGGGCCTCTATAAACTTTAGGACTTTCTTCCAATTTTTTCCCTTTGAGTTGAAAATACAGACGAATATAGGATCTATGGATTGCGCAAGGTTGGCTAGCTCTACACCTACTATAATTGAATATCAAGCAGTTAAACTACTTCAACATAGAAAAATTAAAATTGAAAATATTCAGGTATCTTATGAATAGATGAGCGGGCAATATTCCGTAGTCAAAAATTTTTATCGCGATTTTTCTATCGATTCTGCATCAGTAGATTAACAGTTTTCTCCTACTTGAACATGAAGGAAATTGAAATTTTTCCCTTTTCTGTATCTATGATTGAAGGTTTTCAAAAGAGATTTAGGATATGTGAAAATTGTTATTTATCACTTGTCATGAATAATTTACTAAGCTTGAATATCAGAAATTCAATCTAGATTTCAACCCAAGAAAATCATTTTTATGATTTTCTTGTATTATGTAGCACAATATGTGTGACAATAAAGACGTTTATTATTATTATTATTATTATTATTATTTATAACGAAGTGATCAGAAGAATTTTCCAACATAGATGTTTTCGCAAACCTTTCAAAAATAGCTCCAAAAAGGAAAAAAAGCGTAGAAGTTTCATTCAACATTTTCGTACTTGTAATGCTCATGCTCATGTAAAAAAAATAGTTAGGAAACTTATGCAAAATCAATGAAAACAATTTCACTTAATTTTGAAGAACGTTAGTTATCATTTCAGAGGCACTCTGTGCTTGTGCGAAAGTTGCACTTGCAGTTTAACGCCGTTTGCAAACAGCCCAAGTTCATGATGGGAATAGAACCCACCAGCACCAAAGAGCCGAGAGCGTTTTAGGGTCACTACACCATCAATTATTTATTCATTCATCTATGACGAGGGGACAATGGATTCGGAAGAGTATATACTATTATTAGATTCTATTAGTAGATTATTCACACCTATTACTTACCGGATTTTTATTATCTTATAGAAGTTGACGTAATATTTTTTATTGAATATATTTGTATTAACTAGTTGTATTAACTATTACTAACTTATTCTCATCTCAATGGAAAAATAATGAATTTGGTTCCAACAGTTTCGTGAAATGAGTTGTTTCGAGAATAATTTTTATTTCCTTTTGATTCTTTTCTGAAATAATCTAATGAAATTAATAATCTACATACTCTTCCGAATCCAATGACCCCTCGTTCATATTTTTCGGAGTCGTAGAAAAAGTTTAAATCCAAAAGTAATTCAAATAAAAATGAACTTCAATTCTGTCCAAATGAATGTATTCTAAATGAATAAGTTCTGAAACCCTAACGAGTAGATATTCTTCTTCATGAATCGATAATATTTACATTATTATATATTACTTTCGATAAACCATCAAAATCCATTTGTTTTCATACCTAAACACCGAATTCAAACGTAACGCCGAGATACATTACAACGCGATAGTATCATATTACAGATAACGACAAGCAGTCCAAGACGTGCATGTTGCCAAACCTTTGGATCTCTACTTTGCGTTATTTAACAAACTTTTATACAATGGCAGATCGGCCCCCTATAGGAAGGTTGGTAAACTAAAGTTGTATATAATGTGACATTTGGCTGAAAGACGAGATCCGACCGAAAATCTGGAAATCGGTTAATTGGGCCAAATTACCCACACCCAAGACGATATACACGTTAAACAAGGTGAGATCCGAAATCGGATCTCACCTCGACTTGACAAACGGATCTCGACTTGATCAGAATTTGTATGCAACATGGATCTCACCTTGTAGCTCTTATATATATATATATATATATATATATATATATATATATATATATATATATATATATATATATATATATATATATATATATATATATATATATATATATATATATATGTATATATATATATATATATATAATGCAGGAAACGTTATCAATATTCTCTAAAAATTATCCCTCGAAGGATAATCGCATTGCACATGTTTCAAGCCAGGAACTGCCAAAATGACAAAGCCTTCAAAACTAAGTAGAGTGAAAGTTAATTTTAAAAAATGGGAGTACCTATCGGAGTGTCGGCAATCTCAAGTGAAGTTGACGCGCCTCCGACTAGGTCACACACGAACTATACAGGATTATCTGATGAAGTACGAAAATAAACCTAGGTGCGAAGTTTGTGATGAAGATATAACAGTAGAACATTTACTAATAAATTGTATTAAATTCAGTAATGAAAGAATATCATGTGGCATAACCGGATCGTTATCGAATATTCTCAGCTTGAGCAATGTTAACAATTTAATTAAGTTCCTTAGGTTAACCAAACTATATTACTGTATTTAAAACACTGTACCGTCGCTAATAACCCTTATAGTTAGTTGATGCGATAATAAACTTTGAAATAAAAAAAAAACTGCCAAAATTGAATCATGAATTGAAGTGCAGGAATCTTTTCACAATACGTGTGGTGCTCCATATGATCAGTTTTTAGGCTTTGGATACGACATACGGATCTAGTTGTAGTATTTTTGTGTTCTTATATATACTCATTTACACAAATTATGAGAGAAGTTATTAGAATATACTTCAGTTCGTGAACTTCTTTCATGTCGAACGACAAATCTGTGATGAGTGAGATGTTTGCATCAGCAGGAATGCTTATATCGATGATGTTGGCAGTCCTTTCCCAATTTCTTATCACGACACTATCAGGTCTGTTATGGCTTTCTGGTATATAAAATAAAATCAAAATGGTGCCCCAGTACAATTCAAGTTAACGTATCAAAGGATATATACAATTTTCAATTTTAGTTTGGTATGTTTGAACTTTAGCGCAATGGCTTGGTGACATATTTTTTCTATCCGATGGTTGGTTTATTCGTGTAAGTATTTTTAAGAATATAACTGTATATTCATTCATCGCTCGACTATAATTTTAAGCTGGCAAACTTGCATCAATATATAACATTCAAATTCATTCATATGTTTCCCATAGCATTGAATCGCTTTTCTTATTTCTAAGAATGTTTAGTGAAATTTTCCTCATCTCTGAAAATCTTTTGAGAAATTTTTCATCCATTAATCTTAGTAGATCATTTTCATTTTATATTTTTGATGTTATTAGAATCGCTATAGTAGGAGTATCAATATCATTGTTCGGAGCAGTTTTCTCAACGATTGTGTTGAAATTTTGGTTCTCATAACATCATCCTATTTCGTTTCCTATAACACTCAAGATCAACAATTTCCTCCTTCCATGCAAAGTCTCATTCTACTTCAAATTGTCTTGGATCTACTCATCTATACTTCACATTTGATTCTCCCTAATCCTATGCGGATTTCCTAATTTTCACAGTATAAAGTAAAAAAATTCTTGAGAACTGAATTGCTTCCGTCTTCAACTTCGTTCTACCATGAAGTAATCAGATACTTTTCCTTTCACTTTAGCTTAACATTTTAAAAATTCCAAACTGCAGTTCATTCTCATTAAGGTTTACAAAATATGCGTTCATGTCGTCATAAAATTTTCTCAAATAGCTCATCAGTGTTGAGACTGTTAACCGTTTTGGCAATGATAACTATACATTTGTTGAAAACTAAGTACAAAAATCAACTGTGGTTTTCATGTAATGGCAATATACGTATCTTCATCAATATGCAGTACATATTCAACCTACCAAACGAAGATAACTGCAGAAAATGCAAAACTGCATTTTTCTGAATATGGTGGAAGAATAATAAAAAATAAATTTTATTCCAATTAAAGTACAGACTTAGGAAATGAAACAGTAAACAAGACTTGCCGTAAAAGTAAGTAGCTCGTAATTAACCAGTGCAATGTCGAAGGTGATTTGTTATACCGCCTGTTATTATTGGTATGGATTATTCTCAACGATGACAGATATTTTCACGGAATTCTTGGAAATTAGAATATCGTGCTTTTTATACGCAGTTGTGGAACAAACATATCAACATTATTCATCTCATCTCAAGGTATTCTGTTAATTATGAATGAATATATACATAAATGAATTCCATTATGCTCAATGAAAAATATATCAAATCGAAAGAAGTCTGATATTAAAAGGAAAGTGGAATGAAAGTATTTCGAAAAAAAAAGGACTGAACACGGCAAAATGAAATTCCAGAATGTTGTATATTGAATTATTATTTGAAAGAATATTCAAGTATTCCAGCATACAAACATTGCATTATGTTTTATTCAGAAAACATTGAAATCAATCGAATATGACACGTAAGAAAATGTTCTCATAAGATACCTACTATCGACAACTGAAGGGTTTGTATTCCAATACATTGATTTCGCGAAATTGCATTGAAATACGTACTTGCCAGAAATAACGGGTGTTTTTTTTAGAGGTATACAACTTTAAGTTGGCATTACTGTTGAAGATGGCGACAAATTTAACAGCAGAGAAGTGATTTATTCTCAGTTTGTGCAATTCATCAGGAATAGACTCACGCCTGAACAACGCTTGCAAATAGTGCTATTTTATTTCGAAAAAAATGGTTCTGTGCGGAATACGTATCGCGCAAATTTTGTTTAGCGATGAAGCGCACTTCTGGTTGAATGACTACGTCAACAAACAAAACTGCCGCATTTGGAGTGAAGATAATCCTCGAGAGTATGTCAAAACACCGTTACATCCAGAAAAACTGACTATTTGGTGCGCGTTATGGGCTGGTAGAATCATTGGTCCGTACTTCTTCAAAAACAATGATGGCCAGAGCGTTACAGTCAGTGGTGATCGGTATAGAGCCATGATTACTAATTTTTTCATTCCTGAATTGAACAACCATGATGTCCAGGAGCTGTGGTTTCAACAAGACGGCGCAACATGTCACACAGCTCGTGCCACAAGATTATCTTTCGAATAAAAAAAATTCTTGTCAGTCGAATGATCTATCGTTGTTATATTACAATTTAAAGTTCTATACCTCTAAAAAAAACACCCTTTACGAGTAGGTATTATATATATATATATATATATATATATATATATATATATATATATATATATATATCTATATTCACATTGTGTAGGTACCGTGTTTCCGTCTGAAACTTTTCAAACTATTTGTTCCTCAAAGATATTACAATAATAATTTGACAAAGGAGAGTCCGGTATTCAAAACATTAATTGGGTATACAGAGGAAATATTCAATCATTTTTTGAGAAAAATAAATTGCACTACTATAATTCTGAATACCAATTTATATTTTCTTGATAGACCTCAGACGAAAACATAATAATAACGCTGTTTACTAACAATGTGAAAGATATGAGTAATTGTTCAATCAATCATCAATAAATTCTATAAATAAATTCACCGATAAATAGTTCTTTCTTAAGCAATAATTGAGTTTAATATTTGGTGTTATTATTCATGCTCATCGATGCATTACAGTCGATAACATTATCTTCAATTTTTCTCAAGAGATTACCCTTGATCTTCGATGAATTCATTTACGAAAATATATAAATAGGTTAAATTTTATGGATGGAAATTAACTTTAATGAGTTATTATCAAGCAGTAACTTCTGAGTTCCGAAAAACAGTTTTAGCGATTAGAATTGAAAATACACAGCGAGTAGTGAGGAATGTACAATGTGAGGATGATGCAACTGCGAACCGAAATCAAATTTGAGCTTTGTGACATCAACAAACAACAACGATATTCAACGAAAAGTAACCCAAATTCCAACAAATTTTGGCAAAAATTTTGTCCCATCAATCGTCAGAAATATTCTATAAAACTATTACTGCATTATTTCGAATCAAGATAAGCAACAATATCATAGCAAAAACGCAAATTGTACTAAGTGCAATGTGATGGTTCTTCATGATAACGACAAGTATCATTTGGTAGACTGAAACTGTTGGAAATGTTGAAACTCATCTCCAACATTTTTGTTTCCATTAAAATAGACTTGGCGCTTGTGCCCTTAACACTAATGATCAAGTAGGCATATCCATGCCCATTTGGTTGCATACCGTCTCCACTTCATTCTACACGACAGAAACCAAACAAAAATTTTGTTTGGTTTCATACGAAATACATTGAAATATTTTTTTGTTGAAAAAACTCCATTATCATTTGATTCGCCCCCGTATATTATTTCCAAGATCATGGCACATATGATTCGAATGTCTGCGTATCGATAAAATATCCACACAAATCCGACAACGAGTTAACAAATGTACTGAGCAAATAATAGCGCAAATACACCGTCAAACTGAACGTTAGCAAACAATATTATTAGAACTGCGATCGTTATAGATTCGACCGATGTCAACGACATCAGCAAATAACTATAAATAGAAAGGAGCGTTATTGAACATTCTGATAGCATTAGGCGCTAACATTTCACGACGGTGTAATAACAGCTTTTTTTCAATAGAATGTGAAAGTACCTTCTTCATCATCGTCTTGAATTCTCAGGATAAATGGAAGTTGTAATCGAATCCCACCAAACAGCTCATAGAAATACATCGGCTTGATAACGACACTATTTTTTACAAAGTTATGATTCGTAACGAAACAAAGCATACAAACAGGTACAAGAGATACCCACTAGAGTAGATACACACAAATAACAAAACGTATATCCATCCATACATTTATAAAGAAATAACTGATATAAGTATGGTCAAATGAAAATTATTTTTGTGCTTTCCTAGAGCCCTTTTTATGAAAAGAAACAATGAAAATAAATCAACATATTACTCTGCTTTCTTAGAGCACTTTTTATACAAAGAAGAAACATTGACAAAAAATCAACATATTCTTGTGCTTGCTTAGAGCACATTTTATACCAAGAAGAAACATTGAAAATAAATAAACATATTCTTTTGCTCTCTTGAGCACTCTGAATACAAAGAAAAAACATTGAAAATAAATAAACATATTTTTTTGATTTCTTAGAGCACTTTTTATAAAAAGAAGAAACATTGAAAATAAATCAACAAATTCTTTCGTTTTTTTAGAGCACTTTATATACCAAAAAAACATTGAAAAAATCAATATATCTTGTGCTTTCTCAGATCACTTTTCATATCAAGAAGAAACATTGAAAAAAAATCAACATATTCCTTTGCTTTCTTAGAGCACTTTTCATGCCGAGCAGAAACATTGAAAATAAATTAACGAATGCTTTCGTTTTCTTAGAGCACTTTATATATCAAAGAAACTTTGAAAAAATCAACATATCTTGTGCTTTCTCAGAGCACTTGCTCAGAGCACTTCTCAAACCGAGAAGAAACATTTAAAATAAATCAACAAATTCTTTCGTTTTCTTAGAGCACTTTATATACTAAAGAAACATTGAAAAAAATCACCACATTCATTATTGTGCTTTCTTCAACACATTCATTATTGTGCTTTCTCATAGCACTTTTCATACCAAGAAGAAACATTGAAAATAAATCAACACATTCATTTGCTTTCTTAGAGCACTTTTCATACCGAGAAGAAACATTGAAAAAAATCAACATATTCTTGTGCTTTCTCCGAGCACTTTTTACATAACATATTCCTTTGCTTTCCTAGAGCACTCTTCATACCGAGAAGAAACATTGAAAATAAATCAACAAATTCTTTCGTTTTCTTAGAGCACTTTATATACCAGATAAACATTGAAAAAAATCAACACATTCATTATTGTGCTTTCTTCAACACATTCATTAATGTGCTTTCTCATAGCACTTTTCATACCAAGAAGAAACATTGAAAATAAATCAACACATTCATTTGCTTTCTTAGAGCACTTTTCATACCGAGAAGAAACATTGAAAAAAATCAACATATTCTTGTGCTTTCTCCGAGCACTTTTTACATAACATATTCCTTTGCTTTCCTAGAGCACTCTTCATACCGAGAAGAAACATTGAAAATAAATCAACAAATTCTTTCGTTTTCTTAGAGCACTTTATATACCAGATAAACATTGAAAAAAATCAACACATTCATTATTGTGCTTTCTTCAACACATTCATTAATGTGCTTTCTCATAGCACTTTTCATACCAAGAAGAAACATTGAAAATAAATCAACACATTCATTTGCTTTCTTAGAGCACTTTTCATACCGAGAAGAAACATTGAAAATAAACCAACAAATTCTTTCGTTTTCTTAGAGCACTTTATATAACAAAGAAACATTGAAAAAAATCAACATATTCTTGTGCTTTCTCAGAGCACTTTTCATATCAAGAAGAAACATTGAAAAAAATCAACTCATTCTTGTGCTTTATTACTATACCTCGTTTTAAGACAAAGGGGAGAATTCGGCGACCAATATGTATAATTAAACGGTAAGTGAAATAATTCACTCGCCCACAGAGACCTCTGGGGGAAGTGAATACATGCAGAAACATCTGGGTGGTTCATTACATTGTCCAACATTTTATACAATGTTCTTGCATTTTGGTTGTGAAACGATAATATTTCCCTAGATAAGAGCTTAATACATATATTATGGTATTTATTTTTTAGAAGTTATAATATGAACTGAAAATTCACTCAAATCACTACACTTTGAATTTTTTCCAAAGTAAAATTCCATTCTAGATATTTTTTCAACAAAATTATAATATGGGCGTCAAACAATTTAAAAAAAAATTTCGGGTCAGGCTAAACGAATATTTCGATTGTGATATTCAACAGTTTGTAGTTACCTAATTACGAGGCATATAAACAGAAAAATTAATAAAGAATTTGATTTTTTGTAATGCCAACTCGAATAATTAGCTAAAGCCTTTTCAATGCAGCTGCAACGATGACGCAATTTTCCTCGTATTTTTCATACTGGTCATTTACATTCGAAATATGCTACCAACTTATGACACATCGCCCGCAATTATCGAGGACAATTATTCAATTTTCCGAATACTCACAGTGCATTTATCTCGACTGAGGTATTTAATAAATAACACGAAACACTTTGATAAATACTGAGAGCACATATAAGGCAAATATACGTGGTGGAAATGAGTTATTTAGCGACAGTGATGGACGACTTACCTTTTTCAGATGTTTGTTGACCCATTTCGTGAATGTTTTCTTCTGTACGGCGTCTCGTTCGTCTGAAAAATGAAAAGGAGATTGATAAAGGCGAAAACGTTGAGAAATTGTACGTGTAATCAAGGCTACTCGTAATGAGAAACATAACATAAAAAGCCAAATCGGCGTAGATTACATTTCAAACATGGGTGTGTTTGTGAAATATTTTTCGTATTTAAAATCAGTGATTCACATGCTATTTCTAGAATAGGTACTTTACGGTTTGTCATTGAATATCATTTTGTTTCAGATAGTTCAGACATCAATATTCATGGAACATAAAAAAATAAATTGAGACTGATTTACTCGAAATGAAATTGGTCACTACATCTTTTTCATCAAAGAAGTCTTGAAAGCTCTATTGTATCTTTTGGTAGGATTGATTTTATTGCACTCGAAACTTTAGAAATTGTGAATCACTTGAAAGGTTATGTATCACATACGCAGCAAATTAAAATAAACAGTAAGAGTCACTCTGAGTAACTAACTCAGGGTAACACAAAATAAGCTATTGATGTTGAAATTAATGATGGAAAATTAAGAAGTTTTTGAGCATTGTTGGAACAATTTCTCCAACATTCGATTCTAATCAAAAACGCATACTTTGAGAGGTTTAGAACAGCATAAAATTCGAATTTTAAAAATTCAAAAAATCTCCTTTTCGCTGATAACTCAAGAACAGAAAGCGATAGAAAACTTTTGGATATTGAATAAAAAACACTTGGCTTGGTACCACGAAAATTATGTTAATTGCATGACGACAATTGTTTCAGTGTGTTTCCATATTTTCAAAAGTTAAACTGAACAAATATCGGTTTCGTCAGTTCAGCTTGTGAAAATAAACATTTCGTAAGTTCGTACAGTTTCATGGAATGAAAATGAATTTGTAGTCTAACAGGCACTGAAAGAATATTGAAAAATATGATTTCATATTAAAACAAAACATAACTGGCAGCTATGAAAATTTCTACCAGCGAATTTGAAAAATATCGGTAGCGAGTAGCAATAAATTAGAAAAAGTAATCACTAGATGTTTAAGAAGATCCATAATCATTTCCATAAATGATATCTTTTAAACTTTTCAAAAAATTGATGCCTGTTTTCATTTTCCACATTTGATGTTCGAGGCGATTTGAAACTATATCATGAAATTAGATCACAGGACAACTGTGTTCAACTTGAGCTCTCGCTGGACCATGTTGCTAGTTGGTATGAGGACAATTATTTGAGTTTCAATGTGACAAAGTGTAAAGTTGTTTCTTTCACAAGGAAAATACACCAAATTGACTGTGATTACAGCATCGGTGGTCAGGTTCTTTTTCGTTCTGATCTTGGTGTAGTCCTCGACCAGAAGGTTTCCTTTGTCCCAATATCACCCAACTTATTTCATCTGCTGCGAAAATATATGGATTCGTAGTACGTAATGGCAAATATTTCAATAATTCCTCAACATTCATATGACTAATACCCTAATCCGTAGTAAGTTGGAGTATGGCAGCATGACCTGGCATCCCATTTACACTTGCCATCAACGCCATCTTGAGGCTATTCAGAGAAGGTTCTTGAAATTCTTATTTTGGAGGGAGGATAAAGCTTATCCACACAGAGGAGTCAATCATAACGAATTATTGAGTCGATTTAATTTAATCTCATTGCAGAGCAGTAGAAAATCTTTATAACCTAAACTTTTATACAAATTACTGCACAATAGTATTGATTGTTCTCCTCTCTTGTTCGCTTTGAAATTTCGTGTTCCTAGGCAAAATTCTCGTAATACAGAATTATTCCACCTAGAGACTCCGAGGACCAACTCTCTAATACAATCCCTCATTTGGTTTATGGACTCTACATTCAATAGAGTTGCCAATAATTGTGACATTCACTTTGACTCAATAGAATTTATTATCGGGAGTTATGTGAACAAAGAAAATTGACTAAAATTAATCGATTTACATTGAAAATTGACTCCTCCTCTTCCAGACGTTTCGTCCCTAAGTGGCGACGAGTGCTTTTACGTTAATTGATGTGGATAATCAGTTGCTCCAGAGTCGTCGCCCATTTAGATCTGAAAGAGTTCCAGTTGACCACGGCCAGTCAGCCCTGAATCATTTCATTGTTTCAATGCACCATGAAAGCCTGATTTCATTAAAGCAGTTATAAGTTACTATTTTTTTTTAGATTAGATTGAGCTCTTTGTTATTTATCTTTTTCATTTTAATTATTTAGTAAGTATTCAACATTGTTATTATTTTCTGTAATTGGGTGTTATACCTGTTGAGAATAAAGCACTTATTATTGAAGAACTTATTATTATTTTCATAACATACTCTAAAAATATTTCGAGATTATTTTGTTCGTGACCTCGACATCAAATTCATCATTTTAGGTTAACTAGACCTCATCGACTCTCGCAATGAAGAAAGGCTCTTTCAAGATATCACAAAGAATGATGTATGGGGTCTGCTACATATTTCTGCAACGAAATCAATCAAATAATCTGATGAAAAATTCTGACATCCAAGCATTCATTTTCATATCTTAAAGTAGGTTCGCAAATTCCATTACCACCGACGTTTTACTGGCGCCTAACACGCCTGGGAGTGTCTAACATTCTCCAGAAAAAGATATGTGAAATGTCATACAAAGCGGTGCCCATGAACAATTTCAAAGTTGATAAAATCTTTCGGCAAGTTCCAAACGGGTAACTTGAAATAGCGATGGTTAATAGCATGGCAATTATCCACTCAACCAGTGGATTCAATTAGGCGATTGAACTAAACTAACAGTTAAATAAATGTGTTTTGGATTATGCCAATTGATAAAATAAAGCTGCACTTTGCACTGATGAATATGGTATTGTTTGAACTTATTTGGAACACGTAGGAGTTGAATTATGCAATAAAAAAATTATAGTGATTTGAGTGTTAAAATAAACGTGAATACCTTTAATTAAAAAAAGATAATTGCATATATCAAGTATTACTAGTTATTGAGAACAATGATGAGTATTTGAAGTTTGAACTTAACATCTTGGCAATCTTTAATTTTAAAAATTTCACGGTATTGATTCACAATTGATCATAATCTATAATATAAAAATGAATCTTAAAATGTGTTGGTAAGCGCATAACTCAACAACGCCTGAACCAATTTTGCCAATTCTTTTTTTCAAATGTTCGTTGAAGTTCAAGGATGGTATTAACGGCGAGAAAAATTCGAATAATTACCGCAAAAAACCTCAAAAACAGCCATTTTTTCCCATACAAATGTTTTCTAACTAAAATATACCAAGAGTCAACGGCTGGAGCGATTTCACAATTTTTTTTGTGTTTGTTAGTTTGTTAGTTTAAGAATACTTAATTATGAATAAAAGTAAGAAATAAGTATTAATTCTCAAAAAGAAGATGTGAAAAAACTGAATATCTCATCACACATTTCGGTTATTTCAGAGCTATCACGACTAATTTTGAGATTACCATCTAATATGAAATTTTAGTAAGTTTAAATCTACTAACATACACGTTACTAATATACCACGTGGTATATTTCATTATAAAGAAGAATACATAGTTTTCTTTAATTTACAGTTGAAATTTCGATTCAAAAAATAATAGCTATCAGGTGTACAAACTTAAGTCGCAGAACTCGCAATGCAGCAAGTCAAAGATATCAAAGAGCAAGTCAAACTGTCGAGCAACCCGAAGCTCGGAATGAATTTGAACGGAATCGATGGAATCGAAATTAACAATATGAAAAGGTTGCGTTTAACTCCTATCAACCTGCATTCAGTTATAGCGTTGAAATAGATTACAGTGCGGAGCAAATCGTTGCTATTGGACCAATGAACGTTGTGAGTCAATATTACAAGGGAAAGTTCAATTGTTATTGATGAGAAAATACTAATGACGCGCGAAAATATTCCGCGAAGAGTCAATACAAATAGACGCTATTAGTACAGCCACCAGAGCCACTATACTATATTCATTGTTTTCCGGGAATGGACTAAATTCTGAACATTTTTCGAATTATATCCAGCAAATATCTCATATAATTAATGATGAGATATATGGAGCAAGTACTTGCTACGAAATTAGGAACATGACGTTCAACCATTGAACGGACAGGTTTAATCACTTTCAATGCACCAAACGTGTTAATATAGGAATTTTTTGATACTTCAACTGTCCCTTCGTAAGTGAGTAAGTCACTGGTTCCACACGGGATAAATATTAAAAACAAGATAGTGTAGCACAAATAGTAGAACATGTCTTCCGGCTTTTTGAAGAATATTCAGAGAAAAATAAATGGGCCTACAAAGTTCGCATAATTATAATATATAATTATAATAATAGAGTACCACATAAGATGAGACTGCATTTCAATCATTTTATTGAAATTTGCTATTTTCAACTTGAAAAAAATTAAGTACCAAATTTTCTCGTAAACACCACACCAGCAACCCACTAGAACATTTTTCAGTAACAAAGCATGGTAATAATTTGCAAAATAATCATAATAAGTTCTTTATTCTCAAAAGAAATAATACCCACTTACAGAAAACAATAACATAATGTTGAATACTAACTAAATAATTAAAATGAAAGAGATATATAACAAAGAGCTCAATCTAAGCTAAAAAAAATTAAACTAATAACTGAATAATAACATTTAATGAAATACTACAAAGAAATCAATCTAAATCAATTCATTTCAGTCAATTCCCTTTGTTCACATAACTCCTAATAATAACTTCTATGGAGTCAAAGTGAATGTCACAATTATTGCCAACTCTATTGAATGTAGACTCCATAAACCAAATGGGGGATTGAATCAGGGAGTTGGTACTCAGAGTCTCTAGGTGGAATACTTCTTTATTACGATAGTTTTGCCTAGGAACACGAAATTTCGAAGCGGACAATCAATACTATTGTGCTGTAGTTTGTACAAAATTTTGAGTGATAAAGTTTCTCTCCTGCTCTGCAATGGGATTAAACTAATTCGACTCAATATTTCGTTATGATTGACTCCTCTTTGAGGATAAACTTTATCATCCCTCCGAACTAAGAATTTCAAGAACCTTCTCTGAATAGCCTCAAGATGGCGTTGATGGCTAGTGTAAATGGGATGCCAGATCATGCTGCCATACTCCAACTTGCTACGGATTAGGGTGATAAAAGTCCTATGAATGTTGAGGAATTATAAAAATATTTGACATTGCGTATAAAGAATCCATATATTTTCGACTCAGATGGAATAAGTTGGGTGATGTGTGGAACAACGGAAAGCTTCTGATCGAAGACTATATCAAGATCTCTCACCATATCAGAACGAGAAAGAACCTGAATACCGACTGTATAATCACACTTGATTCGGTCTCTTTTCCTTGTGAAAGAGACAACATTGAATGCAATAAGGTAATTTTACAGCACCAATATCTTTAAACCAATTAACACCTAAATAAAACAATTAAATAAATATTGAAAGTTACCAAACCGTTTCTATGAGGCTAAGTAAATTAAAAAGGATATAAAATGTTCGTACTGTAAATTACGGTGTCTTCCATTCGCCACTTTTTTTTTGTTACACAATAGTTTATTATTATTACTTTCAAGATTCATACAACTCTTAGTGAAGCAAAGTCAGCATACCAAATTGAATCAGTTGATATAAGATTGTTATAGAATCGATCAAGTATAGACGACCGCTTTTACTAAGTCAATTTTCCATTGCATTAATCATTTTGTTATAGAAATTCGTTGTTTAATATATATTATTACCGTGATGAATTTTTAAATAAGTTCAATCAAGGTCAATATGAGTTGATCGGTTAATCAACTCAGTGTTCTTTCTTTGAGTTGTCAATGCTTTCCATGTCCATTTCAATTTTTTTTTCCATTCTATATGCATAACCTTCCAGTATTCGACCACAAGTTCAAATCACAAATAGACTAACATATTCTAGTAGATTTTCCGAATTACCTATCTGAGTATTTTAGTAGTTACTATGTTGTATTCACCTCCAACATTGAATCAATTATCAAATTAATGTTAATAATAACGCATCCATATTTTCGGTCGAAACAATGAAGCTCGTCAGGTCTATCTAACGTAACGTGACCATACGAGTACATCCCGCTTTGGGCGGGACAGTCCCGTATATTCAGTCAGTGTAACCCGCTGTCCCCAGCGAGGTCGAAATAGTCCCGCTTTTGCAAATAGACCAAAATTAAAAATGTATTTTTCTCGAAATTTAATTTTATTAAAAATTGAACGAATTACTCGGCAGAGCATTGTAATGGTTATGGCAGCCCATATATTTCATAAAACTGCTATTGATTGTCTTCCTGTTGAATTGGAATGCATCAAGTGACAATTTGCTCATTTTTTCACATCTACAGCGTTCGAGAAGAAACTATTTTCTGAGTATCGACAAATGCCAAATATTTTAAAGACGTTTTTCGAAAATATCACCTCAAAATTGTGGTTACATTTTCTGCACAAACAAGCAAGCAGACATCTTTCACAAAGTAGTGTTGAAAATCGAAGGCCGCTACTGGAGCTTCTGTAATGTCCCGCTCTGGTAAAAAAATAAATGGTCACATAATCTAACGTAACCTACGTCCCGCTTTCAGGCACAGTCTGTTCCGGTGTACCCAACAAAGACGACATACTCCCGCTTTTGCCAACAGATCAAACGATAATTTGGATTTTATTTTTACAAAATACTGCTCAGAAGTCACACCACTACTGAGACTTTGTGAGTCATGCGTACTCTACTGTTTTGTGTTTAGTGCGTCAATTTTTTTTTGTTTTTCTATCTTCTATAATGTAAATCTTCTTTTTCAGAAGTATTGTTCACTTAATTGTCTCTTAGTTATATAATTCTGCGGCAGATACCTATCCCGCTCTGGTAGAAAAATAAATGGTCACGATAGGTATTCTATAAAGCTTATATTTGAACACGTATTTAAAACTTGAAAACAGTCACTCCAAAACCAAAGATAATAAATATTCATAATGAGAGTAAATAAAATATTCAAAAAACATTCGCCAAATACATTATACCAGCTAAACAAACATTTGAATGTTGATTAAATATTTAAGACTATGCCGTAGAATGTCTCAATACGTGTTTTGATTACTGATTAATTGATGAGAGTTTCAAAGTTGTCAGCGCTAATGCTGTAAACTTTTTCCATTTCGTGTTTTTCTGTAATTCGAATTTCACATTTAGTGAGATACGACGAGGTTCTTTTCCGAGAAAGTTGAAGGTTATATAATAGTGAGATTTTCAGATGTTACTACGAATAACATTTTAAGAAGCTCTGTATTTATTTTTATATACCATCAAATTTGAGTAGAACCTACCTAGAAGAAGTGATTTTCTATGGAAAAACACAAAATTTACAATTTTTTCTCCAATTGAATAACTGAAAATTGCTAAACTTTAATCATTTTACGAAAAGTCGTGAAATTTGGACTATAAACGTAAAAAACAGTAAGAGGACTAAAAATTAAGCGAAAAACAAAGAAACAAAAGAGGATCAAAATTTAAAGCATGAAAATATATGAAGAAGTCTCAAACGGTTATTATATTATATATGTAATGAGCTTTCATCAGTATAACATTGAAATATTCGTTGATCTCTGAATGGAACATTGTGTATTGAAGAAAAAACACTTGGCTTAGTTTCCCAAAATCATATTGTTTCTTGGCAATTGTTTCAGGGCGTTACTTCATTTTTATAGTTAAACTCAGTTTAGCTTTTTTTAACAAACAGTTAAACTTTGTTAAACTTTTGAAAATGGGGAAACAATCGAAACAAATCTAAACAACAATATATATTTCTCTGAAACTGAGACAAGTGTACATATATCAACATAATGACTACTTCTTCCTGTTTTAACACCTATCTTCAGTTTCAATGATTATCTTATAATCGTTGACTTATTAAATTGTCTTAGTTGAATATAACTTAGGTCCACATAATCTTGAATGAAAGATTATTACGAATATGAGTTTTTCAATTTGTTCCTAAAAAGTTCAATCTGATCATTTCAATTCTGATTTCAACCTTTATAAGCTTTCAATTGTCCGCCTATTTCTTGGATCTATTCATAATCGGTATACTGATGAAGTCCCAATATGGACATAAATCTTGAGAACTATAAAGTACCTAGTTATTATTTCCATAATTGAAAATTTTTTTTGCGATAAGATGTATATTTCCTGTGTGAATTTATAAACAGTTGTTATATAACAGGCTTTTGTAATGCAAACATTTTTATTTTTGTTGACGTTTCGTTGTTGATTTTAATTTTGTCAAAACTAATGAATAATTGAATTTTATTAATAACTCAGGTTATCAAAACGTCAACGTAATTTCAATAATAAATTTGAAAAATGAAATTGGATTTTTTATCCCTTTAGTAATCAGAGGAATATTTCTGGCTTAACATTCGCTTCGGAAGTTATTTATTACTCTTCTTCACTATGTTGAAACCTCTAAAAACAGGTGATTCGAATGAGTGTGAATAGATTTTTTGAAATTAAATTATACATAGTTGATATATAAAGTATTTTTAATACTAAAGGGCCAAAAAAACCAAGTTGATTTTGAAATAAATTACGTTTTACGTTTTCAGAAGTAATTTATAAAATTAATTCCTTTCGACAAAGTTGTAATCGACAACGAAAATTCAACAAATATAAACATTATATATAGAAATATTATAAAGATAACTATATCAAACAGGCAATAAAACCAATTTGAAAAAAAACTACATATTTTTACTGATTTCACACACATTTTTACACTGATTTTTACTGATTTCTGATGATACATACTTCTTGTAACTGTAAATTTGTTGCACTCAACTCGTAAAAAATCATCTAACTTTAAGTATATTACTGAGGAAGAAGGCCCTGTTGTTTTGACTGGCCTAACGAACTGAAAACCAAATTCTATGAAATGTACATATATATCTATATATATAAATGTATTTTACAGTGCATATTCAGCGATGTGTAATGAAAGTTCAAGATCACATCGACATCGATAAGGTTGTAATCGATAATTTCTTAAAACAAAATAACTGTAATAGCTCTCAAAATATTACCAAAGGGTTGCACCTAATTAACTGAAAAAAGATTCGATATGAATGAACTTTATTCATTATGTTCAAACAAAATCTATGTTAGAAGATGTAAAAACTTTATACCCTTCCAAGTAAATTACACATTTAGACTCAAACTAAATCGTAAACAAAAGCCTTATAGAGTCAACAACCGTCCATTTAAATTCTTTATCTGCTGCAAGCAAACACATCAAAGAGATTGTGTGTAGGATTGTAACTATAAAGTTCCATTGTACTTTAAACAGGCACTAAAACACTCGGTCCTACTGCACTGTTGTAATAAATGATCTAAATGAGTATTATTGTTCTCTACATGTGCTCCCAGTATGGCTCCTATATATTCAGTCGTCTAGTAGTCGGCGTCGGCCAGATCTAATACCTACATTCCGTTCACGTGACAGGCGACAGATGAGTGACTTGTGACAATTAACGAATGCAAATTGCACATTGTCAAGGACAACGGTCGGAATCTGGATTGGCAATGATGCTACTTTTGTTTATATTCAGAGGTTATATCTGGAGTGAATTATTCAATTGGAAGTTTTTATGACAACTTTTGTAACTTCAATTATTTATCTGCAAAATGTTCAAAAATTAAAATTTGATGTAGTAATTCGGCAGAGGTGAATTCTACATTCTTAAGAATACGTAACGTGACCACTTTTTCGGCTCAAAACGAAACCCTCTAATTACTAAAATTAAACTTTTATTTTACGTATGAAGGGTTGATTTTTATATGTTAAAAATACATGCTTTGCTGTGTTTCGAAAATTTCAGAATTCACTGCCTAAAATGACATTCTAGATATTTTTTTCATATCCTGTTAAACATCGCCTTGAAAATGAAACATGTAACTGGGTTTTTCAGATCAGACGTCTGATTTGTTCATTATTCGACCCAGTGATTTTGCCTACAAACTTTTCGGTTATTTTTTTGTATCGTAAAACAGTTTCAAACTGAGGAATATTTGTTAATTATTTCCGTGTCTTTACAAAAATCAATAAATAAAAATCGATACGCGTACTTTTCCAAAATTCTTCATCAATGCCATTTCCAACCATTGACTTTCAATATTGCCAATAAACTATGAACTGTAGAAGGAAATTCTAATTTCCATAAAGGTTCACTCCAAACAATCAATATAGTTTGGAGAAAACTTGCCGACGACAACGTAAAAGCTTCAATTTTCAATGTTAGAAAAATCGTCCAATCGACAAAATTTTCACATAATTTCGAAAAACGGGACATTTTTGCGTCCGTGGTACATAACTGAAAAACGGGACGCTCTTGTTTAAAACGGGACGTCTCGTCACGTTGAGTATACATAAGTTCAAACAATCTGCTTAAAAAATCACTACACAGCTTTTTTAAAATACATAATTCATTTTCGATTGTTGATTTGGTGCTTATCTCTTTCCAACTGATATCAATTCACATATTTTTATCAGTGTACCTACTTTTGATAAAATTTAAAGGTTATAACTAGAGTCAAATATTTAATTAGAATTTTTAATGACAACTTTGATAACTTCCTATTTGCCTGAAGAATATTTTAAAATATAAAATTGATGTAATTTAGCAATAGTGAATGATACTTATTCAGTACACGTAGGTTCAAACAAGCGATTTAAAAAATATCTCTCCAGATTCTTCGAAATGATTCATTTTTAATTATTGATATTGGCTCTTATCTTTCGAATAAAATGCAATTCACATACTGTTATCAGTGTTGTTTTCATTTCGCGTAGTAATATAATGAATATTGCAATTCGAAAACAATAGAGAGATAAATAAATATATTTCGAATGCTAGTTTAAAACTACTACGGAAACGTTGAGTACTAAAATTGAAGAGGTGGATACTTCAATATTGAACAAAACACTACAATGAAACCAGAGTAATCTCAGTTACATTGGCCCAACTATTCGAAACAAAAACGGCAACAAAATTTTTTTTTAAATTCAGTGGACCTACAGTTAAACGTTGGTTTTGAAAGGCTAATTGGTTTGTAATCTATATATATATATATTACCCAACAATTATACAATTATCATTAAACTGCGCAGGTCATAGATAAACGCAAGCACCCACGTCTCGACTGGAACTCGATCCCGAATCCTACCGGACCTTCGTCGGGTGTTTTTCCCACTAGGCCACGGAGGCATGTGCGTGAAACTGGCCACCGGTTTTCCAGCGACCGTTTTGACTAAAGTGCGCACACACGCTACGATCGGCGGGATCTACTACAATATGATATTGCGAATAAATCACAATAAGCCAACATTTTGATGGAATTTTTGATGTGATTAGATGAGAATGCGTAATATTATTACGAAATAATCATTTTCAGAATTTGTTCAATCCATTTACGAAAAATATCATCACTTTTATACATAGGACAAGTGTTTTTTGTTATACTTTATATTTTTGAAAAAATTCATTTATTTTGAAAATTTTCGAATGAAATACACAGAAATAAACATTCTTAACGACATTTTTTCGTTTTCAGAATTTGTTCAATCCATTTACTACTCGTTTCACCCCTTTCAAATAATTCAATCTCCCTTCATTTTCTACGCTGCTAATTTCTCACCAAGCCATCTTTTTGATGAATTTTTGATGCAAATAGAAGTAAATGAATAATATTATCACGAAATAATCATTTTCAGAATTTGTTCAATCCATTTACGAAACATATCATCCCCTCCATGAATATGACAAGTCTTTTATGATATACCTTAAATTTTTGAAAATATTCATTTGTATTAAAAAATTTCGAATGGAATACATCTTAATAACCATTCTTAATGAGATTTATTCGTTTTTAGAATTTGTTCAATCCATTTACGAAAAATATCATCCCCTTTATAAATATGACAAGTGTTTTTTGTTATACCTAATATTTTTGAAAATATTCAATTATTTTGAAAACCTTTGAAAGGAATACATCGAAATAAACATTCTTAATGATATGTATTCATTTTCAGAATTTGTTCAATCCATTTACTACCAGTTTCACCCCTTTCAAATAATTCAATTTTCCTACATTCTCTACGCTACTGATTTCGAACCAAGCCAACTCTTTATGAATTTTTGATGTGATTAGATGTAAATGAACAATGTCATTAGTAAATGTTCATTTTTAGAATTTGTTCGATCCATTTACGAAAAATATCATCCCCTTTATAAATATGACATGTGTTTTTTGTTATACCTTATATTTTCGGAAATATTCATTTATTTTGAAAAATTTTGAATGGATTACATTGACGTAAACATTTTCAATGGAATTTATTGGTTTTCAGAATTTGTTCAATCCATTTACTACTAGTTTCACCCCTTTCAAATAATTCGATATTCATTCCATTTCTACGCTACTGATTTCTAACCAAGCCAACATTTCGATAAAGTTTTGATGGGATTAGAAGTGTTTGAATACTATTGATACGAGATAATTCTTTCCAGAACTTGTTCAATCCATTTACGAAAAATATCATCCCCTCCGTGAATATGACAAGTCTTTTATGATATACCTTAAATTTTTGAAAATATTCAATTATATTGAAAAATTTCGAATGGAATACATCGGAATAACCATTCTTAATGAGATTTATTCGTTTTTAGAATTTGTTCAATCCATTTACGAAAAATATCATCCCCTTTATAAATATGACGAGTGTTTTTTGTTATACCTAATATTTTTGAAAATATTCAATTATTTTCAAAACCTTTGAAAGGAATACATCGAAATAAACATTTTTAATGATATGTATTTATTTTCAGAATTTGTTCAATCCATTTACTACCAGTTTCACCCCTTTCAAATAATTCAATCTTCCTGCATTCTCTACGCTACTGATTTCGAACCAAGCCAACTCTTTATGAATTTTTGATGTGAATAGATGTAAATGAACAATGTTATTAGTAAATGTTCATTTTTAGAATTTGTTCGATCCATTTACGAAAAATATCATCCCCTTTATAAATATGACATGTGTTTTTTGTTATACCTTATATTTTCGGAAATATTCATTTATTTGAAGAAATTTTGAATGGATTACATTGACGTAAACATTTTCAATGGAATTTATTGGTTTTCAGAATTTGTTCAATCCATTTACTACTAGTTTCACCCCTTTCAAATGATTCGATATTCATTCCATTTCTACGCTACTGATTTCTAACCAAGCCAACATTTTGATAAAGTTTTGATGGGATTAGAAGTGTTTGAGTACTATTGATACGAAAAAATATTTTCCAGAATTTGTTCAATCCATTAACGAAAAATATCATCCCCTTAAGGTATAACACAAAACACTTGTCATATTTATAAAGGAGATGATATGTTTCGTATATTGTTTGAACAAATTCTGGAAATGATTATTTCGTGATAATATTATTCATTTACATCTATTTGAATCAAAATTTCATCGAAAAGATGGCCTTGTGAGAAATAAGCAGCGTAGAGAATGAAGGGAGATTGAATTATTTGAAAGGGGTGAAACTAGTAGTAAATGGATTGAACAAATTCTGAAAACCAATAAATTACATTGAAAATGTTTACGTCAATGTAATCTATTCAAAATTTCTTCAAATAAATGAATATTTCCGAAAATATAAGGTATAACAAAAAACACATGTCATATTTATAAAGGGGATGATATTTTTCGTAAATGGATCGAACAAATTCTAAAAATGAACATTTACTAATAACATTGTTCATTTATATCTATTCACATCAAAAATTCATAAAGAGTTGGCTTGGTTCGAAATCAGTAGCGTAGAGAATGCAGGAAGATTGAATTATTTGAAAGGGGTGAAACTGGTAGTAAATGGATTGAACAAATTCTGAAAATAAATACATATCATTAAGAATGTTTATTTCGATGTATTCCTTTCAAAGGTTTTCAAAATAATTGAATATTTTCAAAAATATTAGGTATAACAAAAAACACTCGTCATATTTATAAAGGGGATGATATTTTTCGTAAATGGATTGAACAAATTCTAAAAACGAATAAATCTCATTAAGAATGGTTATTCCGATGTATTCCATTCGAAATTTTTTAATATAATTGAATATTTTCAAAAATTTAAGGTATATCATAAAAGACTTGTCATATTCACGGAGGGGATGATATGTTTCGTAAATGGATTGAAAAAATTCTGAAAATGATTATTTCGTGTTAATATTATTCATTTACTTCTATTTGTATCAAAAATTCATCAGAAAGATGGCTTGGTGAGAAATTAGCAGCGTAGAAAATGAAGGGAGATTGAATTACTTGAAAGGGGTGAAACGAGTAGTAAATGGATTGAACAAATTCTGAAAACGAAAAAATGTCGTTAAGAATGTTTATTGCCGTGTATTCCATTCGAAAATTTTCAAAATAATTGAATTTTTTCAAAAATATAAGGTATAACAAAAAACACTTGTCCTATATATAAAAGTGATGATATTTTTCGTAAATGGATTGAACAAATTCTGAAAATGATTATTTCGTAATAATATTACTCATTCTCATCTAATCACATCAAAAATTCCATCAAAATGTTGGCTTATTGTGATTTATTCGCAATATCATATTATAGTAGATTCCGCCGATCGTAGCGTGTGTGCGCACTTTAGTCAAAACGGTGGCCGGAAAACCGGTGGCCAGTTTCACGCACATCACGGAGGCTGGCTGGAATATACTCTACTCTTTCTTCAGAATGCACTTATGTGATTTTAAATTGATCTGGCTCAATCATTAGTGAGCACATACGTTTTCACAAACCTCAAAAAACACAAAAAAAGATCTTCCGACTTGAGTTCTTACGACTCAACTAAGAATAAAATTTTACATACAATTATGGAATACTTAATCTCAAAATTGGAAAATTTAGACTCATTTCGTCTGGTTCTGAGGTACAGATTTCGAGCGATGATAGACTTATATTTAAGCTAATAACAAAGGAAATGAAATCAACAGTTCATTCACATAAAACCTCATAAAATATGTTAAACAATTTTCGAAATTATGACAATTTAGTCAATTTGATGATTGATGAGGCCGATGCTTGGAGAAAATTAATATCCATAATGAAAGAATATTTAGAATATTCTCATAATTTAATACAAATACGCATGACGACGTTTCAAAGAACTACTTCTTTATCAAATGCTGAATTAATAGGTACGATATTATCGTATTAATTCAGCATTTGATGAAAAAGTAGTACTTCGAAACGTCGTCATGCTTATTTGTATTGAACTATGAGAAAATTTATTAATATTAAATATTGATTCATTATTTAGGCAATTTTTTCACTACTAGAAAGCAGTTGAAAAGTTCCAGAAATATTTTTTCGTATCATTTTACATAACAGAATCATACACCATGTAATTTATCATATCAATATCAATTGATTCAATATATTTATCCAACTCGTTATTTTTGCAATTCACCAGGGAAATTATATATAGTTTCATTATCAACAGCAAATTTGTCCTTCGTGAATATTACTGATATACCATCGACATAAAGCAATCATTGTAAGTGCCCTCGCAATCCCTAAAGAACTTTTAAATGTAAATAATCATTATACAAAAGTCGGTATGGTAAAAACTAGTTGTATTATGCGAAGAATGCCAAAAAAATTGTATCAATAATTATATTACATACTTAAACAAAAAGGAAATTAATTTTATTCAATATCGCATAACATATTAACGGGTTTCAGACACATACGGAAAAACTTTTGGAATTGTATTCTTTTTTTTGTGATTGTGATCTTTTTAGTAGTGCAAGTTGATAAAAGTTCTTAATAACTTAACGATGATACTTCTTAAAATAATAGTTTTTTTGGTGAATTTTAATATGGGGTTCTTTGATGTTAAAGGTCCACAAGTCTACAACTAACCTAGATAGTTCTGCAGTATTGCCAAGAAAATTTCTACAGTGTTGCGTATATGCCACTAAACCCTGGAGGCGACTTGTCAGATCTAATGACTTATAACTGGGTCCTTTATTCAATTCAAATATTGCGCTAACTTTGGAACAAACTTTTGGAATCATTAAGGCTTGATGTTCTCATTATCATTATACACATATTTGAGATATCAAGATAAGTACAAAAATAAGACCCATTGCGTCTTAGCAGCCAGGCTGCAACAGCTAACGAGAAATGGAAGCCAACGCACTTTTAGTAAAAGAGCTGGCACCAATTATTGGGTACGTATTTGAGGCAAGCTGCAAAATTGTCACATACCTCTCCTGATAGACTCCAATACGGAATTTCTAACCAGGCTGGTGAGTAGCGGGGCTAAATCAACCCCTAAATTATAAGAAATATTTTTTTTCCCAAATTTATATTTGAGGCAAAATGCAATTTCTATATGTTACAGTGTGTACAGAAATTAATGAATACGAAAAAAATTAGCCAGGCGATGTAATCGGGGTTTTAACATTGCCAGCCGCGTGCAAAAATATTTTGCAAAATATTGTGAAAAATGTATTCGAGGCAGCTTGAAATTTTAATGGATTATTATTCATAACTAAAAGAGAAGATTCTCAAAAAGACAGATTATTTTGGTGGGGCTTTCTAGCTGCCAGCCCCTACAAATTTAAGGGTTGATTTAGCCT
Source organism: Henosepilachna vigintioctopunctata (assembly GCA_030704895.1). Classification (NCBI taxonomy): domain Eukaryota; kingdom Metazoa; phylum Arthropoda; class Insecta; order Coleoptera; family Coccinellidae; genus Henosepilachna; species Henosepilachna vigintioctopunctata. The sequence continues at coordinate 57,263 of JARQZJ010000112.1, read as the reverse complement.
CGCTATTCACCAGCTAGGTCTGCAATTTCGTATTGGGGTATATCTGGAGAGGGACGTGACAACTTTTCTGCTTGCCTCAAATAACCACCCAAAAATTGTTGCCAGCTCTCCTACTATTAGCAGCTCCAAATTCCTGGATTCAAAGAGGTTAAAGAGTTCAACTTTATCAAAATTACTATCGATCAATTGGCTGCTATAACTATTTGCACAAATAGTTCAGCTGCAGTAGTTTATGCGGTAGGCATAAGACTCTCTAAATGAAATTTTAAATATTGCACACAAAAATAACAGAAAAGTATTAGTTTTCAGCAAAACAAATAAGAGCGGCCAACGCTGCTAATTCTAAAGAAAATTATGCGGAATTATATAAAACATTGTTAAACTCGATCACTCCATGGAACACCATGCTAAAATTTAAAACCCACCACCGTACCTGAAGTATTTTCTATAAAGAAATCCCATATAGTACCTTTGAACTTGGTCAAGTTCTCCTCATAACCATGCGGCTTGTTATCCGTTCTTCTGTACTTTTCTGCTGGTCCATCGTACATCGCTTCCCTGGGGTCGAATCCAAGTCTATCCTTGTAGTAAGCTTGCGTTGACATGTTTTATTTGAGCACTTCACATCAAGCGAACGGATGCGGATTACACTTTGAATTATAAAGTTCGTAGCTTTGTTAGATTTAGCACTTTGTTATAGAGTTATTTTTGTTTTTATTATTGTCGTCTGCTCATTACTTTCAGATTAGTTATTAGTAAAATTTTCGTTATTTGTCGTTTATCTTCGTTATCGAGTCAGAGTTGCATGTCCTTCGAAATTCTGAAAATAGTTTGAATTGAAGAAAACTGAGTGGAAATTGTCGTCATCATTAGGAGGGATTTCCACGCTTACAGGTTCTCTATTTGAAATAAGTTTGTTATTCCTTATTTTCATAACGAGGTGATATTTTCAAGTTATACGAAATAGGGATAAAAAAAATTTAAATGCATATTCTGCACAAGAAAAATTTGTTCGCATTTGAAAAACAATTCATTTTTACAAATAATGAATACAAAATTTTTGTACATCCTATAGAATTTTTTTTATTCAAAATTATTTTCTATTCAAAAAAACATTTCTACAAAATTTTTGAATTACTTAATTTTACTCAGAAGATCAAGCGGATTTTGAAACTGAATTTAATTGTCGATCTGATTATTGCAGATTAAGAATTCTCGAATACGAAAAAAAATTTGATGTCGAAATAAATTTCAATAAAAATTCAATTTCCTGATGAACACATCAAAATCTGCAATATCTAACACGATTTGAACATTCTGAAAAAATTTCGAAATTTATTTACGTAACTTTTGGTCGAATTTACAAGAAATATTCAAGATATTTTATCTCATCAATTTCCTGATAAAATGTTATTTATATCTAGCATATTAAATACATAGAAGAATCTACTGAAAATACAATTTCAACAATGTACACTGAAAGCGAATCTTGAATTCGATTGTATCGATTTAAGAAAATCAATGAAAAAAATATATATGAAAAAATTCGAAAAATACAAAATGCAATCAAATAGATAAGGAGTATTTATTAATTCATAAACGAATTTAATTACATCGACTGAATATCAGAGAATTTATAAGAATAATAGGTAATTCTTCAAAAATATATTCCTTAAAAAAAATTTCATTCCTAGTTTAAACGGTTGAAAACTTGAAGCAATAAGAAACGAAAAAAAGAATAATACAATAAATTTATGCTGGAGAGTTTGACCGTGACATGAAAATTCAGAGATTATTTATAAATTTCTGACACGAACAATGATAAAGGTTCGCCATCTCTCTCATGAAAAGATCGTGTAACTCGTACATTTGTGTGGTAAGAGTGAATAATGAATAATTTAAATTGAGAGAATGGGTGTACGACTTGCGAGAATGACAACAGCAACCGAAATAAAAAGGATTGTTATTGAAAATGAAAGTTATCTAATCTGAATATCAATTGCGCGAGAAATTCGGAACGAAGAAACGAAAATATTCATTGTTCCCTGTATTTAACCACCAACGATTTTATTAACATATTTTTAGTGAGAAGAAGTCGGTGAAATTGGGATTAATGCATAGCGAATGGATTTTGTGTTATTTTGCGTCTGCGCACGCCACTGCATTTCTTAATTAAATACTCCCAATTGATTTGAACCAAATTCAGTTTTATACGCAAATATTCATTGTTCCACTGTACTGCAACAGCGACAATTTAATTAACATATTCAATGAAAAATAGTCTGTGAAATTTGGAATAAAGCATCGCGAAAAGTATTTTTAGTTATTTTTCTGTCAGCGCACGCCAATGTAATTTCTTAATTGTCTACTTCGATTGAATTTGAAACACCGTTCAGTATCAAGTACACGCAAAGCGTAATATTGTTAACGGGAAACCTTTCAGATAATCCGTGGCCTAGAATATGCTGGGAAATATAAAATGCATATTTTGTGATTCCGCAAATTGAATTAGGACAATATTTGAATGACCTACTTGATATTTTTCCGTTCATTACCATAATTATCAAGAGAAATACACAACGACTACGACATGTAGTGAGTTTTCATACTGAATTCCCTAAACTAATAAACTGTTTGAAGATCAAACTGCTACGTTGGTTTATTTTAAAAATATCAGGCGAATCTAAACGAAAAAAGGGATAGCACAAGGAACGTAATAACGTAATTTTGAAGAATTTTTCCTTAGAATTACGTTATTTCAAAAATACAGATCAACTGTTTTCGAAGGAAAAATACCTGTTTCAAAAATACCTGGCAGTTTGGAAGGATATTTTAGATTTTTATTCCCATCGCTTTAATTAATGAAAAGTGAATGATTATTATTATAGTTACGGTGGATTATTTTCTATGAGGTGTAGAATAATTGAGCTCATTAATGTAGAGACACTTTTCAGATGAAGGAAACTTAGCTAGTTTATAATTAATTTGCCGCGTAATTTTTAAATAATAATGTTTTAAATATAAGATAAAATGCAAACAACTTTTTATTTATACTATTATTGAAAACATAGCATGACGCGTTTCGTCGTTATAAACGACTTCTTCAGATGCTAATATACTGAAGATGCTTCATATACTGAATACTGAAGTATTCAGTATATGAAGAGGTCGTTTATAACGACGAAACTATGTTTTCAATAAAAGTGTAAATCAAAAGTTCAAATGTTTCAATTTTACCTTACATTTAATTATAATAGATTTACATCAAGTAAACGCCAATACCATTCAATAATACTGTTTTACCTTGGGAAGAAATGTACAGTTGTATACAGGGTGTTTATATTTGAAGGGGTGATTTCTCATGTCATTTTATGAATAAAGATTTTCATAAACCTACACAGGAAAATACATTGTTTATCAGATGCAAAATTTTTTGTGTAAATGAAGGTTGTTGTCGATAAAGTCTAAAAACGTCAACGTTACTCTATTTTAATCAATTTTTCGCAAATATTCAGGACATGACGAAAAATGTTTTTATATGATAGACATGAAATTGAAGAGTTTCGTATTTTTATCTCAAAAACATGTGAGAATGCTTCAAGAGATTACAAAAATTGTAAGATAACTGATTCATTTAGAAATTCAGTAACGTAGGAACATTTTTTTTGTGATAAATCGATATTTAGGTAGGGGGCAATTTAATAAACCCATATTTACTAAGTTGTCCCCCTACCGCCACTGGACTTGTTGATATTTATCTAGTAAGTGTAATATCATATACATGTAATATATAACAGCAAATGAATTTATTCATCAATTTCGAGCCCTGAAGCTCCAATGTCTCTAATTAACATTCCAGCTCATTTAACTTAGCTACTAGATATGCAAGTTTTCTTCAAATATTATCTCGAAATATTCTATTAAACGGTATACGTTCGACTATTTTCGACTATCAGAGATAATTTTACACATCTTAAATGTATTAGCTCTAAGGAAGGCATTGTGGTTATTACATTCCGTTTTTACCATTGTTCAAATCATTGGGGTTCGTTTAAAGACGTAATATCAATCTTAGTTTAATAGGTATTGTCATTAACCTTCAGTTTCTTTGATATCGAAAAAAGTTAAGAGTTATTTCGAATCAGACAAAGCAACCAATTTATCTTCTATAATATCCCTGCTAGAGAAGATTATCCTTATAAAAAGTAAATGGTCGTGCTATAGTTTTCACTGCAATATACTTTAATTAAAGTTAGTAAGCACTCAAGACTGTTGTATATTTATATTGGCTATTGGGAAACCAGATATTCTATTTGTTCGTTTCGAATTAGATAATCATCCAGATGTAACTGACTTTAAGATGTATTAACATTTAAATGAATAATTACAATAATACGAGTCACGAACTTATATTTATATATAAGTACTCATATGAAAATTACACATTCCTCTATATAAAATTTCTCATTAATTGTAAACTCTGAATGTAGGTTGACAATGTTTATATTGTTCACTTATAACCAGGTACATACTGGAGAAATTACAAATGCTTTGAAAACTTCGATAATCAATTACGAATTAGATATTTCCTCCGATTTGCATTAATCCTATTGAAACAAAAAAAAGAAGGCATAAATTCTGATTGCAAAAATTTTCCAGGACAAGAAAGCGTATAACTGCATCAAGAGGCAAAAATTTCACCTAGTGTGAACAGTCCTCACTTGAAATGAATACTTCACATGAACAAAAGTCCAGTAGGTTCCTTGAATATTAAAATTTAATGAAATAATTTTACTAGAACTTTTCCGACAAATTGCTTCTAATAAATGACAGAAAGGGTGAAAGTTTTGCAGATTAATATATCTTGTCAATTTGCAAATGTATTTTTCATAAACAAAAACACGTTGCACAAGAAAAGTTTGTCACCCACAAAAAAATACAATTTTCAATACAAAGACTTTCAGTCTTATACTTAAGCGTATTTAGCGTTTTAAATTAACACAAATGAAAAATTGTGTAACTTCGAAAGTACTTCGGGTTTTAAATTAACACAAATGAAAAATTGTATGATTTCGAAAGTAGGTACACAGAAATGCTCAGTCGCTTTGCGGATTTATATTTTTTGTCAGCTTTCAAATGTATTTTTAATAAAAAAAAAAATGCACATTCACTAGAAAAGTTTGACTTCCACAGAAAACCGCAATTTTCAATACACAGACTTTTAGCCTTATTAAACGTATAAATCGTTTTAAATTAACACAAATAAAAAATTGTGTTACTTCGAACGTACATGTAAACTCTGAGCCTGAAGTATTTGAAATAATAATCATGTTTCCACTATTATTTTGTTATGAAAGTCCCACGTTCAAGAGATAAATTCAAAAGATAAGGTAACGAAATACTCAACTGAAATTCAATCGATCTAAAAATTTCTGTAACATCTTTACACAAACCGCTACAAATCTCATTTGAAAATACCTTCTTCTAGATGAAAATGTCTTTAAACTCAACAATATTATATCCTATCTCAGTTCGTTGATTCTTAGATAAAACGAGTACAGTTATACCATTTCATGGTAAAGGAATTAGAAAATTACTTTATTGAGTATAACACTAAGTAAACTGAGTAAAATATATTAGCATGATTCACAACGTAAATTTATTGAATATCATATTCAATTAATTATGTACTAGCGTCATTTTTATCAATGGAATTGATGTTGATTATTGCAAACAAAGATTCAATTCAAAAAATTCAAAATGAATCGGTTTCATTTGATTGTTTAGTGATTCGTAATGTCAACCCATTTCAAAATTAAAGTGTTCAACTAACGCTAAAAACGGTAAACAATTGTGCTCTACTTATCACCATTACGATGACCTCCTCAGAAAAAAGTAACTAGTTTAAAAAATGGGTGTTTTCTTCACCACTTCAATTCTTACTGCTTTGAAAACAAAAAAAAAAATATACAAAAGCTGAAGCTCACTTCACTATTATTATCGAAATAGGGTTAATACAGGTAGACCGGAAGTATAAAATTTTAATCACGTTTTCTTCGAATAATTTTCAATTATTTTCAAAGAAAATACTTTTACTAGGAAACTACCGCACTCTCTCTTCAGGAATATATTGCTTGTTTTTCATGACGCAAATTATTGTATTAGAAGTATAACATTATTGTATCAGAAGTTAGAACTCATTTTTACTGTACCATAAATGAAATTATACTTGATTTTTTAAAATCATTCTCCCGTTTTCTTTCGGACACGTAATTTATGGAAACATCTAATCAAATTTTCGTAATTACATTTTTCAAAAGAAAGAAAATACTTAGAAAGAATAATCTCAAAAGTAAAACGTTTTTAACATGTAACTGTCTCAGCAAAAAGCTAGTTTTTGCGAATTTTTGGCCGCCCACAGAGGCTTTTCTCTTATCTAAGCCGAAAATTGTGATTTTTCAAACGATTTTCAAGCATTTGTTACGTTCTTTACAATTTATTATCTCCATATACATAAAAACTGAGTACATCTCATCAGAAATCTACGAATCGATGACGTAAAAACAAACGAGTGATAGGTTTAAATTTTCCGGAATGATCACGGATACGGAAATTCCACCGCAGGAATTATCAATGACGTAATAACTGCGACGAAAATATTAAGCAAACAACTCAAACCATTCACAGATTTCTAATCCAATAATGAAGAAGTAGTAGGCTTTCCGCGATTAAACAAGACACAATCGAGTATGGCACATATACACACTGACAATCACGTGCGCGTACAGTCCGCAATCGTTGGACAACTGACAATCGGCGACCAAGAAGAATAAGAATGGGTTGAACATGCGCCAAGTCTCCGAGTAGGCTCTTTACCACTTATGGTACATCGGTCACCGGTATACCGTACATAATCAGGTAGGCCGTTCGGCTGATCTGCACGTGTGGGAGTGAGTAGTAGGCCCTGTATTTTCTCGCCGCGTCTCTGACTCACTTCTGGATCTATGATACTATGTGTCGCGATTTAGAGATAGCTATCTATCTATATCTTATTCTAGCGTATAGAATAGTGTTTCTCGTTGTTTTTCACTACGCTAATCCCTTAGCACGTATAAACATTTCGCCACCCCCTAATTTGTGTTAATTTCATTATAATAATAATAATAATATTTATTTAGCTGAAGCTATACAAAAATCTACATATTTTGAACTGTCAATTTTTAATTATATACCTATCTCATTCAAAATATACTTTTTAAGATCACGCTTAAATATCTTAATACTAGTAGTACTTTTCAATATATTTGGTAAATTATTGAAAGCCTTAAATCCGTCATAGTATATGCTATTTTTGGCTTTTGAGAGCTTACAACTTTGGATATAAAAAGTATCAGTATTTCTAGTATTATAACCATGCACATCACTGACATATATAACATTTTTTACTACATTACATGGAAGCAACTGATTTTTTATTTTAAATATGAATATATATGAAGCAAAGAGTTTTCTTTGTTTTACAGACATTAGTTCCCAAGAGTTCAGCATAATTTGGATAGGGGTATACCTATTGCACTTTAAAATGGCTCGCATGGCTCTATTGTGTAACTTTTGTAATTTTTTTATTTTTTGTAATTTTTTTATTTTTTCTTTAGTCAAACCAAATATCAATGTGGATCAATATTCAAAATGTGGCATTATTATTGATTTGAACAGCAATAATTTCACATATGTCTACAGGTTTTTTTCTATTCTTTTCAAAAAATTGATTTTTTTTTAGAAATTTCAGATGATATGAAATCAACATGATCATTGAAACTCAATTTTTCGTCTAACATAATGCCTTAATATTTTACTGTTTCTACTCTTCTAATTTTTTGTGCATTAATCTTTATAGTTATATCCTCATTTTTATTGATTTTGACGGTTTTACTTGTACCCCATCTTGTACAATATTGTACAGTCATACCCTGTTCAACCGCAAATAATTTGAAGTATTCGATTTCTATTGCAGCCTTGTACTTGTGAAGTTGATATTTTTCTTGAAAATGCTATTGGATTTTAAATGTAACAAACACTTGTGCGATATGACAGAAACAAGTGCATGCTCCAAATTAAGGAAGAATTTACTAAATCCAATTATTTTTTTATTCGATTAAAATTTCTGTTGATGATATCACTTTTAAAACTTATAATTGTTGCCTGGTTCGTAAAAAAACGAACGTCGCGATTTCAATTCGATTCATTTTCGATTAATTTTATTAAATTTTTCGAATTTCTCAAAAATTGATTTTGTTATCTCAATTAATGCAGATTTTTTTAATTAGGGACCCTTAGTTGAACTCAGATAACGAGGTGTCAATAGATTGATATTTGCATATTCGCATATTATATCAAAAATATTTGATAATTTGATAATTAGCATATTATTCAAAAATATCGATATTTTGACCAATGTCATTGATGTCAATGTCAATGACCAATTCCGCAAATGAAAACGAAAAAATTTAAAATTGTTTTCGTACATCAATCAAATGCAGGCTTCGAATAAATCACTTGAAAAATTCCAAATGTTTGTATAATAAACACATAGTTTCTGATGTATGTACTAACCACGAATTACAAGCATTAAAGAAAAATTGGAAAACATGATCAAGGGTGAACATTTTTTTGCAAGTGTCAATGCCAGCAAACATGCACTCCTTAACATAGTTTGAAGCGATAAACTGCGAAATTTCACTCTTTCACCAAAATTTAGTTAATGCTGATAATTTTTCTCAATTTAGTTTCAATTGGAAAGACGGCTTTGAAGCAGGACTTACCTCACATAGTTTCTCAAATAAAAAAAGCAAAGGAGTATAAACATATAAATGTATCGAATGTATATATTGGGCAAATCATACCTAATCAACAATCGGAAAAGAAATATCAATGTTATCGTTATTATAACAGCCTTTATGACCAGAAGATTTTAGAGTGTTGTGCACTTACACGCATAGTACTAACATATAGTTTATTACTGAAAGGATCAATAAAGGTCTTGCGATTTGTAACACAAATATCATGAATTTATAATCTGCTATTAGTTTCAAAACTAGTGGAGTATTCAATTCAACTACGAGTGACAATTACGCAGGATACAATTCGAGTATCCATGTGGGACTTTTAAAAAAACGCCACAAGTAGTTTGAGTGGATTTGCAATTTGTACGATGCCTAATCAAATATGAGATTTTTGAGTTTAGAGTCTCCAGAATTTCATTTTTAGTTGTTAGCTGTGGTCCGGTTTTTGTAGCACCTACACTTATAAGAATTCACACCTGTAAAAATGGAGATATCAAGAAGATCCAATTATAGAGTTTCAACATAACACATTTATTACCCGTATAAAATTGTTATAGGAACATTGGAAGTTCCCAAGACTGTAAAAGACATATGCCATACCGGTCACCACATTCAGTTGGGAAAAAAAATCTTTAAGTGGGAAACCATCAACACAATATAGACGGGCCTCGAAGTGAATTCAAATTCTTAAACTGCAAACCGGAATTTCTTTTCAGAACTTACTGCAATGAGACAAAACATCTTAGTTATACCGGTTTTTCAGATTATAAAGATTTCCTATAATGTGAGAATTATGAAAAACGAAGCAAAACACCACGAAAATATGTTTATGGCTGGTGATCCAAACATTCTAAACCAGCCACTTTTCGACACAAAAAACAATATATTTCCGCCTTTGTATATAAAACTAGGTCTCATGAAGCAATTTGTTAAAGCTTTATCAACTGAAGGGGACTGTTTTAAGTATATCATTTCAGCATTTCCTAGCTTGTCATATGAGAAGATAAAGGCAGGCATCTTTGATGCGCCACAGATTCAGCAACTTATTAATAAAGAACGTTTCATTGAAACAATGACCGAACTTGAAAAAAATGCTTGGTTGTCATTCGAAAGTATTGTCAAGGAATTCCTTGGAAACGTACGAGCCCAGAATTACGTCTAAATTCTTCAACAACTCTTAGAAAGCTTTAAAAAGCTTGGCTGTAACATGAGTATATAACTGCATTTCTGACATAGCCATCTTGCTAACTTTCCAGAAAATCTAGGCGCTGTTATGTGATGAACAGGGCGAGAGATTTCACCAAGATTTGTAGGTCATGGAGGCAAGGTATCAAGTTAAATGGGATGCCAGTATGATGGCTGACTACTGTTGGAGCATCAAGCGAGAATGTCCCCAGATTGAACATTCTAGGAAAAGTTATAAGCCAAAATGTTTACCCTAATATCTTTTTTCATTTTTTGTATAAACACAATCTAACTTTCAAAATTATGATACACTTTGTATGAATTAAATATTGTAATATGTTTGGTTAGTACCCACTTAATTATCCTCTGTATTCCCATTTTGTATGACGTTTTGGGGTAAAGAGAGGATATCCTGTAGTTTAAAACTTGACCGGAGACTTGAATTCAGAGACCAAAATAGAGTCAAAAACAAATCACATATCTAAGACAACAAAATTGCTTTTCCCCAGTATTATGATAAAAAATAAGGTCTTTTTGCTATCGTCCCTCTTATTCAATGCGTTCTCTGACCATATATTTAAAGAAATATTGCTAAACATAACACAAGGAATAATAATGAACGCTGAAAAATCCCAATGAAAGAAAACACTACAATGAGAGATTTGTCATGTTTTGTATTACCAATCTTCGAAATGAAGCAAAAGCGTGGAAGCATAGATGCATTTGAGATTAGGTGTTACTTTGGTGAGTTTCTATGAATACACCAAGGATCACATGAACTTGCAAAGTAAGTTTTTCGGTAAAAAACTAGAAGGTCTTGCTAATGTCAAACGCACAAAAACTCATTAATCGAAGGCTTATCGTGTACGTTGCTAAACAAATTTCTACATAACCGCGAGCGATCATAGTGGGTAAACGATAAACTCAAAGTTGAAGAATGTTTGCAAACCTGGACTGAAACAGACATGAACATATACATTTTGAGCGACAGAGGACAAAGTAGTACCTACTGTGAAATGCGATAACCATCTTCACAACATTGATACACCAAAAAGAAGTAAACGGAAATATTTTCATAAATGTGGATTACTCATTTAAAATTTACGAATTGTACAATCATCCGATTTCCTAATGTGGGTATATTAAATTCGATATATAGACCGCCAACTGATCATGTATAGAATCAAACCCACTCTTGCTTCATATACAGGTCTGCTCAGTTTAACGGAATAAATACCATGAATAACAATTTTCTACTTTACGCCCACGTTTTCCAAATGCGTTACTAAAGGTGGAAGCAATATCAAAAATTATTCCTTGCAACTGCTGTGCTGTGACGAAACTTTGTGTGGGATTAACCTTAATTAGTACGTGGAATTTTTTGCGGCTGCTTATGTTGCCCTCCAATTTTACTTTCATTGGACTTAAGGAGAACATTGACTGAAATACGTAATAGTTACCACAAGTCACCTTTTCACTTCTGAAAAGTTGTGAATTGACGTTCACGAATTAAATGAAATTCAATTGTTGAAGAAGTAAGACCTTTTGATTAAATCAATATTGGAGCTAGTTTTCATTTTTCACGTTTTCTTCTTTAAATTATATTTATTAATGGTAATATTAGAAGGGAAAAAAACAAGGTATAAAAACATATAGAAGGTATAAAAACTAAGTAAAATCACAATTTCTAGATGTGAAAAGGCATTTCTGAAGAAAGATCGGTAGTCTAGATTTCATAATAATAATCTCATACACCTTCGTTGAAGTTCAAAAATACCCCTCCTCCAGAAAAACAGCGCTTAGGGTAAGAGGTTCAGGCCAGAGGTTAGAAACACTTATGAACTCATTTGTCATCTGTGAAGTAGATTTAATGAGTTTGAATTCCCGGTTAAGTCGTATACATTTATGAGTAGAAAACGATATGATCGGCAATGAATAGCTGAACTTGACAAGCCGAAATCGAGAGAAAAGAATTAATCACTTTAGGGAGATAACGAAAAAAATTTCCAAAATAGCGAATTTGGTATCGCCCCTGTGTGAGAACTGTGTGGCAATAGATGCGCCGGCATCGAAATTTTTTCAGACTCCTAAGACGTCGTAAGACTGCAAAGAGTTTTGATTGTGACCACGAAGACCATATACTAACTATAAATGATCCGAAGTTCACTTTTAAAAAGATGTATTTTGTGTATATGTAAAGATGTATCCCCCGGAAGCATCAATTCTTAAAGCATGTATCCTTGTATGTATTAATGACAGAATTTTTTTTTAATTTAGTGGACCTACAGTTTAACGCCGGTTCCGAACGGCCATTGGGCTTGTTATCAGTGTACATTACCCAACAACTATCATCATCATTTAACTACTTAAATTATAGAGAAACACAAACACCCATGTCTTCAGCGGGACTCGAACCCGAAACCTACCGCTCCATAGTCGGGTGTTCTGCGGACTATAGCGCCGCAGATGTACACTGCATAAATGTTTTACAGGATGGACACCTGAAGGCTGGGAAAAAAGTGATGCACAGACATATACTGGAAAGTAACATCATACTCATCATTTCATTTTTATTATTGTTGAAGATTTCGATTGAACTCAAAGAGCGCTAGGAGGTAGTCAAAGGTAATGTTGGAAATACACGTTGATTTGTTATTTTATTATTATCGTTGAGTTCATGAGCGAATTTTATTGAAATTACAGAATATAAAAGTTCTTTACGAACTGAAAATGTGAGAGTACACATTCACGACGTAGATAACATAATAAGTTTCTTTGTATTTCTCAATCTATTTGAGAAATATAAAGCAACTTATTTTTATAGTACGGTACGATGAAAATCTGCATTATCTCAAAATGATGTCACATGAATGAACTATAATTTTGACAAGAACCAAGAGCTATGTTCTCTGTTCATTGTATGCAGCAGAGACTATGGACTATCTTGTATTAATACATTATTAAAATACAAGGAAAATGAAGCAAAAACCTTTCTTACTCTGATAATATATTATCAAATTATATTCGGAAAAGTAAGTACCTATGTACACGAAGAATATTCAATTGGAATCTATATATTGCACACATTAGTTCTGCAACTGCTTAAAAAGGTGTGAAATTCTTAGAAGTATCTTGGAAAGGAACATACTTAGTAGGCCACTAAGAACGGTACATTTGTTTTTTGCACTGAAAGGAGAAGTACGACCTTGAGCAATGTGCCTATATAAACTCCACAAGCCGGTTTCGCAAAACAAAGATGAATTGGAAAACATTTCATTGGAAATGGTATAATTTCCTAAATTAAGAAATTATTCAAAAGCATATCTCCTGCATGTCCTTGCTATTTGTATTAAAATAAAAATATTTCCTGAATACTTTAATTATGTCAAAAAAATTAATCGAGATGACGAGATGAAATCAGTTAATTTCAAGGATTATCAGCATTGTTCATTAATGAAGTCAATAAAGTGAATTGAAATGGCGTCAAAATGCTTGCAAAAACATTTCTCTGAAAAGTTTCGAATAGTATTATAAAACTTTATCATTTGAATTTTTGGATGATAGCTAGTGGACACAGAGTGTCCAATATGACCACTAATCCACTAATGTGCAAAGGGGTAGATCCACCTTTTTCAAAGCCATTTTTAACTATTACTAAGTATCCTTCATATTTCTAATGCGTGCATCTTTCTCTATTCTCAACTCTCATAAATAGGAATTTGAATAATGCCACAATTTTACAGGATGTATCAAAACATTTGCGGAAAACAAAATCAAGAAAATTTTGTGTCAAAAAATTAAATAGTTATTATACTGATGAATGGTACATAATACCACTGTTTGAATTAATATTTTTCGGCTAGAAAATCTTTACATTATTTCATTCATGAACTGTTTTCTGGAAAAATTGCAGAAGACCATGAATAAATATGAATACTATTATATGAACCTATCCCAACTAATTCTTTTCCATGTCATAGCAGACGCTTTTCTTTGAATTCAGTAGAGAAGAATGATAGTAGTCTATTTCATCCCCTTCATTCATTTTGGAAAATTGAAAATATATGCAAAACGTGTGTTTTTATAATAGCTATAACTCCGTTATATTCTACTGTTGTATTTTTGGTTTTGAGATAAGAAATGAAGAAAATTTTTTTGTGAAATATTCTGAGATCTCTCATAATTGGCTTTTGACAAATTCATATAACAAATTACCTTTTTCATTGACCAATGAATCTCTCGCTCAAGTTTTATGCATTTGTTATGAGAAATAACAAAATTGAGATTTTCTGAAAATTCTTATGAAGTAGGTAACATTTTATCAATTCGATTTTGTGAATATTTTTCGTTACTTCGAAAGTAAAATTTGAATTGTATTTTCAGAGGTTCAAAGACCTACGGTTTGTTCCATTTTTTTGAAGCTCCCTAGTAGGTTACGTGCGCAACCTGGAAAGCCATATTTAATCCAAATTGGCTCGAATTTCACTTTGGTTACTTTGATGTATAAGTACGGTTTTTCTATCTTCAATATTTATAATTCCTTCGTGCGCATTTTGTTTTTTTCTCTCGAAATTCTCAAAAATAAGGCATTGAAAAATGTCGTGACAATTATATATTACTACAATGTTTATCACATCAAAGGATATGAGATGTATCACGACAACGTCAAATTATTCATAAATAATTGAAACACTCCAGAGGCATGTTATTCTACACGGTTGTTTCATCAGCTACTTTCATGTACCGAATGGTGCAACAAGATAACATTTTGTTGTACCTATCGTGTAATAGATTTTACAAAATGATACATTATAATGATGGTAACCAGGTCGTTACTCCAACACGTAACAAAAGGTGACACAATACCAATAGAATTTGTCAACTAGATGTTACAACGATCAATTTGTACTAATTAAAGTTAACGTTAGGTTTTCTTACAATCCCCCGGAAATAAAAGTGTATTTTCAGAACGTGGTAAGTAGCAATGTCTAATTGTGCTATTTTACTGAGTTCGATATTTTGAAACATTCATGTAGAGTGAAACAAGGAAGTCGACAGACCGAAACAATTTCGTAAGGTCACCCTGAGACAACTTTTTGTTTCTTCATTCAAAATTGAATGTTTCCAACCCATTACTTTTTAAATCGTTTCATTAAATTGTTCTTTTGGGTATCAAGAATGCAGCTAGCGTCAAAACACTGTTTTTTTCTGAATTTATTTTCTTAACCATATTTTTTATTAAAACAAGTTTGGTTTTTGTGAAAAGATTTCATAAAAACAGATAACCTAAATAGAGAATTAGTATATATTGTAGAATTTTGTTTTTAGTGGAAATGAGAAGTGAGTATTTTGATTATTATTCAAAATTTGAGTTGCTTTATGATCATAAGATGAATTTGAATACTTGAGAATAATTTTTCACTCTTCTATATTGAGAGGACGAAATCCGGAGGCGTTGCGCCATACCAAGATCTTCAGTGG
This sequence comes from Henosepilachna vigintioctopunctata, assembly GCA_030704895.1. Classification (NCBI taxonomy): domain Eukaryota; kingdom Metazoa; phylum Arthropoda; class Insecta; order Coleoptera; family Coccinellidae; genus Henosepilachna; species Henosepilachna vigintioctopunctata. The sequence goes on along the minus strand of JARQZJ010000112.1, from coordinate 41,754 downwards.
AAAATCTCACAAAGATTTGGAAGGACCGCAGTCTTTTCTAGTCTTGCCTAGATGCCTAGTCTTTTCAATCTACTTGTACGGAGTTTTGACATGGATTATTTGAGGATGCAAAATCTTCGCAAAATTGATGCGTTAGAAATGTGGTGCTGGAGACGCTTGCTAAGAATCCTGTGGACTGCACATCGAACCAATCTCGATTCTGAAGGAGCTAAACATCAAAGAGAGGGAGGCGTTGTACCATAGCAAGATCTTCAGTGGAAAATCTCACCAAGGTTCGACTAATGAAATGCCTAGATTTTCCAATCTTCTTGGACGGAGCTGAGACATGGATATTGAGGATGCAAGATCGTCGCAAAATTCATGCGTTGGAAATGTGGTGCTAAAGACGCTTGCTCAGAATCTCGTGGACTGCACATCGAACCAACGTCTTGATTCTGAAGGACCTAAACATCAAAGAGAGGTTATCGTCGACTGTGCAGCTGCGAATCCCTAAATTCTTTGGACATATAACCCGAAACGAAGGCCCTATCGAACGATTGGTGGTCCAAGGGAAAGTCGCGGGAAAAAGATCGCGTGGACGCTTTCCAACAAGGTGGAAAGATCTAATGAAATCTGTGACGCTTTCCAGCATCAATGAAAACTCTAGAGCCGCTAAGCATAGAACAGTGTGGCGCCGTATCCCTTGGGACGCAGTGGCACAAGACCGAGACACGGCCACGACCACTCTGTCAAGAGTGAACGTCTGGGAAGAAGAATATTGAGAGGTCGATGGTGTTGATATGATAAAGCATCATTCATATATATTTTTGTTGTTACTACTTTTTCTTGCGTGCGAAAATGTTACGTATCAAGCCAGAAAGCGTACAATTTGTGCCTTGTGAAGTAATTATTTGCGAATTCAAAGTGAATAGTGTACTTTTCACGATTTACTATTTTTCAGAGTTGGTGTTATGAGTTTCGATCTGATCAGGTTCTGTACAATCTGTTTGTATCATGATGTTTGTTTTACTTTTCAGCCGGATCCTTATATATTCATCTTGTACAAACCCCGAATATGACAAAGAGGCCGAATTTCCTGGTATAGGTACAAGTATAAGATGGAAGACGATACCATCCGATGTTATCATTCAGTTGAAATAAGTGCCGACTGAAGGGACAAAATATCAAGGTAGAAAGAAAAATTTCCAAGTGAAGAAACGAAGAAATTAGAACCGATTGAAAATAAAGACGGTGGTAAGGAAGAAATTCCACTCATAAACAAAGTGCATTTGAATATCCCACCGAATAAGTAGACAGGAGTTAGTTTACTACAGCAGCAAACAAAACCTATGAAGGTAAAGAGTGACCTCGAAGATTAAGAAGATAGACGCTTATCCGGAAAACATTCTTCTGGTAAGTAAAGCAAGTGCATTCGAATACAATACAAAAGAATCAGTAGATATCCGTTAGTGGACTGCAGTTGCAAGCAAAACCTATGAAGCTACAGAGCGACCACGAAGATTGAGAATATAATTGCTCATTCTGAAGAAATTCCACTAGTAAGTAAATCAAGTTCATTCGAATAAATCAGTAAAAATAAAAAATAAACCAAAAAATCAGTTAATAGCCATTCGTGGTCATCAGCAAGCAAACATTTTGAAGCTACAGAGTGACTTCAAATATTCACCCTTGCAATGTAAAAGTACTGCCAAAATTCTGGTCCGATGTGGATAGAAGCAAAAGTGTTAACGGCTTGGTGAGTAATTAAGATCGTACAAAAGTAGTCCGAACATTTCGCATTCGGTGCAAAAATCACTGTACAATGTGCGAAGTGTACAATTTACGCCTTGGTACGTATATGTTGAACTTTCTGAATTGTAATGCTAGATGCAATCATTTGAACAACATCTGAACACATAACTGAGAATAACTCATTGGAGAGATTTGTTCGTTAATTTGTGATAATGCATAGCAAAAAATACACTTTGTTCCTTGTATTATGTGCTTGAAAATGTAATAATACTACTGAATTGCAGTCGCAAAATAATAAATGAAGTGATAAAAAACAAAGTATATTTTCCTCTATAATGAGATTAACTCATGTTAACGTTCAACACGTTGTTAACTCCACGTGATTTAGTAATATATAATATTTCAGTTTTAGTTTGTTTCATTTTCGTTGACTTATAAACTATATTTCATTTATTTCTGTTTTTCACTAACTGTCTGTATTTCACTAACTACTCGTGACTTTGTAATAGACTTGTGACTTTGTTCAGTTTGTTCCAACTATTAATGTATTTCACTATTCCATTTTTTTTTATTTTCGTTGTATGTATTCGCTTTAATTTCTATTTTTTTATTGGAATTTTTATTAAATCTTTCTTTTTTTATTGTTTTCTTTGTTATTATTTGTATTCAATTTTTCATTTTTTTCCCTGTAATTGGATGTTATCTGTTGGGAGTGAATGTATTATTATTATTATTAAACACTCCTCGTCATCAACTCACAATATTTCCTATTCAGTTTGTCAGAAAAAAAAACACCTCGTCGACATATCCGAAAGAACGAGTATTCAAAAGGAATCGTTCTGCCGATTTCCATTTGTCGACTATCATTTACGAATTTGACCGTAACCAATGTGCCCCACATTCGTCGAAATTGCGCAATTTGGACCACACCGTCGTCACCTTCGGTTTCAATAACGATCATCCACATAATTCTTGCCCATCGCGGTACACTCACACGCGAGGCGCCCACCTCGGAGTAGGTACCTGTAAACGCGTAGGCCCCTCGAGTGAAACACGCAACCTCGGGGCACCCATTTAGGGGCATAAGCGAGAGACTCCGGCGATATTTGTGTGGCAATAATCGGCGTTCCTACGAAACGTCACGCGCACATTATTCGTGCAAATGTGCCGCAAATGTTCATCAATTAGACATAATCGACGCTAAGGAAAAGTGGACGATTTCTGTTGAAGTTTGTAGGAGTAGCAAATCGGTGCATTCGATTCGAAAATGTGAAGCAAGTCCCATTTTAAGATTCTCAAGCTTTCAGTGACCCACTCGATTCAAATGCGTATATATACAGATCAAATAAGGATACAAGGAAAAACATATAGTGTGTACAGGTACACCCGTTCAAATAAAACATTTCCCTACTGCAATGAGTTGTATAACAAAATTGTTTACAGGTGTAATGCCCCCCAAAATGCCTCCGGTTTAATAGAAAATTATACAAGACAATCTATATTATATTACGAAAAATATATCATAAACAACGTGACTATACGTCCTTTTTTATCGAGGCAGTCCCGTTTTAATCTTATGTGTCCCGTTGTCTCCAAATATAGCCCTGGGGCGCAAAAATATCAAGTTTTGCGTAATGGTGTGGACATTTTGTCGACTGGCCTACTTCTCGAGCATTCACAAATGTCTGCAATTATCAAGAAACATTTTCCAAAATCACGAATGTGTGTTTTTGTATTCGAAAAGTGTCCAGCATTAGGCACAATAAATCCATGAGATTTGAATGCTGTTGAAATTGATTTATTCACATGAGGTACAAACGTGAATTTCTGATCAAATATTATACCGAGATCTCGAATTTCGGTCAGAATGGTTTCGTTAATTGTGTAGTCAAATTGTATAGCCGTTTCTTTTTAGTGAATGTGACAACGTTACATTTAGTTACATCAATATTGAATTTATTGTGGTAACACCAATCAGAAAAGGCGGTGAGGTCATCCTGTAAGCTTATGCAGTCCTCTTATGTTTCAATTTTGGGATCTATTTACAAATCACCAGCATACATGAGATCATGAACTCCTAGACGGTCTATTAAATCATTTACAAAAAGAAAGAAGACTGGGCCTAATTTGGAGCCTTGTGGTACACCCGAAAGGACTGTATATACATATGACTTATGACAATCAGATTGTACAAACTGTGTTCGATTATTTAAATAAGACTGAATTAGGTAAACTAGATCTTTGGAGAAACTTGACTTGCCTTCTAATGAATATACGAAACAAAATTGAGGATTCTTCGTGTTATCCTACCATCTTACATATTACCGTTTAGTAAGCGAGGTTGATATTTTGAGCGAATATGGAGAAAACCTACAATTTTATTATTTTCTAAAAGCATCACCAAGCAAGGTTGTTCGTCTGATACGTACAAGAATAAGTAGTTTAAAAAACATTTTGCATAGTATTTTTGATTCATAATAACTGAGACACTGCGATTAGAAAACTTAGCTCATTTCCTTGAAACAGCTGAACTTAATGCAATCTCTGAACAAAGGAAAAAACAGTGAATACTCCGAGGTGGAAGAGTTCATTTGTTAATCATTGTAAATACGTTTACTTGTTATTTCCCTCGTTGCAGCAGCCTAAAAGAGAATTTTCTAAATAACAGAGGTATCTTATGATATATACGACTGAACAATTTCTTATCGATTGCGAGGTAAAACTTGAAAGTAACAAACATACAAACCAATAACATATCAATAAAAAAGGTACTTAATGTAGTTACAATAATGAAAATGTGAAGAAATATGAAGTGTTTCAATAAGGTGGTTTGAGAGTATATGTAAATTTTATGTTACTAAAATGAAAAAATTTTCAAATAGAATACAAAGTGTTTAAATTCACGAAGATATTCAGAAACTCCTCCTTAATTTAATGATGAATGGTAACATATGATCTTGAATAAATTTACTCACAAGGCGAATGCTTGACGAAACATACTCTACGTTTCTTGTGAACTCTTTCAATCACCATAGGATTCTTAGACGACATTTTTTACACTGAAACGCTCTGATGAGATCAGAATTTACTCCTTCTCATGTGACCGTGGCCGTCGCCATCAATTTCCAATTTGTAACGAATTGATGTAATTAGATAATGCCATGGGACCAGACCGATGAGGTATTTTCACAGGAGACGAGCCTGAATTCAATTGCCTCAATTTCCAAGATTCGAACAATGGCATATAATCACTATTAATAGAGGACATCAATCAAACCTCCAATTATGCGAAAACCTTCGTAGTTGTTATCAGAAGTTTCAGCCATTGCGAAGGATTTTTTAATGTGAACATTAATTAGAGGAATTTTATTTAATTGAAGGAATAATTTATCGTTTTATTGCTTGATAAAAGGATTCATTTTCAATTTATGGCTCCGAAGTTGTCGGTGATTTACTCTTATCAAATGCGCTATATGACTATTAGGCTGATGATTTATATTCATAACACAATAAATAATAATATCCCAAAAGACAAAGGAATATTTATGCTGCAATTTGTTGCAATTTACTTGCACCATATTCTGGGGAATCAGTTGAAGAAGTTGAAAATATAATAAAGCCTTCTGGGACCGTTCAATTATTACGTAAGCACTATTGGGGGACGTGGGGGTCTTTGCTTTGCTTATTTTGGATGACATGGGGGGCAGGGGGGTCTAGAAGATGATTACATCATCAGATGTTATTTAATTTTTAACATATATGACAACCCTCACCTTGCTTTTGATATATAGCTGATGTAAAACTTAAACGCATTTTCTGAGATTTCCTCAAATAATTCATATGTTTTAATTACCTTGAGTAATAAGTGAACACGAACACTGACAGGAAAGTTAGACCCGTAAGAGCCGCTGGTTGTCGTGCTGATGAACTGATGTGCATTATTCAAAATTTAGAGCAGGATGATGTTGAATGACCCCATGAAAATTACCAAAATTGGATGAAAGTGAGCAGACTCACAACTCTGAGCAGCAAAAGTCCAATGTCATCGAAAAAAGAATCATGGATTCGGGTATCATAGTCTGAGGACTGTTAATTTCAATAAATACGTGTAAACAATTTTAAGTAAGTTTTTATGTTCGTGATGTCACTTAATATTATAATATTTTTGTACCTCACTCTATGTTGAATACCGCATCTGTAAAATCTAATCCCTATAAAAAACCATTTTATTATCTTTAGAATTTCTGCTCATTAATCATTAAAAAATCAATATATAAATTAAAAAATGTTTACGTAAGCATGGGAGGGAGGGGGTAAGCAGTTTGCTTACTTTTGCTGACAAGGGGGATGGGGGGGAAGTAAATAATTGTAATAAATCTGCTTACGTAATACTTGAATGGCCCCTCTGGAAAATCTGGTGAGGTGATACAAATGCAATAATTGTTGCAAATTTGCGAATGGTCAGACTTGAGATCCAAGAGGAATTAAATTTAACGAATTCGAGAAAACCTTCGTAGTTGTTATCAGAAATTCCAGCAATTGCGGAGACTTTTTTGATGCGTACATTAATTAGAGGAATTTTATTTAATTGAAGGCATAATTTATCGTTTTATTGCTTGATAAAAGGATTCATTTTCGATTTTTGGCTCCGAAGTTGTCGGTGATTTACTCTTATCAAATGCGCTATATGACTATTAGGCTGATGATTTATATTCATAACACAATCAATAATAGTATCGGAAAAGACAAAGGAATATTTATGCTTTACTAATATGTTGCAATTTACTTGCAGCATATTCTGGGAAATGAGTTGGAGAAGTTGAAAATACAATAAAGCCATCTGGAAAGTCAGGTGAGGTGATACAAATGCAATAATTGCTGCGAATGGTCAGACTTGAGATCCAAGAGGAATTAAATTTAACGAATTCTCACACCGCTCTTGATCATTTGAAAAACGTACGATAAATATCGAAGCTCGATAACAATAAAGATATACTCTTCAACAAAAATAATAAAGATAATAAGAGATTGTGTCGAATGAATATTCCCTGATCTCTTGGTGGAATATCATTGACTATATTGAATAGAAAACACTTGGCTTAGTTTCCTAAAATTATATTGTTTTTAGGCAATTCTTTCGGAGTGTTATCCCACGTTCAAATGTTGAACTGACACTGTTCAACTCCTAAAATGAGGTAACAACCCTCATTGAGGTAATTGTCAAGAAACTACATCATTTTGTGAAACCACGCTAAGTGTTTTTCATTGAAGATAATATCACACCACCCTGTTAAGAAATTATAAGAATTTGCATTATGTATGGAGAACAGTGTTACTTATCAAAGTCGGCAGACCTGACCACATTATTATTTATTTTTGTATTCCACAAATTTGAAACGCAAGTTCACGTTTGGAGCTTGAATAGCAACTAAATGACAATATAGAACTTAAATTGAATGAGTGACCAATAATGTAGTTCTGTAAGAAAGAAAACAAAATGAATTTTACCAATCAGAATTGAAGCTATTAGACCGGTCAATTTAGACATAAAAATAGTTGTCAAATAACAAAAATTTCCGAAAATCCCAATATTGGTGAAGAGCTGCGGTTTGCCATTACAAATAAAGTTTTAGAAATCCCCATCGATTCTATGTGTGCTAATAAAGTTTTTCGGGGTCAAAGGTCAACATATGAGGTTTTTTGGATTTTTTTCGAAAACAGGTTTACCAAAAACACCTACAACCAAAGTTGTAGGTCTTAAAATTCTCTACAGAAATGGACTTTATCAGACCATTCCTACAGAAAAGAGTCTACAAAAAAGTTCTCTACAAAAAAGAGTCATATTATACATGGTATGCACAGTCATCATAAAACATAAGGCACTTAAGACAAGTATAAATACCTATTTGAGTCTCTTTTATATATATTTTATACTATCCTAAAAACATTTATTCAAAAGATAGTCAGTCTCTAACTGAATCCCCTCTTTCCCCGTGGCATTGAAAAGCATCTGAAAATTTAATGCAACAAACACAACCAATTGTAGTTGATGAAGATGTTGATTTTTTTTTTTGACTTGACTCGATTTTTGACTTGATTTGACTCCAATAGATAAAATTTTTCATTTTCTCAAACCCGGAAGAGCTCAACAGCGAACAGAAATATATTCTTCAGAAAGTTTATCTGCTTATCCAAAATGACAAAACTATATTTTAATTTTACATGCGATAATCATCTGCGAAACTTCGTCAGCAATGTACAGAAAGGTCAAGATGTCAGTAATAAAATTATTCGAAAAAAAATATTTGACTAACAGCATTAAAGTATTTACAGAAATTGATTCCAGACCTCAAACAATAATTAAGGAAGGAATTCGCTTTATATCTTATGGTTTGTGGAGCTCCAAAAAAAATTACTTATTGATAAACACCGAGATTTAACTTTTGTAAAACAAATACACGAAACAAGAAACAAGTACAACTACCATGTCTTCCTCCAACATCGGCATCTGCTATTCAACACTTGTATCGAGTATACTATCAAGTTCAAACATGGCTAGGCAATCAACTAAACCCAGAAGACAGGGGTTGGAAATTGATAGACAATGCTCTGCAACCGATTCAAACTTTACTCCCATCAAGATCAGTCTTGCTCAAATGTCCAGTTGAACCCAAAGAAGAAAATTCTTCTGATTTCGATGAATAGACCAATGACTCGACCACATTTAAACAATTTATGAACATCCAGCAAGAGAGAGAAGAAGAGATCGAAGAAGACAAGACGGTTGAAGTAGACTTTCAAGAGTATGAATCTCATTGAAATATCTGAAAAAATTAAAACAATAGTTAACTCAATAATCGATAGCAATATCAATAATCAATATCAATCATAAGGTAATATCTAGAACTTGAAGGGTATTGTTTCCTTAAATTATCCTAAAATTGTTATGACACTGGAGTAGGCCTACAGGGGAACACGGTAAAAAATCGCGTCGAGTGCACTACATCACAGGTGGCGTGGAAATGTGAACACATCATGTATAATGTGACTCTTAGATTCGCGATATCACACAATAACTCTTAGGGAAAAAATCATAAGGACCATTTTTGTAGAGAATTTTAAGAGAAATTTTGAGGTTTTTTTTTTGAGAAAACTCACCATTTCGACAAAAATCCAAAAAACCTCAAATTTTGACCTTTGACCCCGTATAACTTCTGTAGCACGCATAGGATCGATGGGGATTTTCGAAACTTCATTTGTAATGGTTAACCCCAGCTGTCCACCAATATTTGGCCTTCCGGAAAGTTTTGTTTTTTCAAATGTTCAAATGAGATATTAATCGAGTGAATACCTCACATAAAACACAAGTTCTAATAGAAGCTGATTTCGTATTTCGAATTTCGGAAAAAACGAAAACTACGACCTTCACAAAGCTCAACTATTATAGCGAGACAACTTTCACAATAAAATATCCTAATTTAAGGCATCTGGTACAGTTTTACTTGATTTACTGTTTGGCCCATATCCATAAAAGCATACATGCTTTTATTTTATAACAACCACAACTTCTAATTATATAAGATTCAATCTGGACGTATGTGTATGACATTCTAGTTAATCAAGACGACATAAATGAATATCCCGTAAGCTCCAGACGATTTGTAGGTAAAAATACGACGTTTGGGTGATCTTTATTACCACTTGGAGTCTAGTGCACCTGTATACCGTTTATTACCAACTTCCTGTACGTAATTGCCTTATCCGAGACATTGAAATGAAGGTCAGGTACTTATGGGATGTAAGCTCCCAATGACTTATCAATTTGTAGTGAGTGTTTCACTCAGTAGTTAAAGCAACCACAACTTCATGAACTAATGGAAGTCAAAAACCCAATAATGACAAATTTCAACGAACAATGGAACGAACGAAAAGAGATTTTTAACGACTGAGATTGAATTCTAGCTTAACTCTTGGTGAAACATAATTCAATATTAAATTAAATCAAACACTTAGCTTAATGTTTCACGCGATTATATTCAACAATATCAAGTAGTCAACACGTTTTGAGCGTGAGCTCATCTTCAAGACCTTGGGAACATTAAGAGTCTTGAAGATGATAGAAACATGTTGACTATTTGATATTGTTAAATATAATCGTGAAACATTAAGCCAAATGTTTAATTTAATTTGAAAGAGATTTTATTGACTGAAATCAACTGGCGAGACTTATAAATTTGAAGATGTATTAATTTATGCTGATATTTCGAAACAAATCGCATCGTTTCGAAAACTTTTGAGTATCATCAATGTTAGGTACTGATTTTAAGCAATATCAACTGTCAGAAACAAAATATTTAACTATTGCTCCACAGCATTTCTGATCCACTAAAAAGAAGAGAAATAATTGAATTATGTCATTAAAATCAACATATTAATTTTCAAGTCTGGAACAATAAAGAACGAACGTACGTTTTTCATGAAAAATATTTGATACACACCCAGGCAATTCAATGAAAAAGAAAAATAGGTTGGTACCAAAAAAATGTTTATCTATTTTTCAAATTTTTTATGTATTGTCAACTTTCGAAACAGTTTAAAATTATTGAAGGTTAGGCAGCAAATAAGAAGAACAAATATCAAAAGTCCCCGACTTTTGATATTTTTTTAGAATGTTGGTGTTATTTTTTTAGACAAAATAACACCTCCGCCCTACTAAGAAATATCGACAAAGTTTGAAGCAACATCTTTCTAGGATTGTCAGCGTGATGATTCTTGAATTTTTACTCCTTTTGACTGAAGGAATTCTAAAAAATGGTACACTCTTTTGGGAGATTGATGAAAACATATCGAATTTCGAAATTATTGAATTTTCAAATTGTTGAAAATTTGATATAAAATTTCGAATTTAGTTGCATTAGATCAGCTAAATTGCTAATCAAACTACCTCGCGATATATCGGTTTACAGACGACATTATACCGTAATAACAGAAAAAATTTGCATTGAAAGACAAACGATAACAAAAACTCGTTCATTTAAAAAAATTTCATATATGTAAAATGAAAGTATGATACCCTACCCATGTAGGGTATCAATTCATTTCTATTTTAAAAAGAGGAGAATTTTTATTGTCGAAATACCTGTTGAATTTGCATACGATATTTGGTGATGACCTCATTGTTATTTGGCGAATCTATGAGTATATCCAAATATCGATAATCCGATAACACATGATTATTTATTTGAATTTCTATCGATAATAACATCGTATTTGCTCAAAAATATAGTCACTAATACCCTCAATTTGATTATTATGTCGCGCTTATATCGAATTCGTTTACGTGGTTTCGAAGCTAAAACAATGTTTTAGGTAAATAAACTATCCATTTAATATAATTCAATTATATTAAGTAGTTTGTTGATGAATATTTTTTATACAATGTTGAAAACAAATATTATACAAAGGAAAAACTAATGTAAGTACAAATAGTTACCAAGGTTTAGAGAAAATTGAAGAATGAATAGATGCAGCAGGTAGAACAAAATGTACCTTCTTTCATTTTCAGCCACTTGGTTACAACTGGAATAGTGTTAAATAATCTCAATATGGTCCAACATTGTTTGCAATTAGAGTATTTCGAATTACACTTAACAATGAGAGCTTTTTGGCTCTCATCAGAACGGCGTAGTCAAGTTTCAGATGTACGAACCTGGAGACGATAAAATGAACAAAGATTCACGAAAAGAAAGTGAACAATTGTAGTTTCCAAATGAACATTCCCCGAATGGAAGACTCGAACATTTGTTTCAAGGTTTAACTGAGAAAAAGATTAAACGAGTAAAATAAACCAAACGAAGTAAATCGAATTCGAAATATATTCGTGAGAAAGTAGAATATATCACCTGAGTGCATGGAATAACAAAAATTTTAAAAAAATAACGACATTATGTATATATATATATATATATATATATATATATATATATATATATATATATATATATATATATATATATATATATATATATATATATATATAAACAAGGAAGGTGAAACGGGAACAATGACATATGAAAGATCAACAAACGAAAGAATGAAGACAAGAATATTGGAAGATTGTCGGATTGAAACTATTGATGTTGTGTTGAAGACGATTTAACAGTGTTAACAAGACCAGAAATGAATAACGGTATTAGGCCATTCGATACTGTATTGCATAGTATTTTTACACATGTTTATATTTGTATTACAGAGAAAATTAAAATTAAAATTGCTGAAGAAGGACGAAACATCTCCTAAACGTACATAAAGGTAGAAATATCGTTTGTTTTGACATTGATAAACACGCGAATACTGTGAACAAATTGTGAGCAATAATCGTAAGATGAAAACAAAAAAGTAGTTATATATATATATATATATATATATATATATATATATATATATATATACAATTATACATATATAGTTAAAACAGCAAATGCTGTTTGGGCATTGATAAACACGCGAATACTGTGAACAAATTGTGAGCAAGATTCGTAAGATGAAAACAAAAAGGTAGTGCACAACAATTTGAAGAATACAATAACAAAAATAAATCTGAACAATGAAAAGATTCAAGTAGCTACATTCCTTGAGATAATATACGAATCGATCATGGTTTTTATTTCAGAAATTTTAAACAATGGAACCAATAAACCAATATTTGAATACTACGTCAATAAAACAAAGTGAGTGTGTTTACTAAGCTTTTTGAAAACAAAAAAGTATATATATATATATATATATATATATATATATATATATATCGTTTAGTTTTCTTGTGCTTTGCTTAATAACATAAGTGTGAAGGTTTCTTGGGAATGAGCACAGTTTGAAATTGATGGAGTAATTATTTATTCGACATATGTTTCGGCTCCAGGCCTTTTGTTGGTTGGTAATTGACTTCAATTTCACAAATCTTTCGTAAAACTGAATAGTGCGAGAATTATGGTCTATGGGTAACATCTGTAGGTTCCTTTGTTTAGGACATGAGCATCTTCCGATGAATTCTTATCTTTGGTTTCATGGGCGTGCATTTCTTGGATTTTAAATGTTATTTTATGAGATTATAGTATATTTTAGATAAACTATTTGTATCTGTTTTATCGTTTATGGCATTTTTTTCTTTTTTAATGTGAATCATTTCCAATAACTATAAATCTAGAACTATATTGGAAATGATTCACATTAAAAAAGAAAAAAATGCCATAAACGATAAAACAGATACAAATAGTTTATCTAGTATAATCTCATAAAATAACATTTAAAATCCAAGAAATGTACGCCCATGAAACCAAAGATAAGAATTCATCGGAAGATGCGCACGCATGTCATTTATAGTTAAAACAGCAAATGATGTTTAGACATTAATAAACACGCGAATACTGTGAACAAATTGTGAGCAAGAATAGTAAGATGAAAACAAAAAGGTAGTGCACAACAATTTGAAGAATACAATAAAAGAAATAAATCTGAACAATGAAAAGATTCAAGTAGCTACATTCCTTGAGATAATAAACGAATCGATCATGGTTTTTATTTCAGAAATTTGAAACAATGAAACCAATAAACCAATATTTGAATACTACGTTAATAAAACAAAGTGAGTGTGTTTACTAAGTTAGAAATCGATGCGCCATTTGTCACACTCTATATTTGAGATCCGGAAATAATATATGATCATTAGAAAGGCATCTCGCAGTAAAGTTGCGTTCGGTGCATCAAAGCTCTACTTAAAATAGACAGAAAGTCGATCAATTTATATGTCTAATTATCATTCATATCACATTGGACATAGAGAATAATTGCAAATTGTATGGTAATATTTCATAAATTTACATTTCTCCGAATCAAATAATGAATTTAACCTCTCATTAAAATTTTTAATCGAATCGAAATAAAAGTATGAATCGAATGATTCATAAAAGCCATTTTTATCGTAGAAAATCTCAATTAGTTCGAAAGATAACTACTTCAAATGTTCTTTTATAACGGAATCGTTATAACTGTTATTACCTAAGCACAGTGATGCAAAATTTAAGGGGTCCAAAATTTCCAAGATCCTGCGTGAAATGCGTAATCGCAGTTTGGAAACTAATTCGAACGAATACATTTGAGTTTTATTTTAACAGGCATTCTGGAAATTTTTTGGATTAAGTTGTTTAAGTGGAGTAAATTGAATTGGTTTTATCGCAAAAAAATTAACATATAAGTAATGTTGCTTTATATGTGTTGTTGATTTGTTTTGGAAACTTGTTATTAGACACATTTTGAATTCTATTTTTTTGTGGAAAGAATTAAATGTCATTACTTATTTGATGAGTAAGTATTCTTTGATATAAAAAGGCAATTATTTTTGCATTTTTAATGGAAGGTATTGATTTTCATTTGGGTGAAGGATCGCAACATTTGGACAAATGGAAAATTGAAGAGCCGCTTAGTCCTAATTGAATATTAATAATTTTCAAACTTTGTGTGTTCCTCATTTCGTATGATTTTGCCTAATTAGGGTCTAACTACACATGTATTGTATATTTTGAGATATTTGAAATTTATACTTGAGCGCTTTTCAATTAAGCGACGAGGAGATATACTTGTTTGTTGTATACCTAACACTTCCTCTGTAAATATTCAGTAAATCAAAAAAGTCATATTCACAAAAAATTTTACATCAGTCGTAAGACTGAACAACGCCAGAAATGAAAAATCATATTCGCTTCACAACTTCATTCAATTATGAGGAAATTTCAAACACGTGTTTTAAAAGAATGTGACAGTATCTTTCTGAAATCTAAGGTTCATTGCTCTGATCATCAGGTTTTCATTTCTGAATATAAAATTGAACAATAATTAAATATAATAATTGTGAAAGTATTATAGTAAATACAAACTGTCGCTGATATGAAAAAAAATACTCCACCGAATGCAAAATCGACGTAAATTATCCCATTGATATTTACTTTGCTAAACTGAAATTTATGAACAGAAACATTTTTCGATCTTTCATTATCGGTGTTATTATTTCTTTCTGATTTTCAGAGAATTTGATGTTGCGTTATACGACCTTTTACTTATTTCATTTCGAATTATCCACCACCTCGATTTTTCATAAAATCGCCATAAAATTAATGTTACTGGAGATTTTGTGTCGAAAAGAACAACAAAGACATCCAAATTGAGTTTTCGATATCATTGAATCCTAACAAACGACCCAAAATTAAATAAACAAACGTCACTACAAGAGTTCAACTACTTGTACTATTGCAAACGTCACCTGAATAACGAATCATCATAAAAAAACGTCACCTACTTTCTTATTTTAATCCAAAATAACCTAATATTAACACAACATTAACCTAATAAATTTAAGTATATCTATTCTCCTCATTTAATGATATTATGCAAAGTAATTATTATGAAATCTATCGAGTTAAACGTTTTCCCCATTGAAAATGTGAATTCGTATTCGTTGTTTTTAACACAAAATAAGCAAGTAACATAAATACCTTCCATTTAGATATTAATAATATCTAATTGTCTATATAACTAATTTAATTGCTGGGATGATTAAAAGTTTGAAAAATACTGTTATAATGATTCATCATCGCTGATAAATATGCAAACATTTAAAACCTCAATGTTTTAAGTCCGTGTTTTTAACGCGAAATAACCAGGATGTAAAATTTTCATTTGATTTACGTACTTCAAAGGAAAATGTTCCATTTCCTTGTTCGCTTTGCGAGTAATTGATACTGAACGAAAATGTAGACAACTCCGCCTCTAAATTTATTCAAAATAATGTGTTAATGAAAGAATACACAGAAACTGATTATCTGTCTATCATCGATACGTAATCTATATTAATAAACTGTCAGTGAGTAGGAGTCTGACACCGATAACAAAAATATTGACAGTTGCCATTCTAACCTGTAAACGGGCCCACAATATAATAAACAAGACCATTACCCTAACCACAATCAAACTGTCATACGCGACTGGGCGATCAGCTGTAACACAAACATCACCTTTTGCATCTATCACTGCACACACGGTCGTTATTTAGTAATCGGCGGCACCTTATTTAATTCATCACACACGTTTCGATTGTGTTATCTTTACCATTTTGCCCACGTAGTTAACGAACAACATGCTTAACCCGTTGGTGTTCGACGAGAACTAGTCACCTTTGCGTCGTTCAGGCGCATGCGTCCTCGACTTACGTAACTTTTCTTGTCTTTAAGCCGGCTTCGATCGTCTACTTTTAAGTAACGTCGAGACGATGGGCCGAATTCCGACTAGTTGGTTTCTACCTGTGCCAATTTTGACTCTACGAACGTAATTTCGTTATCTCTTTACCGAGAATTTCTCCATTACGGCTGGAGAGGACAATTATTTACCGTATCAACGATGGAATCTCTCGTTTGTTTGGCTTTCAACATCTAATCTCGGTAGAATATTATGATCAAGTGGAACTTAACGAGTTAATTTAAAGGTAATCACACATTGAATTCTAAAAGACTTTTTGTAGAATCGTTTAGAATGCTCAATATTCAGTTATTGTTGGGAAAAATTACTTCATTCCATAGAAATTTCTATAACGGAACAATCAGAGTTTGGAAAAAAAATTCCATTTTTTCAATCAAGACTCACAATATAATTTTTTTATAGCAAGACTTCTGTTCTTGCTTTCTAAGGTCGTATATCTGAAACTTGAATACGTTGTCCTGATGAGAGCTATCAAGTTCGAGACACGTGCCAGCGGCTACTTGCAAGTGCGGGCTGTATCGATAAATTCATGCAACGTTGAATCTTTCAGTATTGTACAAATTATCAGTTAGAGATTCGGTATGGAAAATCGCAAAACTACAGAAACTGGCGCACCAACAAAGAATGGCTTATTTTGAAAAAGCAACCTGTCGCTTCCATTAGTCAGTCTCGATTATAGTTATGACTACACAAAAATAGAATCATGCAAATGAGAAGAAACATTCCTAAATTTTACATATCTAGTTAATTTATACGAGTCGGTTTAATTTCATATGCCACTGCTAATTATACCAAATTAAAGCATGAAGGCAAAGGTAGTACGAAATAAGAGGATATACAAGTACATTCTAACAACAATTCCATCAATAACATTATCATATGAGCGAGATAAATTTTAAATTAGCAAAATTTCAATTATAAATACCATGGTTCATAATGTTTAGTATCATTTAGGTATTCTATTTTATCTCATGAAGTATCTTCATTTGCAATAAAATTGAATATAAACTAAAATTTAAACACTTGAACTTTTGATTTTCACTTTTATTGATCGTCTCGTCTCGTTGCGTTTCGTCGTTACAAACGACTTCTTCAGATGACGAAATGCAGCATGATATGTTATCAATAAATGTGCAAATCAAAAGTTCAAGTGTTTGAATTTCAGTTTATATTCAATTATAATAGATTTACATCAAGTGAACGTCAACACTATTCAATATGCAATGAAGTTGTTGAAGATTAAGGTAAAGATGACTATTTAACAATATCAAATTATATATTTTTTATGAGCGAGATTTAATTTTTTCAATTTGATCTGAAAAAATATTTTGAATGTTGCCGTTACACCAAATTATCGCTTTGTAATATGCTCTCTCTTTTTCAGAAGAAATTCACAAGTTTTCAATGATACACACCTTTTTATTTAAATAATCTAAACAGGCAAGATTGATATTATTCTATTATATAAATAAATATATAGATATAATTAATCCCATATAATTGAAAATACTTGGCTAAATTCTACTGAATTCTTCATTACAGTCGACATTTGTTTCGGTCTAGTAACACATTATCAACATTGATGATTGATGAGGTCGATACTTGGAAAAAATTATTATCCATAATGAAACAATATTTAGAATTTTCTCATAATTACGGATTTATGAGTATTAATCCAGCATTTGATAAAGAAGTAGAACTTCGAAACGTCGACATGCGTATTTGTATTAAAATTGTGAGAAAATTCTAAATATTGTTTCATTATTACATTATCAATAGTTTATTGAAACCTAATGGTTGTAGATGGTTCCGACTTTTTCAAATTTTTTTCACGATGAAAGAGGAATATCAATTTTCACACAAATTGTTATCACAAACATGAAAAATACAGTTTATGGAATTTAAATGAATGAAATGTCTAATTCTTTGATAATAAACGTGGTAAATTTTTTTTTAACAAACGTGTTAAAAAATGGGTCATCTTGTTATCTTCGTGATCAATTTGTGTAATTAACGATAAATTTTTTAATTATTTTCACATAAATGAACAAAATGTTCGAATACAAAGACGAAAATCGTTCATCGAAAATTTTTCATCGTTCATTTCCTATGATAAGTTTGTAACTTTTCAAATATTTAGATTCCTCAACAGGTAAAAATAAAATTCGGGGAACGCATTTCCTAGCTAATTGCATTCTAATGAAAATGTGAAATAAAAATATTGTAAAAACTTGTCGAACAATTTAGAAAGGTTCGATACTTTAATGCCGATTAGACAAAATAAATTAGTTTCTCATTTACAATATTATCCGTTTTTATCATAACTTGCTTAAATTTTCGATGAAATTTCGTTATGTTATTATTATTTATTGACTCCAAAGATTTCTAGATAAATAAGAAATATTGTAGGAAGTGTCACGTGTGTGGAACTCTTTATTCCCGAAATATTTCAAAAGAGTGGTTTCCTTCATACACCCACATTATCTTATTCCTGTTTGTTTTCTGGATAAAACGTTTCGAAGAAACAGATAAAAGCTTTCATCACATAATATGCTCTTGAAATTATGAAAGAAACTTGCTAGGTAGCTTCAGTCCTCAATTAATTCCTGTTATTGTTCAACGAAATTTATTTATAGCTGAACTTGACCTCTTCAGGTCTGAAATAGTTTTATATTTTGCAGTTGTGCAGTCTAGACGGTCAAACGTGGATTTCAAGGATTTTATATACCGAGTATCATATATAAATTTTTGTGGTTCCTTTAAAGACAATAGGATCGAAGATGATACACTGAAAACTTGAATTTAACGGGAGGAGACCTGATTGTGTATAATTTGATAAATCGAAATATTTAGAAGTAAATCCGTGACAATGTGAAATTAAATGATAGATCACACATTGAATATACGAGATTCTATTTTTATTATTGAAAGTAATGTGTTTCGACATCTAGGGCCATTGACACAGGTTCAATAACAAGAGTAAACTACATACTCGTATTCATTTATATTCGGTTACTCAAATTGATGTGTCAGTTCTCGAAGAACTCTATGAATCTAGATCGAGAGAATTTTTACCACGCTGCTTGACAGTTCGAAATGTCTTATTTGGATAAGAACTACTGAGATCCAGTCAGAAGATGATTCACAGTTGAGACACTGTTACAATTATCATATAAAGGTGGTGGTTCAGAGGTTGATAGGAACTTGTGTGTGATTTTTCCTTCCTTCAAGCTCCTGATAGAAACTTCTGTGTCCAATTCTTCGTATCATCAGTTCATCCTTCCTAGGCCACGATGGGAGGTGGAAAAGCTTGACGGAATGGCGTACCTCAAGTAGTTGTGAGGGAATTCTATTCCAATGTTGCTGCCATGAAGAGTGGGTCATATGTTAAAAAAAACTTCTTAAATGATCCTACAGTTGAAGATTTTTTGCTGGGAGACAAGATGTGATGTCTTTCTTGCTGTACGATCTGTCATTCCGTTCCCAACAATGCCAATAGGTTAGGCGAAGAGAGTTACACTCACTCTATTGAAATAAAGGTTTTGGTGGCATTCATGTATCGCTTATAAAAAGTGATTTTTATGAGTTAAGTTTTTCAGGTTGGCGGCACTGGTTGGTAATGACATCCAAACGTCATCTGTTAAAGTGAAAAGTTTTCAGTATATTCTGCCATTTCATCATGGAAAGACTTACAAACGAGCAACGATTGCAAATTGTTGAAATTTACTCTCAAAATTCGTGCTCTGTGAAAACTGTGTATCGTTTGTTGTTACCATATTCGACCTGGAGAATCAAGAATTCGTCCTGTTATCACCAAATTTCGTACCAAGTTTACTTTGTTGGACATTAAACCATTGCCTCGCATGCGTGCAGTGCGCACTGAAGAGAATATTGCTGCCGTAGTGTACAGTGTTAATGACGATCGTGAATTGTCAATTTATCGCCATTCTCAGCAATTGGGCATGTGTCAAATTGGACCTACCGAATGGACCATTTGATACCGAGTAACGGACAACATTCAAATGAAGTTATCATTAAAATGTAACTGGCAAAGGCCAAGTTATCAATTTCAATAAAAATTTTGAATATATGATGCAAATTGAGTGTTTTATTCGGTTTAAAAAAAACTATGCTTAAAAAATCATCCTATAGTTACATGGGGATGAGAACTATGAATGTTTTGGATGGATTTGATCAAGCAGATGGAGTCTGAGCAAATTGTTACTTCTTGGTTATCTTCAGTTATGAACTTGAAAGCTTGAAATGTAGCAATTAGTTCTCCTGAATGGACACTAGTAAAATATGGTAATGAAGAAATGATTGTTTGAGAAAGTGTAACTGAACGTCCCACGCCGTTGGTAATTCTGAATGGGTATATAGAACTTTTTATTTATTTATATTTATTTATTATATTTATTTGTAGTTATGCATAATATTTAGAAAGTCTTTCTTAGTAGCTCGTTTGAGGAGTCATGTTTCGTATATTTACTCAAGCTTATTTTTCATTTTTGGTGGTCTGAGTTGATTTTATTCCTCGAATATCCTATATCTAGAGCAATAAATAATTATTATGATAATTTCGTTATTGAAATATGAAAATTTTAGTATTTTATTAATACTTAATGTTTCATCAGACTCCACAAACAGTTCGGGTAATTTATTTAGGTACCATACACAGAAAGTTGAATAAGAAAATATCGACAAACTAGTACTTTAAAAGGACAATATCAAACGAACGATGGATATTCCAAAATTTTTGCAAAATAATATATAATAAAAAACGCTTATGCCGGTCTCCGCAGCTTAGTCGGCAGAACACTCGACTATGGTGCGATAGAACTCGGGTTCCAGCCCCGCTGGACGCAAGGGTGTTTGTGTGTGTCCATGATTTAAGTAGTTTAAATAATAAGGGTAATGTACATTGATCATAAGCCCAATGGCCATTCGGAACCGGCGTTAAACTGTGAGCCCACTGAAAAAAAAAAAAAGAAACCCTTATGCATGTGAACTCCAGATGGGAACAAAACAGTCACACGTGTTGTCTTCGAATACGAAGCACAGAAAGTTCATGACGTGTACCCAAATATGAAGAAAGACAACACCGAACGTTAATAAACAGCTCATCGAAATTGAAACATTTGAGGTTTTAAGAAAACACTAGAGAAGTGAAAGTAAGCCGACGCGTTTCGTCGTTTCATTAGACTCATTATATACAACACCCTCTATAGAATGAAATGTGATTAACTAACACTCCAGTTTATTCTACTAACACACTTGCATTTATATATTGCACATAGGTGACAGTTAATTTGCAATTATTCTTAATAGGCCAAGCAACAGGGAATTTGTTGTGACATTATTTATTTCAGCAAACAGACTGTGTCATTAGAAGAAAGGTACTTTATACTTGATTTTTGTTATAATTGAGACAAGCAAATACCAATTATAAATTTTTTATTGACGATTTATACCGAAAAATCTCAATTATTAAAGTTTTTTATTTATAACATTAAAAATAATTAAGTAAACTCAATTACATCAATAGATAAATCGTAGGCGATTCAATAACAGACAAAATGTCACTCCGCCCGATCGAAAAATTGAAAGTAGAGAAAATTCGGATAAACTCGGAAATTTATTGTTTATTTAACTAATTGATTACTTCGTTAATTTTTATCTTACCTGGCTGCGATTTGGTGGAAAAGCAACGATCTTGACGCTCTTCAAATTGATCAAAAATGGACAGACATTGTGGCATAATAATTTTTTGCGTAATTGCCGGTTTCATTAAATCAATGCGCTTAATTGCAAAATGTCTGGATGCCACACGAATTGCCCAATTTGGTTTGTTAAAACGTATTTCAAAAATATAAGCAAAATACAACAAAATGTATATCTTGAATTTTTGAATAAATATTGCAAAAACACGAAAAATAGTTATGAATATTATCATGTTTGACTAAATTATAGTGAAAATCAAAAAACTACTTAGTTTTGTTTAAATTATGATAACATATCGACGTGAAACACATCGAAAAATTTTTTTTGATGTGTTTTAACCTGATCAAATCGATTTTGAGCATTTTGAAAGAGAACTTGACTGAATTAATTTAGCTACATAAATTATATTCATTTATTGATGCGAAGTGATGTGTCACATGTAGTGAAAATAAATACTCACTACAACGATTTTTTTTATAAAATTCCTTCCAGATTGTCTTTGCTAAATAATACAGTCGGTTTATGACACAGAAAATTAATTGAGATCTAAAAATACTTATATTGCCAATGATGAAATGATATATCTCAATGATTCTCGCGTTGGCAATACCAAACTGAAGAAGGCAACTACCATCAGTTAACGATTTATTACTTATAACTTTGAAAGAATGATCTCACAAAATTACGCTGTTTTTATAATATGCGGTGTGCAAGACTTCATTATTCACAATATAGATACCATTAACTGATATTATTATAGTTTTGAAATGAGTGGAACTCGTTAGATAATACAGTTCGATTAACAAAAGTGAAAATGGAAATATTTCAACTTTCTTCAATTTAAATTTTACGAATATTCTAAAAGAAACCAATTAAAACCGTTTGGATAGAATTGCAACTGAATTAATAATGTTGTAACTCGCACAAATGCCTCGAATTATTTGCAGTGAATAAGCACACACTTTCAACAAGAATTTTAAGTGTTTCTGTTTTTTCGACAGTGGAATGTCAGTTTTTCGACTTTCAATTATCAATGTTATATATTTTCAATAAGAAGCAATTTCATACAATTAGGACATGCTCAGTCATTCAGCTGAGGAAGTACAAACTATTTTCGTATATATTTAACAATTATCTCAACAGTCACATACATATCAAAATTGCAATTCGCAAGAAAACGTCTACTGAAATGAAGATTTTCAATTGAAAAATCCTCTTATTGCTGAAAAAATATTTCAAAAATATATATATATATATATATATATATATATATATATATATATATATATATATATATATATATATATATATATATATATATATATATTATATATAATAAATATATATATAGTAAAATGAACACTAGAACATTTTAAATATGAAAAATCAAATTAATCAAAAAAGTTTTCAACCTAGACTGGGATACGAACCCAGGTCTCTCAGGTTTACTCCCTGTTCTCTACCAACTAATATATATATATATATATATATATATATATGCCACACCTATATATATATATATATATATATATATATATATCATATAAGTTCTCTATATAATATATATATAAATTAATATGTTATATATATATATATATATATATATATATATATATATATATATATATATATATATATATATATATATATATATAACGCCATCTAGTGGACTATGAACTGACGTTATGATATTTTAGTGTATTATGTTACGGTAGAGACCATATCTGTAATCCTTGTACCTTTCATCATTCTGTGATCCCCATATTATTCTGTGAACCCTCTTACATTATTTAAGGCGCACCATATTATTTTAACCTCCTATTCTGTTCGTATATTTTGTGAACAGAGCTCAAGATTAATATTCAATCGACATTTAATTCTCGATTCTTGTTTCAGGTTTGTTATATTTTAAGCTAAGTTAATACTGTATTTATTAAATGAATTCAATCGAAAACGAAAACAAAACTCTTCATTTCCGAGAGTGAATAAATTGCATAATAAATGCACATTTCCCATATTAAGATGGCAGGCTTTGCAGACGTTTCATCCAAACATCTCATAAATTTTTGTACGGGGAATAGCTTGTCGAGAAACACTCAGAAACAAAAGTTAAAAAGCAATTTCAAACGGGCAGTCTCAAACCAGAATTTGGATTATTACTAAAATAATCTGAAATACGAGGGTATCGTGGAAAATTTCCGGTCTGGCCAAGAGATGACGCCATATCTTGGTCTACCGGTAGGTAAACTTTTGGCGCGGCATCCTACAGTACCATTCCTACTGAACTTGTATATAAAGCTTCATCCTACTTGCTAGGTCAGTTTGTGTTTGAGAACACAATGCGCGAGACGCTTTTCTTGTTTTCGCGAAAATGGAAAAATTGGAGAAATGTGCTGTCATCAAATACTTCTACTTGAAAGGTTTTACAACAAAACAAATAAAAGAAGAGATGGATTCAATACTAGGAGACTCCTCCTCATCGTATTCAACTTATAAGCAGTGGGTTTCTGAATTCAAAATGAGCACCTCTGACGAGTTTTGGTCAGAAGACCTCAGGAAGTTGAGGTCACAACTTCAGAAATGATTGATAAAATCCATCAAATAGTATTGGAAGACCGCAGATTGAAAGTGCATGAGATAGCTTAGACCTGTAGGATGTCAGCTGAACGTGTGCGAAATATTTTGCACAACCATTTGAGCAAGGAAAAGCTGTGTGCAGGTGGGTGCCACGTTTAATAACGCTCTACCAAAATCTGATTCGAAAAAACGTTTCTACTGAAAATTTGGCGCTGTACAGGCGTAATCCAAACGAATTTTTGCTTCGACTTATAACTGTTGATGACACTTGGGTTCACCACTACACTCCTGAAAATAAAGATGAATCAAAACAGTGGGTTGGAAAGGGAGAACCAACTCCAAAAAAGGCAAAAACAATTTCATCGACAAACAAGGTTATGGCTACTGCTTTTTGGGATGCGTGAGGATTTATATACATTGATTATCTTGAAAATGGCGAGACTATCAATGGTCAACACTTCGCAGACTTATGCAACGTTTGAAGTACGAGGTGCAAATTAAACGACCTCATTTGGTGAAAAAAAAAATTTTGTTTCATCACGATAACGCACCAGCGCATTCGTCGATTGTTGCCATATCCAAAATCAACGAATTGAAGTTTGAGTTGATACCGCATCCTCCCTACTCTCCAGGCTTAGCCCCCAGCGACTTATGCCTGTTTCCTAACCTCAAAAAATGACTTGGCGGTAAAAGATTCGAGAGCAACAAAGAAGTTATCGAAACAAAAAGCAGTATTTTGAGGAGCTTGACAAATCTACGTTAAAAACTAGTAAAACTGAATTAGAACACCGTAATGAGAATTGTACCAGCGTTGATGGAGAATATGTTGAAAAATGAAGTAAAAAAAATTTTAAAACATAGTTTTTCTTGGTCAGGTCGGAAACTCTTCACCCCACACTCGTG
The DNA here is from genome assembly GCA_030704895.1 of Henosepilachna vigintioctopunctata. NCBI lineage: Eukaryota > Metazoa > Arthropoda > Insecta > Coleoptera > Coccinellidae > Henosepilachna > Henosepilachna vigintioctopunctata. The sequence continues at coordinate 16,515 of JARQZJ010000112.1, read as the reverse complement.
GTTTGATGATTTTTGTTTCCTTCTTTGAATTCTGATAACGCACTAGTTCTTGAAATGAGTTAAATATTTAATTAAAAGCACTGCAACTAGTACTGGAACGACCTTCACTCAGTCCGAATCCATTGGCATAGTCATTTTTTGACAAGAAATCACATATCATTTAGATTAAGAAGATGAATCATTTTTGTCTTGGAAGAATTATCATAGCATGCCGTGAAAATTGGAAAAAGCGGTTTTAGTTCCGAATTCCAGACAATCTAATTTGACATTAGAAAAAAATGGTTGAGACTAGTTCTCAAATGTTACAAGGATGTTTACATTCGAAATTCTGGGCTTGGCTGCAAAAGAATCGTTGCAGTGATGTTTGCACTATTAATTTCCGTGTTGATTGTCTTTGGGAATTCACACAATTTCATGTGCGGTGAAACAGTTTACGCGTTATTCGATTCGTGAGTTAGAGTTACGGTAAATTCAGATCGACTTCTCGACTTCTCTTGAGAATGGAGAAATGTAGACCTCAATCTTGCATTACTCGTAAATTTGATATTGTGTCGGTGGAACACAATTTGTACCCGGATATACGGTATAATTCCTTTCATTCTTCCGATCAATTATAATTGCGAATAATCTCGAAATATTTTATTTCTCACCATTTTAGCGAACTTGGAGAATTAAAAACTTTGCATGCATAATTGCCAATATTATTAAAGAAGTGCAAATTTAACAACAACTGTTTTTAAACGGGTTACTCAATAGACAATTTTTGTAAAAAGAAATCTTTCGTCACAAAAACACGAAATCTCATAACCATTTTTCTGAAGATGTCGAAACAAAGAATCGAAACGAGTTTATCAAAATTGATAACATCACAGCGTTTTTAATGCTCTTTTTGAGCGACCGACGTGTTCACTTTTGGTCCTATATCAAATCAATGTCATAAAAAATGTTAAAATACAAAAAACCAAAATTTTGTACCCACTTTTGGAAAAAAAAAGATAAAATTGCGCGAAATATGTTCGTCAAGAGTAAAAATTCGTAACGTTTCTTCGTAAATACAAGAAAAAAGTTGATTACATTATTATTTTTTTGTCCTAACAAAACCCGCAAAAAGCTGAGATAAATCAAAATACTACGTGAAGAAATAAAAATGTTATAAATGCCTGTGTTTAAGAAACAAACTTTTTCCAGATGTAAATGTTTTCCTCTTTACTAAGAATTTATACTTATTGCATTTGAAATCTTATTTTTAAAGGAATTGATTTAAATAGAAAATATTTTATATAGGTAATGATACTGATATTTCATATCTCACAAACTAAAGTATGCTGAAATTTCGTTAAAAAAATTTTTCATCAAAAGTCGACATTTTATAACAATTTTTTCAAAGCATTCAAATTCTTAATCAGAATCAGTCTGCCAAAAATTGAAAGATCGCAACGTTGTCACACAATTAGAAGCAAAAGAGTTAATGGTTATTTTCCTCTCTAAAATCGATATGAAAAAGAAATGTTACGTTACCAAAAGACGATACTATTCCGTTGTTTTCGAAGTTGTCTAAAGAATAACTCGAAATGTTTGTCAAAAGTAGAAATATTGCAACGTTTCTATAAAACTAGAAGCAGAACAGTTAATCATTTAGTAATTCAAAACTTTCAAAATTCATTTTGGACATCAAAATTTGCCGCTTATCACCTGATGGGATAAAGATGTTATGAAATGTCTGCTTTTGAGAAATACAGTATTGCCAGATGTAAATATTTTCCTTGTTATTACGAATATAAAATGATTGTTATCAATATATATCTGATAATGTTTTTCACTAATTTTCTTTTCAGAAAATAAAGGTAATCGTCGGGATACCGTTGTGCAAACAAATCGAAAGCGCTCTTTCTCCTTCACTCCGAGAAGAGATTGAAGACATACTTGCCCAGGTACCGAGGACAATAACCTTGCAAAGATTGCAGGAGGTCGTCTGTCGAATGCCTTAGAGTTCATCGAGACCGTATTCGTATTTTAGAACGGAAAGAGAGAAAGTTCCAGAGCTACAAGTAACAAGAATGTATATAGGACCCATCAGCCTCTTCTAAAAGTACTCAATGAAGAATAGCTTACGTGACAACAGTCGACACAATTTTATATCATGGATAGGAGGCATTTCGTTACAGAACAATTGGAAAATTCATTCAGAATTTATACTACACCGTCACTTGGCGAACATCAAGAACACATGTCGGTATAATAATATTAACAATAATAATAACAGCGAAACATCCCTTACATTCTACATATTACATTCAAGAAGCTCACTAAAGGACTGAATCCAGTTTTGAATCTGATCTTGCATTCAGTCCTCGAACAAAAATATTTGTTAAATTTTATATCGAATTTACAATGGTAATCAAAGATATTTTAACGATAAATTACCCTAATAATATCAATCATTTACTCAATAAAATTTCATTTTGTTAAGAATAGTAGCAGTAAAAAAATAAACAAACATATGATACATAGAACTGATTCATACATTAGTACTCTACCACACTATAGTACGCCTTTGTTAACCGAAAGACTTAACTCTCTTACACATGCGCATTCAGTACTTTCAAATTCGGTGGTCAATGGTTGAAGATTTTAATATTCTGAGTGTTTTCTCTCTTCTATCCTATATTCTAACCCTTTAGCTGTTTTATGCTTCGGAATAAGTAGTCAGCACACATCAGTGCTTCTTGTGTAATACTCATGATTATTCTTCAATTTAATAAACCTATCTTCATTTTCTTTAACATATGATGAACATCTAAAAAAATATGAACAAAGTTGGGTGAGTAGGTAATTTTTAATGAAGATAGGTTTACAAGATGTGCGTGAAGTTTTGTGTAATGGAAACCAGTGGCGTAACTATAGGGTGGCAAGTCGGCAAAATGCCACGGGCCCCCAGCCCGAAGGGGCCCCCGGTCAGAGGAAATCTCAATTCCCAACATTTTTTATTACACAGACACATTACTTAAGTAAAAAAAAAGTTTTGTCTTTAATTTATTTGTTACCTTCTTAGTTGCATACACAAATAAAAAAAATATACCTAGGTATTAAACTTTCAATGCATTAGTAAAAAAAAATTTAACCCAGTTTTAGAAAGAATGGTCAAAATCCAATTACTCGTAATAATTTCGGAAACATGTGTGGACAAACATACCTCAAAAATGTGTATATTGGTTTACATTTATATTCACTGGGCATGTCTCAGGGTGTCTCGCTGAGACTAGGTATACTACCGGCATTAAAATCAGTGTTGCCGTTTTAGCGCATTTCGCGCTAGATAGCGCAATTCTAAACTCTTCAGCGCTTTTTTTCTCAATACAATGCGCTAAAAAATATTTTTCGGAATCTAGTAGAAAATTGTAGAAATTATTGACGATCGTAAATTTAAGCCAATAAGTTAATTGCCAGAGCCGTAAAACGTTAGGAAAATAACGAGCTGGGAATTCCCCAAAGGATTTAGTATTCCCCGACCACAATGTTATTGATGCGTTTATTATTTTGCTAACAGAGTTCAATTATAATGATACGTCATCAGTTGAAAGTTCTTAAGAAAAATTGCCACACTTTTATGTTGCCTGAACATGGTTTGAAGAAAATGACTAAAACTGTAAAAAAAGAAACGGCATCTGGTGAAGGCACACCAACCGCACCCGAACGTAATGATGACCAGAAAGATATTCAGTTATTTAATTCAGTTGATTTTGATAAATGTAATAATTTAAATTTTAGCTGTGAATTTTTGATGGCAATAAGAGAAATTGTGTTTTTATGTGAATTTATTTAACCATTGTTAATAATGATTTATCATCATTAATCAACTTAGATCGCGTTTCCTTGGAATGAATGAATGAATGAATTAATGAATGAATGAATGAATGAATGAATGAATTCATTCATTGGAATGAATGAAATTGTTTCCAATTTTAGTGTCTTGCAGCCTGCCACTTTGCAAAACTTGAATGATACTGATTTATTGGAAAAGGCTTTAGCATTTGTCCATTTATATAAAAAAGATATATCTATGTCGTTTTCCAAAGAAATTCTCGATCCTCTTTTAAACACGAAATAGAAAGGTCATCTTCTATAAGAGAACCTGCTAACTTATTAATAATAAAGAATCATTTTATATCTTCAAGCTTTCTTGAAGTGTGCACTGCATTTCTGTTATTTCTCACCATTCCTGTAACTACGGCTAGTGCCGAGCGATCATTTTCAAAACTGAAATTGATAAAAACTAAGAAATTCTATGGGACAAGAAAGGTTAAGCAATTTGGCTATTCTATCCATCGAAAATTCTATGGTCCGAAATTTGAACTTTGATGATGTCATTAACACTTTTGCTGAACAGAAAGTCCGAAGAAAGGAATTTTAATAATTAAAATTGTGTACTTAAAATGAAATTGTGATTTCAGTTCAATATGTACTTTAAATTAGGTACCTTTAATTAAAAGTGAATAATTAGAAAATCAAGAAATTATAATTATAAAGTTTGTATGTACCTACTTCACGTAGTGATTTATTAGTTAACTCTTACAAATAAAAGTGTATAAATAAATATTATAAAATAAAAAATACTATTGTTGTTGGTTCAGCTTCTTTATATATTGGGGAAGTGGGAGTGCCCATTCGATGAATTTGCCACGGGCCTCGAACGGTATAGTTACGCCACTGATGGAAACCCTATTTATTTCTGTAGAACAACCCACAGCAGAATATTATAGTTCAGATAACTATATACAAGACATTAATACACGTTCATAACACAGTTTCTAGGTACCTACACAATGTTCTTAATTCTAGAGATTGCAGAAAATGAAAATTATTTACATGACATCAATGTGAGTTATCCATCTCAAATTTCTGTCTACATATATTCCAAGAAACTTTGTTGATTCAGATGATAATATAATATAGTGTTGTCTCCATATTTAACATCCAAGGTACCGATTCCATTATATTTCAGACAAAAATTAACACATTCAGTTTTATCAACGTTAACCATCATGTTGTTCAATCGACACCAATTTACAAACTCCCTCACAATGTATTCACATGCCTACAGAAGTTCCTCGAAAGTTTTGCCAGAAACAACCACCGAAAAAGTATCGGCAAATAGTGTTGTCAAAAACTCGGAACAACTTCGCAGGCAGATCGTTTATAATAAGTTCGAATACTGGAGGTCTCGGACAGAGCCTTATAGAACCCCAAGAGCAATATCATATCTCTGAGAATAACTCTCGCCTATTCTCACTATCATCGTTCTTTCCTCAAGGTAACTACGTAACCAATGCAGAAAAATACCTATAAAACCTAAATTGTAGCATTTCTCAAGAATGAATTCAAGTACATATATATATATAAGATGAAAATAAAGAACCAAATGCCGAAGATAAATCGAAAACTGACCCCTCCACAAACAAGTGTTTATCCAAATACTCATGAAAAGATGAAACTTATTTATACTCATAATACGGTTCTTATAACTAGAGACCGGACTTTATGCAATTGCATATTTGCATTTATGCATGTATGGGCAATTTTTATCGCTTGCCACTCATTCTAACTTTTTGTGATGATGGATATTTTTGGTAAATACATACATAATAATTCGGATTAGGTAATAAATCTAGTTGTAGTTAATTTTGAATTCGAATAAAGATAATTGAAAGAAAAAAATGAAATACTTGGAGACCAATTAGTTTGTTACTGATATAGCGATTTGTAATATATCGCTATATGAAAACGGTTTGGCTTGGACTAGTTAACATATCCCAGTCAGGTTCCGTTCATATGTGCATAAAATTTTTAATTTCGGAATATAAACGTTGTGTGAAACTCATAGTTTAGACAATGGTACTGGTTGTTGCTGAAATTTTATCAGAAACGTTGTTAATTACGAGTAGCATTAGAAATACTGTTCAGTCATTGATTTATAACCATAGGATTTGTAACTATCTGTTTCCACTTATAAAATCTTTAAGAGCAATCGAAAGCAAACTTAGTACTGAACATTTGGCCCAGCAGCTGATTTTTAATGTATACATCTATACACAACATTGAATTATAATGTGCTATCGATATCTTACTGATTGCATGCCCAATAATTTATCATTTAAACTTTTATATTTTGCCTTTTAAGGGTACATTTATTGCAATTTCAGTTGCATACTATCCGGTCTATAATTATACCTAACTGAATATCGAAGGAGTTTCTCAAAAAATGTAATTTCCTCTGAAGGAAGTGAACACAATAATCTGCACGTGAATAAATTATTGTGAAAGGAGCTCATAAGTGAGAAGAAATGTAGATACGTACTTAAAACTTATGTGTTGATTTCGGCACCTCTAATGCTATATGCACTAATCAACGAATACAAAAGATTGTAATTTCATTCATGAATTGTTAATAAATTTTTTTATAAGGAATATATCAGTTTTCTATCTTTAAATTTTATTTGTCAAAAAAATTATGATTATGTGAAGGTTTTCATTTCAATGATTTCGATATTATTTCTCATTCTCTCAAATGTTTATATACCTATAAGCCAGCTCTCCTGTGAAGTAAGTAATTAATTATTGGTCATAAAGAATTATTTCGACTCACCGAAATAAAAATTTTAATTATTGATAAGCATTCCAACTTTCTCTAACTTATTTTATACTAACTGAAATCAATCATGAACAGGTTATTTTTGGCTAATTCCAAGAGGAAAATTGGCAGTCAACCAAACAAATATTAGTTGAAAAACTAAGTCAACATCGACATATTTTTTTAATGGAATTTTTTAAATATTCATTGAATCACTAACTTTCTGTTTTACACAGGTCTAAAAAAATTCTTAATGCGGATGGAACTCATGAAATTCAGAGAAAATACATATGAAAGTAGAAAAAATACACGTATTTCGAATAGAAATACGTATAAGATTATTATATTTTGATGTATATGAACACCAACTAAGAACAAATAAAAAGGTTTACCAACAAAATATCTGTGTAATGGACATGCCGCTTTTAATGTAGCCTTTTCCTCACGTAAGTGCAGACAGAAGAATTATTATTTTTTTGCACTCATCTACGCCATGTCGTCCACAACTCTCCTCCAGCATTATGCTTCTTCATTTAATCCCAACATTTGAGATATTGTGTATTCACTTAAATTTCGTTACTGCAGCCACTGTTCATGAGATTCACAATAGATTCATGAGCGTGAAACTGGCCACCGGTTTTCCGGCCACCGTTTTGACTAAAGTGCGCACACACGCTAGTAGATCGGCGGGATCTACTACCATATGATATTGCGAATAAATCACAATAAGCCAACATTTTGATGGAATTTTTGATGTGATTAGATGAGAATGAGTAATATTATTACGAAATGATCATTTTCAGAATTTGTTCAATCCATTTACGAAAAATATCATTACTTTTATATATAGGACAAGTGTTTTTTGTTATACCTTATATTTTTGAAAAAATTCATTTATTTTGAAAATTTTCGAATGAAATACACGGAAATAAATATTCTTAACGACATTTTTTCGTTTTCAGAATTTGTTCAATTCATTTACTACTCGTTTCACCCCTTACAAATAATTCAATCTCCCTCAGCCTACTTCATAGTAGAATACATAATAATCTTCAATTATAATAATTCAAATTAGCGATTATGTTCCACACACGTCCATACATACATAGCAACAAGTGGTGTAATATAAGTGCAGATCAATTCTTTGGTGCATTGCTTATATACCGACAACTCATAGGACGCCCTGATATCATCAGGAGGTCCCGTAAGTTATCACCCTAACTATGTTACACATTGTCCGCCAAACTTGTTACATGACGGCGCTGCGATACAAAGTATTGTTCTGTTAAGTCTGTACGCACCTTTACATTCGCAATGTCGATTTCACCTAGTTATCACCAATACAATCAAGGTCAAACGTCGAATGAAGGGAATTGCTACTTCTTCTATCAAGTGCAGTAGTAGTCGATCTATTAAATAAGAACCACTTTTTATACATAACAGTGAATTCATTCAGCAGTAATGGCGAAATGAAATGGAAACACGGAACAATGTAAACAGTTTACTCGCAAAGCAAACAAGTTTCTAGAATGCAAACAATTTCCTTGAAAAAAAAGAAGAGATAAAAACCAACCAGAACGTCTCTATCCATTGTATGCTTTCATTCGGAAAATAATCTATCCTATGCAATGTATCTAATTTCATCATATTTAGTGCGTATAAAATATAAATCAGCGTTGAAAATTTCAAAACAAAAATGATTCGAGTAGTGATTAATAAACTGTGATTGAATAATCATGTTTTGCCTCATTTCTCATCAGTGACATACTTTCGGAATTCTAACGAAATTCAAGATGTTCATCATATTATAGATTTCTTCCTTCATTTTATTCTGTAACAAACATGATTTTCATTTATTTTTGGCTTTGAACTATCTATAAATCGAATTTCTGGACAAAGAAAATTGAAAATAAAAAGTTACGATTGATCCAAGAATTGTCAAATGAGAAATTTGACTGAATACTGCAGTTTTTCGCGAAAAAATGCTTTTGGACACATTTTCAACAGTTTGAATATCGACACAGATTTAGGATTCAGTGCACTATTTACTGAAGCAACTTTTTGCGTAAATGAAACGTTGAATGGCCATAATGCAAAATATTGGCATTTGAGAATACTCATTGGATTCGACGAAGACCATATTCAAAATCCAGAGGAGTTGAATGTTGAATTCAAAATTTTCCTCAACAGATATATCTGGGTTCTGTTATGATTGATAGAAATTCAAATCGTTCAATTCATCTGCTTAGCAAAGAAAATATTCCTGCAATGCGAGTGTGCGTCGTTTTATGCATGGAGAATATTCTATTTTGATTTTTTTTTGAACTATTAAATTGTTAAGCCTCACACAAGATACTTTCACAAAATGTGTGTATTTACTCTACCGGGGTTAATATCTACTGGTGTTTCGTTGAATTTATCACTTCATTTAGTTTAGTAATTAATTTCAAAATCATTAATTAAGACTAATAATTATAATCAATACAAAGGACTCCCGATTATCCGAAAAGACATGTTGCAGAGCATTGTCGGATTATCGAATTTCTTGAAGAAGAATTTCTTTTAATCCGACAATAAAAAGGGCAAACTAATAAGATTTTATTTTATGAGGTACAACAGGTACAAACATGTTATGTTGTACAACATAATAGAGATCTTGAGTTTTAGTAGGAAACAAATTGTGTACAAACAGATATAGTAAAACATGTAATCGGGAACAATAAAGATCATACTACGAATCAATCATTGGATCGATGCCAGAATTCGAAGGAATGAACATGTCGAAGGTAAAATCTCGTTATACCTACAGGAAATATTTGGTATTCTCTTATGTGACAAGCATATCCAAATACGGGGGGCGACGGAGGGATTACCGAGGGTTCCATGTAATTAATAAAGTTTTTTTTTCAAGAAATTCATCAGTGAAATTCAGATAAGAGAAGATCTAATGAAGAAAACACAGGAAGAAACGAATACAAATTCATAGTTTCAACAGTCAGTTTTCTTCAAAAATGTCAGAAGTCCACAAACATGTTGACAAAAAAAATCGATAAGGAAAAATGGACACGAAAACAACAATACAAGAATACAAAGTATAGATAAAAACTTTGATTTGGAGACCATTATGCAAAATATTACAAGAATTACAATTTCACTGAAAATATAACACATTTGATTCATGCTGTTATTTACATTATCATACTTCAGTGAATTGAATTTTTCGTAGTCCTTGTATCTACGTAGGAATTATTCAGATTTCTTTTTCCATAATTATGCACAGTATTCATACATTTAATGTTGTCATGCAAATATGACGGAACAAGCTTCAGCTGGATGTTGAATTTGAACTCAAGTATTTTGTACATAAATCTTTGTTTAACTGATAACAGGTTTGAAATATTCAACATTTTTACAACTATTGCAACTACTGGGTGTGCTACTATTGCAATCTGAAATATATCGTCAGCCCTCTTTTGAACCCTCTGTAACACCTATATGCTACCTTTATCAAGAAGAATCTGTGCTGTCATTTCAATCAGTACATCTCGGAGTGGAAGATAGTGAGCTGTAAAACTCGTATAAACCTTTGTTTTGTGTTTGTTTAAGTTGTCTGAAAGGTCTTACAAAATCTTGCGTTCGTGTTCTAAAATATCGGAGGTTCAATCTAAAAGATTGAAGAAAACAGTTTTTTGCAAATATCTCGCTTCCGATGGGGAATAATGTTATGAGTACCTATAAATCACGAATAATTTAGAGAATAGAATGATCTGTTTTGCAATTTTTTTTTCTACACGAAACTGTTTTCAAGATATAAGGCGGAGAGCTCGCAGCCCTTAGATGTTTTAGAGCATAATGCAAGGTCAACTGTTAGTTCCATAAATAATACAGCGTCTTGAGCTATTAATAGAAGAATATTGATTATTATTTCTATGTAAAAAAAATGTTAGCAACAAAAGTTGTAAGGAATGTCATTATCTATTCATGATACATAATAATTATAATAATAATACATTTATTCCCAAGAGATATACGTCCAATTACGGGAAAAAAATAACAAATTGTACACAAATATTAAATAAAAAAAATTTAAAAAAAAAAACAAAAAACAACGTATAAGCGAATATAACAAGCAAAAATAACAACGAAAAATAAAAAAAATAAATGGAAATAGTAATAAACAAAAATAACTGAAACAAATTAAACAAAAAATATAATCTATAAGTCACAAGTCGTCAACAGAAGTTAATGAAATATGAAGTCTACGAAAATAAAATTAAAATCAATTGCAATCAAAATTAAAATATTATATATTACACAGTCATAGGTAGGCAGCAGAAGTTCATGAAAATGTCAGGACATCCCACACACCGACATATCACATCGACCGCAACACCGATCTGCTGTAAGTGACATGTATTATTCCGCCTCAGATCAGGCCTTGGTACACGAACTTTTATTTTGCTGAGAAGAAATGGTGAGTCAATCGAATTGTGCAAAATTTTGAAGAGAAACTTTAAATCAGAGCGTTCACTCTCAACTTCAATAATTCAATTCCCAAATTATCGATTAGGATGATCGAACCCTCTCGAACGATTTTGCCCATAACATCTATAATATATATACTTCAGACATTTCCTCTGAACTGCCTCCAATAGTTGAGAAAAAAGTCGACAATAGAATTATTGTACAAAGGAGACCAAGTTATAGAAGAATGTTCACTGCGGATAAAGGAGTGTATACAGCGCTTTCTTTGTGCAAAAATTAACAAAGCTGCCCCAATTTCTGACCAAACAACCCAGTATTCTAAAAGCAGAATCCGTGATACAAATTCAGCGAGGGATAGCTTATATTCGATTAGAACCCCCATATCTTTACACTCAACACATCTATCAAGAATTTGACTTCCCAATGTATAGCTGTGGTGGATTGGAGTGAACTTTCGAGAAAATGACAGAACTTTACATTTACTGATATTCAGTTTCAGCCCATTGTTTTTACACCACAAATTAACAGCATCAAGTGAAGACTGTAATCTCAGGCAATTATGTAAAACGATACATGCAAATAACATTCAATCCATAAGAAGGAGAATATTTAAAGCAAACTGATTTTCGCGGCATTCAATCGTGAATATTTTACATGAGACTTTTGAACCATCGTTCATAATGCTTCAGCAAAGGATGATACAAATATTCAGCTCATTTATTTTCCATTTCGAGGTAGATACTCTTTTTATGGATTATATCATTGAATTAAAATGAAATTGTCGAGCAGAAGTCCAAATGTAATAATAATCATGGTATCGGATTAGTTTTATCTGTAAGCCCAATGAATTCGAACTCTATCTAAAAACATTGTTATTTCGTTAAAATTCTGAAGTTATGCATTCTGCATGATTCCTGAAAATCTAAGCTTCACCTAACAACCGTCCTGAATAATTCATTTAGAGTAGTAATTTTTCAAACTACAAATGAATTTAAAAATATAGTGCGAGTCAATGTCCACTAGAAATATTATACAAATTATAAAATCTCATGAAAACTCAGGAATTCAGAATTCTAAATGGTTGATTGAAATATTTTCATTGCGAAAAATTTTATCATGACCAGCACAACATGGTAGAATTGATTAAGCATTCAGTTCAAACCTTTTCAAGGTGTCACCTAATTGCATAACTATCTCACACACAAATCATAGAAACACGTGAAGAAGAAAATGCCGTTGGTTTCGACAGCTTGGCTTCGAGGATTCAATTTCTAGGTGAATAAAATACGGAAAACGGTGCTGGACATTTGAAATGCTTGTCGGCGACAACTCTTCGGATGGTAAACGGCTCATAACGGTGAAAAAATATTTAAATGACACTTTGAAAAATTTTTCAAAGCACGTTATAGCGGCCTAAAAACCAGAAATACTGGCAGAAATCAGTTGGACATCTCTTCGTGCGAACAAAAATTATACTCGCGTTCAGAAAATTGTACAGCGAAGTGCAAGAGAGTTTGAATCGTTTCGAACATTTAGTGTCATCAGTTTGAATTTATTATAACTTTTGCCCTTTGTGAACCCACGAGGAGATTCTTTTGAAGTCATCAAACTGTCTTTTGAAAGAGGTAGGAAAATAGTTATTTCCATCAATTAAATTTTCTTTATCTGTACAGAATAAATATTATATATTAAAACTTACTGTTGAATATAAAGATATTTTTAACACTAACACGTTCTTGTTTTTTTATACAACAAGATTAATACAAGTTAATTATTCTTGCTACTGAAACATAAAAACTACAATTTCAGGTATTGCATTAAATATTTAATGTTGATAAAAAAAGTCACAAAATTTTTTGAATTCCTCGAACTTTCTGAAAACTTTCATTCTTCAGAATTTCCAGATAAAATTCATTCATTTCCATGGATGTTTTCGACTATAAATATCAGGGACTTTCGAAATAGTTTTCAATATATCTAATTTTTTATTCGATTAACGTTATTCAGCGAAATGTGCAGAAGAGAAAAAGGATTGCTGAAAATTTTGTGAAATTTGAAGATTTGGGTGATATTCGTAATGCAATTACTTAATCTCAGAGGAATTGTAGAGGACGTAGTTTCATAAGGTGCAAAAATTTTTAATATAGGGATGAAAAAGAAACTGTTCCAGAAATCAGCCAAATAATATTTCAAGTTTTTATATCAATAGGTTATAATATAATTTAAAATAAAAACAAGGTTGCTAAAGAAGAAATAGAGAAAGAACCAAACATATGAATTTGAAGATTTGGGTGATATTCGTAAAACAACTGTTATCAGAGGAACTCTAAAAGAAGTGGTTTCATCAGGTGCAAAATTTTTTAATATTGGGATCAAAAAGAAACTGTTTGATAAATGAGCTTCAAATAATATTACAAGTTTTTATATCAATATATTATAATATAATTTGAAATAAAACTAAGGTTTTGAAATAAGAAATGTAAAATCTGAAAGTATACGAAAGTTCACTTCTGTTAACTGATTTCTTAGCTGCATTACTAAATTGACCTTCTCTTACATACGAATAAGTATACTCATTTCTATTCAACCCTAAATATTCAACTGTATATATAACGTATTAACTATATCATTGATACCTTCTCCTATCAATGCTTTTTTTCAAATTGTTAAAATTGCTCTAGAAGAAGCCTTTCTGAATGAAGAAGAACTCAACGGCTTTTCTACGTGATTCAGTCAGCAGTCTACAATCCATAACCTATATTCTTTTCAATATCTCTTCACAACACATAGTGCAACTACAATTGTCTCGATTCTTCAAAAATCGTGTGAATCAATTGAGAATTCTTGTAAAAAACCAAGCACAATTCAAGAAGTATGTATAATACAATTTTTGTAATGAGTAATCCAATTTATTTAATGTAAAATACAATTTACGAGGACAAATATACACTGAAACGTGAATAATTTTTATAAATGCCTGAAGTATATAATACAACTTTCGTGATAACCTATACACCTTTGAGTGTATAATACAATTCCTGTATAAAACAACACTTTCGTGTGTATGATAGTGTGTATAATTTTTGAGAAAACCCTCACTTTAGAGTGTATAATATACTGTTTGCAATAAGTCATACATTTTTTAATGTATAATACAATTCCTGTATAAAAAAACACTTTCGCGTATATAATTTTCGGGAAAAACCTCACTTTAGAGTGTATAATATACTGTTTGCAATAAGTCATACACTTTGGAGTGTATAATACAATTTCTGTAAGCATCTAGGTATACCAGTCTACAGTGTATTAAACCATATTTGTGTAATTAGCGAAGAAATGTGAATCGAAGGAATACATTTAAAACATACCTATACCAATGAAACACAGTTTCTGAACAAACAAATTAACTTTGGTGAGAATATTTCCATGATTTTAGTAGTTATTGGCTATTCGAAAATAAAAATGTAATATAAAAAATCGCAGAAAAATAATGGAAATTATGTTTCGTTTATTTGTTCAACATATAATTAACACAATGAAAAAGTGAGAAATAACTACCTCATTTTAAATATTACGCTATCTAATCATTAGATTTGAATTACTATTCATGGTGTTTGTGTAAATAATTAATTTAACGACTTACATTACGATGACTGCGTTGGATCAACAAGTAGCTCCTGATCATAGATAAATATACTTAAACACATAATCATTTAACAAATTCATTATTGTCAAATATTTGTGTATCTTGCGTTTCGTTGTTATATTACTCCATAGTATAATATTACGATGCTTGTTAGTGATATATCTTTTGGAACAAAAATTTATGAAGCTCATGCATATAATGCGTAATTCCTAGCTGGTATATTCTGTAATATTTGTTCGAAATATCCAGATAAATCGAATATGACTCTCAGGGAAATTTGTATTGAAGTACACTGAGTTAAGTACATTGTCACAAACGCACTCTACCATACTCGAGTTTATCTTGTCTTGAAAGGTGGGTCACATGAGCATGTCACTTGCTTTTTTCTACTTTTTTAAGAGGTTTTCGAAAAAACATCGAAACTTTCTTTTTGAATACATATGCCACTCATTATCCCCATAATAGGACGAAACTATATGGTATTTTTCCAGCGATTTCGATGTTCTTCGAATTGCACTAGATATTCACTCTCGTAAGTGGATGGTTTGTGTTCTCGTTAACGATATTTCTGAAGACAGCTCCCTGAGGAACCGTAAATGAAATATACAGGAAATTTGTTGAAAATTCTGTTCGAACCGTTCCAATTTTTTTGGAGGAGCTGTGAATGAAATTTATAGGAAATTTGTTAAATATTCTGTTCGAATAACCCTTCAAATTTTCTTCATCCAAACTCTTTGCCAAACATCAAATAATAATAATAAAATAATTGATACTAGCTGATAACACAGCCTTTTTGGAACATTTTCAACTGTGTTTCTACTTATTGTTTATTAAAAGAGAACACTATTCAATTCAAGATACTTTTAATTCGTCTATATCCTATCAAATTGAAATTGTTTCGGAAACATGAACTCAAATTGCATATTTTCGATGTCATAATTATTTTTTCCAACTTCAGTCACTATATACTATAATTGTGATTCAGTACATAAATCGTACAAAAGCATCGCCTAATTTTACCTCAAAAAATATGGAAGAATAAACAAATTTCATTATCTTTCAGAATGGTACGTTAAAAAATATTCCCATAAGTGAATATATTGATTTGAAGAACTGTAACTTCGTACATAAATCGTAAAAAAGCACTCCTCAATTTTTCCTGAAAAAATATCCAAGACCACACTAATTTCAATATCTTTCAGGAGTGCTATCTTAAAATATATTTGCATTAGTGAATATATTTGCATAAGTGAATATATTAATATGAAAAAGTGTGACTTTGTACATAAATCGTACAAAAGCACTACCATATTTTCCTGAAAAAATATCCAAGACCGAGACTAATTTCAATATCTTTCAGGAGTGCTACGTTAAAATATATTTGCATAAGTGAATATAAGGTATATAGCGAAGTGTATACATTCGCATACATCGAATGTACATCATTTTGTACATCAATCGTACATCTACAAAATCAATATACAAAGATTTTCTACATCAATCGTACAAAAGTACTCCTCATTTTATCCTGAAAAACTATGGAAGACTAAACAAATTTCAATATATTTCTGAAGTTATACTCTGAAATATTATTGCATAAGTAAATGTATCAATTTGAATAAGTGTGACTTTGTATATAAATCGTACAAAAGCCCCCTCAATTTTTCCTGAAAAAATTTCGAAGACCAAACTAATTTCAATATCTTTCAGAAAGTTCTACTTTAAAGTATTTTTGCATAAGTAAATATATTAATTT